>OY720448.1:97766115-97981115 GCA_963082715.1 Harpalus rubripes | reverse complement strand
ATATTTTAAGCTGCAGTTTAAACTGTAATTGTACAACCGGCCCTTTTAATGTTATTATTTTACAATTTTTGAACAGTAAAACATATGAAATTAAAAATAATAACATTTTAGCAGTTAAAAATCAAAATAAATCAAAACATTGGTCTTGTCAACTTAACATTGTCCTTGTCAAAATGACATGCGCACACAAATCAGTTGATCCCAAGCACGTCAATATCTTTCGAGTCACGTGTCTGCTCGCGCCCTATATCATTTGAGAAATTTCCATATTCTAGGGTTACGGCATTATACTAAGGTTAAAGATACATATGTATACTGTAGCACGCATTTGTCTATACTCGAATAATTAATGCTAAGGCATAATGCTAATGCTAAGAAGGTAAATTCTTAAGGTTACGAACTAACATAAACCAGTCTTACGATGGTTCTATCATTCAAAAATTTTTCGAATTATAAGAATTCATAAAAATAGATATTCTAAACTTTTAATAGTTTAGGATTATTAAGAAAATTAAATTGTTGTAAATATTGTATGAAAATAAAAAAACAATAAGTATATTTAACAAAAATATATCTTTTTACCTTCCGTCACCTTTAAGTTAGGAAGGTATTGTGAATAAGCACGTTTAAGGGTCCCTAGAATACGATTTTACTATATGCGTGTGTGTGTGCGTGTGCGCGCGTGTATGTGTGTGTACGTGCGTGTGCGTGTGTATGCAGTGTGACAAAATTTTTGCCTGCGATAACTCTAATACTACAATTCCAAAAATTATACATAATTCTTTCGTATACCTCTTCGTTGCATCCATATGAAGAGCTGATTAGATTTTGGTTATAATTGGTCAACCGGAAGTACACTCATTTGAAGATTTTCTCGAAAAAACGATGTTAAATATTATTTTTTTACATTTAGTGTTATTATAAATATTAAAGAATATTTTATTCTCTATACGATTTGAATGCATTTTATACTTCATATTAAATAGATATAGCGTTAAAAAATTATAAAGAAATTAAATATCATATATTAACCAGCTATGCTATAACTCTGGAAACAGCTACTATATTAAGAAAATTCTAATTGAATTGTGTCATAATTTTACTGGAAATATAGGATCTTTTGCTGGAAACTTTCTGTATGGAATTTGTATAAAATACATACAACTGCTTAAGGTAATGTACAAGAAATATAATCTTTTGCAAGGAAGTTTCTGTATGACATACATATATACAAAATACATAGACCTGACGCAGGCACCGGACAGCTAAATGAATGTGCCAAAACACTATCATAGTTCCAGGAAGCAAACTGTAAAGGCGCGACAGTGCTTAAATTTTAAGAAAATGGATTAAGTCACCTTTGAGTTCAAAACATTTTGCAATATTTTGAATTGTAAAGTCACATAAGTCATCACACATGTCACTGAACGTACGCTTTAACGTCTGTAATTATTTAGTAATTCAGTTTTGTAACAGTTAGTGGTTTTAGTTATAGTGCCAGTAGTGATTTATTTCGTGATTTCTCCAATTTTAAAGTGTATTAACTGTGTTTGTTTTTATGTAATATATTGAAATTCAATAAGCTGATGAACGTTCGTTGTGTTGTTTGATAAAAAGTACAGTGCAAAGAAGCAGATAGACGTTTTCTTTTATATTAATGATGAAATGTCGCCCCATTTCCAATACCCTCTTATCTTACATATAAACAAATATTAAAATAGAAGTGTATGTCTATGTGACAAGCAATTTTAAATTTATTTAGAAATGAATTTATTGTTATTGTTTTGTGATTATTTAAAATATATGTATGTACCTATATTCAATTTTCTTATTGTCTTATTTCAAAATTTCAATTTATACATAACATGTCTCGTATGTCACAAACTACCAAGCCATCACAGTGTGCGTTAGTTCATGGAAGCAACCTGTAGATGTCACTATTTTGTGTTTCAAAAAATACATTAACTGTCCTATCTGTAGTTGAGGTGATCCGTGACCTGACGGAAGATAATGTGCTGGCCACATCAGATTTTTTAATACTCTTATATGCAAGAACTGTCACTTGAACTGTCGTTAGGTAGTTTTTTTGTACAAATCTTTCGTTTATTATGTGAGTTACGACGAAAAAAAAACCTTCCTTGTGAGGCACTATTCCTATATTGCCAATGTATTGTCGCTCTAATTTGGTTTCAAATACCTCAACTGATGGCTGGTAAACCTTTTAAAAAATTTGTATACTCGTACATGCTTATAAGTAATGATAGAACAACCTTAAGTCTATAGAAACGTTTAGAGATCTTATAGAAATGTCTACAATATCATTACTATTTAATTTTGTCTATAAATTAATGATAACTGTTTAAATCATTATATTTTTTTTATGTTAAGACGCACAACAGTGCAATTAAAAATTTTCATGTAAGGAAAACAGTGACGCTGGCGTCACAACAGTTGAGATTAAATAACCGACTGACGTTTGCTATAGCACTAACTACTGAAATCTAAAACCGAAGTTAATATCAAATTTGAACAAGAACGTATATCGGTTCTCTTTTCTTATGGCACAGTATTGTCATTATCAGTACATTCAGAACCGGACGGTGATTTCGAAACAACTGAGGCAAACTTCAAATTATGCGTCTTAATTTTTTCATGTATAAAGGCACCGCAATTTTTTACCTTCCGTCACCTTTAGGTAAGGAAGGTATTGTCTTTGGTCAAAAAATTCGGTGGTGAGTTTTTGATGAATAAGCACGTTTTTAGGTCCCTAGAATACGATTTTACTATTTTTACGATGATGTCTGTATGTGTGTGTGTGTGTGTGTGTGTGTGTGTGTGTGTGTGTGTGTGTGTGTGTGTGTGTGTGTGTGTGTGTGTGTGTGTGTGTGTGTGTGGATGTGTGTGTGTAACAAAATTTTCGTCTACGATAACTTTAATTCTACAATTCCAAAAATTATAATTCTTTCGTATTCCTCTTCGTTGCGTCCATATGAAGAGCTGATTAGATTTTGGTTATAATTGGTCAACCGGAAGTGCCCTCATTTGAAGATTTTAACAGTTTTTCTTGAAAAAACGATGTTAAATATCATTTTTTCACATTTAATGTTATTATAAATATGAAAGAACATTGTATTCTCTATACGATTTGACTGCATTTTATACTTCATATTAAATGGATATAGAGTTATAAAATTATAAAGAAATTAAATTTTATAAATTAGCCAGCTATGCTAGAAACAGCTACTATATTAAGAAAATTCTGATTGAAAGATGTCAGTGTCAAGTGCAATTGACATATTCGTAGTATATTTGTGTTAGGATCTTTTTGCTCAAAATTTTCTGTATGGAATTACTAAAAAATACATACAACTGTCGAAAAGTAATGTACATACAAGAAATTTAGAATCTTTTGCAAGGAACTTTCTGTATGGATTTTATAGAAAATACATACGCATTTACGAAAATTCTACCGGTAGATACCGCATCTACCGATTGTGTTCGAAAACACGAGTGGTAAAAAGTTACCGTGTTCGAAAATTGTTCAATATCTACCAGATCCATCTACCGGATTCATGAAGAATCTAATCTCAAAAAAAGGTAGTGATGCAAAGCGAAGCGTGCGCGGTAAAAATGGAAATGTGTTCAAAGTAGGACTCTGCTCAGTTTGTGAACTACGTCAAATTTCTAACCTGTTTTAAATTTTCAAATTTTTTCGTAGGTTATGGATCTACCTTGTTCATTGACGTATTATATATTATGTAATATGTCAATGACCCTGTTTACCACTTGCGTTCTTAAAATATCGATTCCGGTAGCTATAACCTGATAAAAAGCTGTTTACTGGTAACAGTTCACGGGTAGAATTTTCGTAAATACCTCATATAACTGACGGAAGGTAATGTGCTGGCCACATCAGATTTTTTTTTTTCATTCAAGAATAATTATTATAATTGAAAGTTACATTTTCTCAAGGGATGTGAAGCTGCATGTTTTCCCTCTTTCATGTACAAAAATAAATTGCCAGATCACAGAACATTTTTGAAAAGGGATTATACGGATTGTAGACTTACGCGGATAAACTGTCTGCACTGTGAAAATTGAATATCACCTACATTTGTGATCGATTTTAATACCTAATCAATGCGTACAAATTAATTTTTTTCTGGGGGCGGGGGTAGAACCCCCTAAAATCCCTCCCCCGGAATATGCCGATTAACATCAATAACCCCATCTTTTAAATAAACTATTCTTATATCGGAGTGTTCTCCAACGGTTATCAGAATCTGGAAATCGCTGTAAACACTTTTCTATATTGCCTGAATTTTTGGATTTTATTTCATACATGTAAAACCTAGCAAAATAATCGTTTTTCACCAGTTATCAGTTTAAAACGATTTTCCATTTCATCCAGTAGAACATTCACAAAATTTGTCTCAAATAACTTTTCGGCGTCTAAAATTGGTTGACCACGAGCCGTATAACGGCACTTGACAAAATAAACCCGAAAATGCACCCCTAAATTCTGTTAAGTGAGGCAGTCGTCTCTCTGCCTCATGCCACCGTCCGACCATGAGTACGTTACTCTGAAATTTTAATAATTAGTTTGTATCGTACAAACTAAATAATAAAAATTTAAATTCAAGAAATAAAAAATATGAATTCCTCAAGATTATTACTATCATTGAATGTTATTTACCCATGATGTCATATTTTCATTATCGTATTCCAAATATGTGTAGTAGTTGTATTTCATAACAGTACTAAGCGTTTTCTTTCACATACTACCACAAACCTCGTTCCGAACTACGCAACAAAAACTAAGTAAGTTTCCCCTATAGTCGGAGTTAGGAGTTACCAATAAATGGAGTAAAATATAAAACCAACGGAGTGAAACGTAATACTAACCCACTAATAGAGTAAAATAAAATATCTACGGAGTATATTTTACAGTGTTGCAAAAATGCAAGTAAAATATCATTTTTACCTTCCGTCACCTTTAGATAAGGAAAGTATTGTCTTTGGTCAAAAAATTCGGTGGTGAGTTTTTGATGAATAAGCACGTTTTAGGGTCCCTAGGATACGATTTTACTATTTTTACGATGATGTCTGTATGTGTGTGTGTGTGTATGTGTGTGTGTGTGTGTGTGTGTGTGTGTGTGTGTGTGTGTGTGTGTGTGTGTCTGTGTGTGACAAAATTTTCTAATGCGATAACTCTAATACTACAATTCCAAAAATTATAATTCTTTCGTATTCCTCTTCGTTACATCCATGTCAAGAGCTGATTACATTTTGGTTATAATTGGTCAACCGGAAGTACCCTCATTTCAAGATTTTAACAGTTTTTCTTGAAAAAACGATGTTAAATATCATTTTTTCACATTTAATGTTATTATAAATATTAAAGAATTATTTATTCTCTATACGATTTGAATGCATTTTATACTTCATATATTAAATGGACATAGAGTTAAAAAATTATAAAGAAATTAAATATATATATTAGTCAGCTTTGCTATAACTCTGGAAACAGCTGCTACATTAAGAAAATTCTGATTGAAAGGTGTTAGTGTCAAGTCCAGTTGACAGTATGTTTATGTTATAATTTTACTGGAAATATAGGATCTTTTGTTAGAAACTTTCTGTATGGCATTTGTATAAAATACATACAACTGCCTTAAGGTAATGTACAAGAAATATAATCTTTTGCAAGGAACTTTCTGTATGACATTTATACAAAATACATAGAACTGACGGAAGGTAATGTGCTGGCCACATCCGATTTTTTTACTATGTAAATCAGAGTTAATACCTGATAGATGGCATGCAAATATGCAAATTACAAATTTTGATGAACAAGTAAAATAAAACAAAAATAAAACTAATATAAAGTAAATATTATGAATATACGTAATATGCACAAATTGCAACACTATATGAAAGTCTTTTACTCCGTTAAAAATTTAACACATTTTTCATTTGTCAAACCGAGACAGTTACAAGAACACAATAAAATGGGTTAAGTTAACACAATATATTGTTACCAATTACACAATTTAACTTTACTCCGCATATTATTTAGAGTGAAGTATACACCCTGACACTCTCAGCCGTCCGAACTTTTACAATGAGCAAATTATACCACAAAATACTTTGTTTTAGTTAATTATTCCGAACATCCGAACATACCTCGCAAGTAAATTCAAACCACAAAACTCCAAGCATCAAAACATGCAACATATTCAACATATTCCTTAACAAGCTCATTCATTTAGCATTACCACGCAACCTACGCCAATATGCTCGTAGAACATTCATTGAGGACGTATTAATATCTCATTTCTTTCAACCCTGACATAAAATACTGACGTAAACCGGGGCTAAATTAGGAAGACTTTAATAATTAATTAATTCCCCCTGCTCGTAATATAAGTAAATAAAATCGATTTCTGTGGTAGCCCCACCAAAATAAACATCAGGAAATTAATGTAACCGACGCAGATCGCACGAGTCGAAGTTCATTCCTGTCCACGGTAGGAAATGTTGAAGAGCACGCAAGCAGGACATCTTTTTGACGAGGCTCACGCCAGAATTATTGACTAAGGCGATCAACTAGTCACCCGACTAAAGTATATATACCACCGATATGCGCACTTTTTTTAACCATATTATAGTTTTCATATGGCAGAAATATCTGAGACCTATTAATTTTAGAACAAACGTGTAAATACAAAAAAATGTTCAGATTTAAAAACTGCATATAACAAGTCCAAAAATATTTACTACGTTTACATGCAGGTTTTAAAATGGTTTCAGTTTTCAGTCAAAATTATGCAAAACTGTTTACATGCAGTTTTCAAAACAAGTTTAAAAATTGATTTGAAATCAGTTTCGGCGCATGCGCATTTAGATGATGTAAGTGACAGATCCTCTACACTCCAAATACTTCGTTTTGCTATTATTCCAATTATTTTTTATACTTCGTACCACTACGCACTAAAACTACACAACTGTCAGTATATTTGAATATTAATAACACAAAGCGACAGAAACGTTATGCTCTGTACGCATGCGCAGTATCGAAACTTAATTTTAAGTGTTTACATGAGTAGTTTAGAAACTAGTTTTTAAGTCCAACCCATGAATTTTAGTTTTGGTTTGAGATAATTCAAAACCGTTTTGACACTGTATACATGGCGTTTTCAAAACTAAATACGTTTTAAAAACGGTTACAAAACTGCATGTAAACTCAGTAAATGTTAACGTCTGACTGGTATATTATTATTAATAACAACCCTGTCTTCAGGGTTGTTATATACCAAATAACACCCACGGGCGTGTTATGAATTGTTGCTATGTTAATGTTGACAAAAAATGGTATTGATACAGGGATAAAGCCAAAAAAAAACAAGCAGAAGCATGCACAGCCTACCTACTCCGTAAATTTTATTAAAAGTTTCTGATCCACGCACCACGGAAGTTAAACGGACAATAATACCTTCGATCAACATACACACCTCCAGGGCCGGATTGGTCAGTCGCGATAATCGGGAATTTCCCGAGAGGCCGCGGCTTTTTGAGGCCGACGTTCGGTGATTACAAACTAAAATTTGAGTACGTAGCATCATCTAATTAATTTCACCCGGTAACCGTTCTTATACAGATCGTTTTTAATATTTTCTAATTCTTGACAAAATTTCTTTCGGTCTTGCAAATATAGTCCGAGCTCGAATATATGAGATTTTGGTAATTTCTTACTTTGTAGATATTGAATGATTGGAATTATAGTTAAGGTATTGTCCGGTGTTGGTGTGTTGGTTTACGGTAGGATAGACTGATGCTACTAGTCCATGGTTCCATGAGATTTTTTCTCCCTTGTGAACTAATATAAAGTATCATCGACATTTCCAAGCAAAAGTTTAGGTCGTATAATGGCTGAATCTAGTGCTAATTCTTCAAAAAATTCCGTGTATAAATTGGCTATAACTGAGAAGAACCCATCAGCAAACCATCTTCTTGTACAAAATATCTATCTTTTGATGAGTTCTGTAGGCAGCACTGCAAAAGTTCCATAATACAATCAAGAGGCAAGTCGGTTCTATCTCTTAAGTTGATATCTTCTTCAAGCCTTGTTTTGAAGCTGACAAGAAGATTTTGTGGTTGTAATTGTATTTAGCTCAAAAGTTCTACAAAATGTTTTGAATTCTTCACATATGATGTCCTTTTTCTTTGAAGTGGCTGAATGATTGGTAATAGAAATTGTGATATTTTGTAAGTAGAAGAATTTATGGAACTTTTGACGGGTTTCTGAGATGCTCAAATCTTTCTTATGGATTTATGGAGCACAGTACACTTTGTTTTCTATAGACGTAATAGTTTCTTATAATTTCCTTGATTCAAAAGCTCTTCTATTTTCTGATCATATAAATTGGTATCCAATATTACTGTAACACTTCCATTATCTGCGGGTAGAATCTTGGTTGTGTTATCTTTCAATTCTTTATTTTCGTCGTTTTCAAGATTAGGTTTGATCAGATAATTTATTTGCTTCAAAATTTTCGTCACTCTCCATATTATTTTCTTAACTACAGAATGTTCTATATTTTAAATACTATTTTAGGAGCGTTTTTTTATATTTCTTTTATAACTGTTCAATTTCTATGTTGGCAAAAAATTCGTATTATCCAATACCAAAACTAATTTATTACTTTGTGGCAATATAATTATAATGAATCTTCCCAATCCGGCCCTTCACATCTCGGGCAAGAGGCCCTCGTAAAGTACACTGTTGACCTCAGGCGTTATTGTCCTTATAACACCCTTGATTAATTACTATTACATACATTTCGTTCGTTAAAGAGAGGTAAAATAAAAATTATAGTTTTTAACTATACATATTTACAGAGTGCCATTAGCTTAAACAGTTGTATTGTTGACCAAGAAGGAACTTGACAAATGACATCTATTATAGTTTTAATAATTATTGATTACATTAAATTATTTGTGAGTAATAATGTATAAATCAAAAGAAAATACTAACAATTAAATATCAATTAATAAACTTTATCTGTCAAACTCAGTATGACTGTTTGGATTATATGTTTTGTCTTACATAGCACTCTGCAAACTGCTTAAAAACGGATATTTTATTTTACGTCTATCCTATTGCAGGAAAGAAGTATATCAATAAATTTAGGCTCATTTGAGGCAATTTTTAATTCTGAACATTTTTAGGCGCACACATTTGTCCGAAAATTAATAGGACAGAAATTACAGACATGGAAGTTTTGCCATTTTATTTATAGTTTAGTTCAAGATCATTTCTTTGACTTCTATAATCCCTGCAATTTCGACTACAATAGCGAAAACCGCATATGGTGAACTTATAGCAAGAGAAAATGGGTTTAATTACAAGCTCTTTCAGTTTAAAATCGCTTACACAACGACTATATAGAGAATTGACCTGAGAAGTACTCATTGTGGATATTTTCTTAGTAAAAATGCCTTGCAAGAACCACCACTAACAAATTGTTTCATTGAATGCTGTTACTCGAGGGCCGTATTCCAATATTTGCTGATAATTTTTCATGTGATAAAATTATCTTTCATATATTTCATATTAAGTATAACAGGGGGAGAATATTACAACTAGAGACATCTTCTGCATAATTAATAAACAATATTTAACCACACCTAAAGAAATAAAACCCTCTCATCCCACCTGCAAAGAGAAGCGTTTAGACTACACAATTATTTTTGACAACGATAATGAGTAAAAAGAAAAACAGAATTATGTATTGTGTTTTGTATTATTGATATTGCAATATTAACAAGTACGGCTCTTGTAAGTATACCTAGAAAAATCGGTACGATTTGTAAATTTTGCAGGACAATTCTCTATATAATCGTCGTGTAAGCGATTATGAACCGATCGGTCGCAGAGCGAGGAAATGCAAAATAAAGACTATATCGGCTTTGCATCTAATAGAACCAGTTTTTCTCCAACATTTCAGCCTCCAATTCATCCCAGTTAAAACTACGGGTAATAAAATTCTTGTCCCTGAAAAGTAAAGGATCTTATATTAAGCGTCGATAGAAGCCAACACGGAGTGAAGCAGAGTGATTGGTTGCCAGCGGGTTCCCAGTGTAGCGCTTTTTTATGCGTAAATCTTACTTGAATAGTGGCATATAGTTAATGATAAAGTGTAGAAACTTTTAGTTACAAAATAGTACATTAAAACACAAGTATCATAAGGCAATCTGTTAACGTACGAGTCCAAGTTTGGAAAACGAGCCGCCAGGCGAGTTTTACAAAGGACGAGTGCGTCAACAGGCCTTATGATACATGTTTTTTATACTATTTTTTCTATTGAGGTAATTTTACAATTAGATTTTTAAAAAAAGGAGTGTCAAAAATATGAGTTGGTGTTTTTTTTATCAGTTATGTTGGTAGCGTTTCCCGGTAAAAATTGAAATTTCACATTTTGACAGTTTGTGTGTCTTGTGATTTTGTGTGATTGTTTACATTAAAACATTGTATCAAGCATTATACGATCCTCCTTGCATTATACAATTATGAAAGAGGAATACCAATACATACAATGAACTCCAAGGTTATTAATGAACCATCCTGATTTGACATATCGGTGGTTCGTGTTGGTTATTATCATAAATAAAACTTGAATATGGGATTGAAGGACATTACGTGGACCATCAAGCCTTTTTATTGAGAAAACAACATATAAATAAAACTTTTTAAATAATGAAGTACTTTAATGAACAATTTATTGCTCTAGATTTTTACTTTTCACCATTTTTACAACACTCACTGCTCAGTTGCACAGATAACGGCAACAGCTTTTCTTACAATTTTTAATACAAAACATATATGGCATATATTCGATAGTTCGCCACAACGTGGAACTGCAAATCATGGATTAAAACGTCAACTTTTCATATTTGTTTGCTAGTAGCCGCCACAAATTGATACATTTCATAACCTGCCTGGAATAACAATACATTAAATTCAAAATTGCATTACCATAAATTTAAATTGTAATAAATATAACTTACCATTTTAATTATTTTGACAAAGTAAACCTGAGCGCATTGTTTCTTGTTTCATAATTTTTTAGTTGAAATTTTAACTTCACAGATTCTTATTCTTTCTTAACTAACACAGCTATAGCTATAAATTTCTTTTCTTTCTAGTCCTATCACCTAGAGAAAGGATAAAAATCCACAATTAGAAGTAATATTTCAACACAAACAATTTACCATTTTAAGGTTATCTGTCAGTTATGAAAGCATGACTACCACCTCTAGAACATGAAAGGCGCCAAAAACAGTACGTTTATAGATTTTCTAAACGTCGTGTTTTCAGTGATAAACAGTGCTTTTATAGAAACATAAGAACACCGAAATAGAAAAAAGAATTTTTTAAATGTTTAATTAGTTTTACTGATGACAGAATGTATTAACAGATGTTCATATAGAAATAATTTGGTGACTAGAATTTAGTGTTTCGTCTCTTTATTATAGTTATACGACAGTATATACATGGAAGACGGAACGATTGGTGCGAACTTGTTTTTTGTAGTTCAACTGATAGGTAAATACGTAGTGCGCAAGCGCTTATTTTTACAGCGAGACTCTCGCGCGAGAACGAGACGAGACCCATAAAAATGTGCGAGAACGAGATCGAGATTGCAGATTCGAAAACGAGACGAGATCGATATTTTATATTTCTCGTCTCGTCTCGCGTGCATCACTAATACCAATTCCTTTGGTCGCCAAGAAGAAAGTCGACACCCGGTATATTACATTATAATATTCGGGTGACTAAATAGTCGCTTGCTTATAGTCGGCTGCTTATAACACCAGTCACTGAGAATAGGACACATGATTCATATTTTTGAGATTTTTTATTATTATCCAATAATAATACACTTCGTCATTATTTCCTTCTACTTTTTAAAAGCTCCCAACCAAAGCAGTCAAATTAATTTCTGATGACTTAAAAACTGTCAAATTATTCATCACGATCCGAAAATGCTCTCTAGTTTAATCCATATTTCCACTCACAGTGATACTTTAAAAACTTGATTGCCTATGTTCTGACTTTAACTTTCACAACTTGATTTTAAAATGACAGATAAATAACTATTTAAAATTTTGTTTTCGTCAGCCTACCTAATTTTCTTATTCTGTATCATTACAGC
The DNA here is from genome assembly GCA_963082715.1 of Harpalus rubripes. NCBI lineage: Eukaryota > Metazoa > Arthropoda > Insecta > Coleoptera > Carabidae > Harpalus > Harpalus rubripes. Next base: position 97,968,897 of record OY720448.1, on the reverse strand, counting down.
GCGGTCCGCGTATACGTGACATCTCACACGGTGACTAAAACAACATATGAGAGATAAGGACTAGTTGTAATTTGTAGTCAGACTGTCTTGGTTAGATTTAGAGACTCAGCGATGCCAAGAATGAGATGAGTGTGTAATGTGAATGACTTCAAGATAATTAATAGGTGACATAGATTAAAGCCAGAACGGTGGTGTAAACAAAAACAGCAGAAGTTATTTTCCATTGAGCTAATAGTAATCAGTTTTTATTTCTATTGTTTTTGCAGAAATAAATTTTATTTGTTATTTTAGTAATATATCTTGTCGTTTATAGTGTCAAGCATACGTACATACGTGCATATACATATATTATCAAATTAATAGCTGTTTACATTATTAACTTAAATTTTAAAAGCGATGTAAACAAAAAAATGCCAGATAAAATTTTTACAACAGAACAACAAATTACTTTTAATGTATGTTATTGTATGAAACTGCTTATTATTGTCTGAAAAATATGATTCTGAGCAAAAACAGAAACCGATATTTTAGGTTTAAACCGGTTAAACATTTATCCAATAAAATGTAAACCGATTTATTAATTTGTTCTATCGAAAACTTCTTATTGGATTTTTAAATTAAAGGTACTCGCTAATTTATTTTATTTTTTGAAATTTGTTCTTTACAGTTTTTTCATATATACATTGATGAATTTAGCCTTGTTACCGTAATTGCTTCTCCACATCGCACACAGCATTTTAAAAGCATTTTTACAATATCCTTCAATGAAAAACAATCGAAATTTGATGTCCCGTGCTGCGCTGTGCCGTATGTCCACTCGCGATGACTGTTTTTAAAGGGCTAGACTAACGCGCTGGCCTCATAGTTTGAAGTGATGCATTTAGCAGGGATAAGCATTCAGGCCTGTATTCTCGTGTGGCCTCGGTATGACCATTAGTATGAGGAAATGATAAGCGTGATTAGCGAGCAGTTGACTAGCATTGTTTTATCTGTGTCAGTCGTTTAGGAATTATCATAGAGAAAAATATTATACATAAGAGTTAGAGAAATTGATTGTACGCTTCTTTTATTTGAAGTATTTTTCTCCAAAATAATTCATAAACGATAGACAGAGGCAAAATACTGCTAGTCAACTAGTCGCTTCAATTTAGTGTGTATATTTATAATGACGCTTATCGATCTCATTGATTAGGTATTTTATAAATTAATATTTCTAATATCTGCTTCATAAAATTTTACTTTTATTAATTTAAAAAGATTGGTTTTTTCCAGTGTCATTTATCTGGTCATCATTTGAAGTAGTATAATATTTTATTTAAACCTATTCTTAAGGCGGAAGACTCAAATTAATATCATTATGAGTATGGCTGTAACAAACCTAATATTAGTTTTATATCTAGTTACATTTCGGATATTCTAAGTAATCCTTGATAGACCGGGAGCTAGTGATCTAGACTTTTAGAGCACACAATTTTGAATTTTTCATGCCAAAATTTTTGAATTTGGTAACTGACTAAACTTAATACAGAGTGATTGCCCTCTTAAGAATTATGCAAGGAACTATTTTCCCCGAGCTCCGTTTACCCCTCATCACCAAACACTTTATTACAAGACCACCCATAAATCCGTTCAATCTCATTTTGAAGAATCTGTTAAGTTTTATGCATATGAGCACAGTAAAATTTGAAAAATTAGTCCAATATTTGAAATAAAGTCTTGCAAAACATCGTCTTTTTTACGTTCACCCGAAAGAAAATATGTTTCAAAAAAAAATTTTCACGCTCTTCATTAAAAGCCATAATAAAAAGAAATTACTTAAAGATTATTCAGAAAGCAAATATCAAATTAATCAACGTACGGCAATGATATTAATCAATTGTCATGCACCTATCATATATGGAATATAGTTTTGATGAGTTATTGAAAATTGAAATATAATTTTGTCATTATTTTTGAACAAAAGCTGTCACGTGACCTTCAGCCTTTTTTGATAACTTTGTATACAGTTTTATTGCAAAAAATGGACGTTGCTTATATTTTTGAAAATCGAAATCAGATTAACGTATATAACTTGAGACTAAAATGGGCTATTAAATTAGTTGACTAGTTCAGTTAAGACTGCTTCGGCTTCGATTCTGTTTATTTAGTTTTGCTAAAAATACTTTTGAACAATATATCTATGATAGTGTGATCGTAGAATGTGTTGATGTAGTACAAAAATAACCTTATAAACAAAACATGTTTCTTTTAATTTTTCACCTGTTTCTTATTTTTTGGCATTCGGAAAGATTAGTTTTGACTGCTTAATGACTAAGCCAACTTATTTTGTAATGCATAGGAAAGAATATATAAACAATATTGGTAAATGTTTTCGTGTTGTTACTTTTATATATTACTTGCTGCGTAAATTTCCTATTTTGCGTTGCAAAAGGAACAAATTATTGCTTACTATATCGGTTGTAAAAAATAATTTACATAATTAGATTTTCTTTTCCTAAATATGATACAAGTACTCATAATTCGTCCATTTTCCAAATCACATTATCAGATTATCACGTCTCCCGCAAATTCATCTGCAAAAACAAAATATATGAGCCATGTGTGTTTATACAATATCATATGGTTTGACATGAATGCAGCAGATGACAATAGTATGTCTCCTAGCAACATAAATAAATAGGGAACATGTGTCTCAACAATGAGGTGTTGCGTGATTTTTACCTTCCGTCACCTTTAGGTAAGGAAGGTATTCTTTGGTCAAAAAAGTCGATGATGAGTTTTTAATGAATAAGCACGTTTTAGGTTCCCTAGAATGCGATTTTACTATTTTTACGATGATGTCTGTTTGTATGGATGAAAGTATGTATGTATGTATGTGTTGGATTTAATTTTAATTTCCAGCTCTTCACCTTCGCCTACTTGACTAAATCAAATATATTATATAAACAAATATATGTATGTGACTTTTTAGATAAGTAGATTAGTTGATGTATTTTTGACGTTTCTCATATTCTCAATATAGTTTTTTCTACAAATTGCGCTTTACTATTTATTTATCCCATTTGCTTTAACAGTATGTATGTATGTGTGTGAGACGATTTTCTCGGATCGCATAACTTCAATACCACCTTTCCAAAAATTATATTTTTTGCGTATTTTTTCTTTACATCTATATGAAGAGCTAATTAGATTTGGTTACAATTGGTCGACCGGAAGTACCCTAATTTGAAGATTTTAACAGTTTTTCTTGAAAAAACGGTGTTAAATATCAACTTTTCACATTTAATGTTGTTATAAATATTAAAGTATATTTTATTCTCTATAATATTTGATTACATTTTATACTTCATATTCAATGGATATAGAGTAATAAATTTATAAAGAAATTAAATTTCATAAAACAGCAAGCTGTACTATAAGCATGGAAACATCTACTATATTAAGAAAATTCTGATTGACAAATGTCAGTGTCAAGTGCATTTGACAGTTATAATTTTACTGGAAATATATAATCTCTTACAAAAAACTTTCTGTATGGAATTTGTACAAAATACATAGAACTGAAGGTAATGTACTGGAAATATAGAATCTTTTACAAGAAAATCTCTGTGTGGAATTTTTACAATATACACAGATGTGACCACGATCTGACGGAAGGTAATGTGCTGGCCACATCAGATTTTTTTCTTTGCTTTAAGAGGAATGGTTCCCCCTGCCTACTATATATGAAACGAAAATTCAAATAAATTATTTTTATACTAGAACTATTAACATTTCTTAAAATTCATCGATAGACGAACATACTTCTGATATGAATCTGCATTTTAAAAAATAGTATTGAAATCTATTAGTATTTTACTTTGGTTTCAATAATACTTTTTTAAAATGCAGATTCATAGGGCCTTATACAATTTAAACTTTTCGGACACCATCTAGTGAGTAAAAAAGTATTTAATAAGTAGTTATGTATTGAGTAAGATTTAGCTCTACAGTTTGACATTTATCAATCATGTGATCCACCACGTGATCTCGTGATCACAACAACTGTTCTTTGAAAGGAAACGTAAACATATCAGACTAAACACATTTTTATATAATTATTAAGTATATGTTTTACTCAGTGCATACCTTTCAATTAATTCATGTTTATTTCCAATTTTCGTCAAACCCCGGCATTCTAACCATCTTTTCAACTGTAAGACGGAAAGATTTCAATGTTTTTAAACACAAATCGTGCCCCCGGTACATCATCTTGTGTTAAACTCATTATTTATTTGTGGACTTGGTTTTTAGTAATATGCCAAATTCCAAGGATCACTGCACTTTAGTACAAAAGATAATTAATAACAGATACTACATAAAATAACATAACCAAACTTTGCTGACTAAATAAAAAACAAATTGTAGGATCAAAGAGGCGAAGTGCTGAAGGGGACAGCAATTGATTTACTCGGCCATGGTACATCATCTCGCTATTTCCAAAAATTTGTTGTTCTTTTCTAAATTGTGTGGAGGGAGGTGCGCCGCTAATCCGCCGCGGGTGACAAAATTTACGAAGCATCCCGCGCGGTCGAAATTTCATGCGGTCGAAATCCCACGCGGTCGAAATATAGCCCCACCACTTTGTCCGTTCACAAAAATTCAAATATTACCACGCGGACGAATCCCACCCGGTCGAAATGTTACACGATACAAATCCTTCGCTCCCGTACCGCTCTCTTTATCGATCGTATTGCATTCTAACAGAAATTTTAAAACATACTATATTATTATACAGCGAAGTATTTAATGAATGAAGCAGGAAAAAAATTTACCTATACATTTTAAGTAAACATGATAGTTTACTAGTATGTGTAGATCAGTGATTTTGTACTTATCAAAAAATCACTGGTGTAGATACATCAAGTTACCGTTATTATCAAAATATGCCAAGTGGAAAAAAATATATTTAGAAATAAAAGCAACATAAAATTTATAATAGACACAGTAATACATAATTTTACAACTGAAAGAAAGAATGAACTGCTTATTCACATAATATGACAGCTAATCTAAAATGGCGGACCAGAAATATCAATAATTTTACTTAAAATGTATAGGTAAATTCTTTTCCTGCTTCTTTTATTAAATAGTTTGTTGTATAATAGTATATGTTTTAATTTTTTTTTTAATATATTATCTTTGACGGGGAACTACCACGAAGCATAGATTGTTAGAATGCAATACGATCGATACAGAGAGCGGTACGGGAGCGAGGGATTTGTATCGTGTAACATTTCGACCGAGTGGGATTCGACGACGTGGAAAAATTTGAATTTTTGTAGAACGGACAAAGTGGTGAGGGTACATTTCGACCGCGTGGGATTTCGACCGCGTGGAATTTCGATCGCGTGGGATTTCGACCGCGTGGAATTCGACCGCGCGGACCGTACACAAAATTTATAAGTCCACATTTTAAAAAATGTTACTATAGTCCTTTCACCAAACGAGAGAAATTAAAACTAACCCAGGATCCGAACCAAGTCATTTTTATTGATCGATAATGACAAATTTAAAGTTGAATTTTCAAATTTGTCGCCTTACCCTACGCTCCTACGCAGTTCTCTAGCGGTCAGCGCCTCTCATCATACGGTCCCGGGGTCGAATCCCGGCCGCAGCAACTTCCAGCGTCACAGCAAACTTGTGAATATGTATTTTTTATCGCAAAAAACCGAAAAAAATTCTAAGAAATGTTCATGCTCTGATTAATACCATATTTTCACTCACAGCGATACTTTACAAGATTTATTGATTTATTAATTATTTAATTAAATGACAGATAAATAACTTTTAAAAATGAATATGCAAATTTTGTTGTCCACAATCTACCTGATTTTTTTGTCTATATTCTAGCGTGACTCCTGTAATTCTTGGATACGGAATATAGAATATAACCAATGAAGCACAATGGAAATTTTAAATTGAAAATAATCGATTTCTTCTAAATTGAATTTAAATTTTCATTTATATGTTAAACTGCTCAATCACTGTCACCATTATTAAATTTAATTTTGAATAACATTTTTCTATTTGATCCATGTTATTGTACATTGTACAAGAATAAAATTTGTAGAAAATAATATAAAGAATCTCTGTTTAGCAGATTGTATTCTTTATTTTTCATAATAAAAGATTTTATGGATTGAAACGAAAGATTTCGAATTTTGAAAATGTGTTAATGTATTTTCAAATATATGTTTATGAACCATAAAGATGAAACGAATATAAATGAGGACATTTCCTCCGAAACAGACTTCGAGAAATCGGTCTAAATAAACGTTACGAAGAAATACACATTTATTCTGACCAGTAAGACAAATGCACGAGTATTTTAGGGTGACTAATATGGTGACTAACTTAGTTTTTTCTGTATAAATTGTAATTTTACATAAACCATTTAGAATATAAAGCTCAAAATTAAGCCTCGTGTATTGATTTTAATTAGATATGAATCATCATTTAAATTGTAATGTTTTTACAATAGATTATGCATAATGTATAAGGAAAGCAATTTGAAAAATTCTACTGGTTTTTTTTTCAATAATAATTACGTTTAGTGAGTCAGTATGTAAGGTGCTTGAATTTAATTCATCAAAGAAAAACTTTGTTTTTTTATATTCATATATTTTTATTTATACTTTATATCGGATATTTGTTTTCCTTTTCATGTTTTCGTTTGATACTTTCACATTCAGAAAACTTTTTAATATAATTCTTTTCTTGAATAAAGAGAGCCAAAATCGATGATGACTTCCCACTTTGAAATTTAATTTTTTTATGACTATTCGTCCTGTAATGTGGTGTAAAAATGAGTTATAATAAAATCTAAGTTTTCGACCTTGGCGCACTTCCGCTCGCCCCACCGTCTTGGAAAAACGTATATCATACACTATTTTTTCTACAAACACTATTTTTTATTTTAAATTTGTATTTCTAATAATTTTTTGACATTCACTTTTAACACTAGTGTCAAAAGTAATAATGATCTGTCACTTTTAACACTGGTGTCATACGAGTAAAATGACATTTTTAACGCACTGGGTTTGAATCCCACTAAAGGCATGGATGTGTGTGAATATGAACCCACTCTGTAATTGGGATTTAGATTAGACTATTTTAAGAAATAAACTGTCAAAATTAGAGTAAAATTCGATAATCAAAAAATAAGGGTTAACTTAATCTTTTTTGTGACTCGGGCTGTGAATGGCGAGAGGTATTGTGTTGGCCACACCAGATTTTTTTAATGTGCACATAGGCAATTAACATGAGAAATCAGTTTTTTGCAGATTGGTGCACCCCGTGTCAGTTTTGACATCAATTGTTTTGGTATCAATAGAAAGATAGCAACTGAAGTGACAACCAACTAAAATTAGCTCTTTTAAGATCCTGTAACTGAGTTTATTAGTAAAAGTCTATTTTGCATCCCCTGCATATTCTATAAATGTGTAAGACGTATTCATTATCACCCTGTATAAAGATTATTAAACAAAAAAACATTAATGAAATCGAACTGATCCTGAACCCTGAACAAAACCGCAATTTTTATTAACTGTTGAAAATGATCCGTACACGAACCCATTTCTCAAAAAAAAAATTAACCTAAAACTATACCGAACACAATTTTTGGCGGGTTCGATGCCCTGAAAATTACATATTAGTCAGTGCCAAAATTTCATTTTCCACGGGAATAAATGTTCCTAGTCCGACCCTTACTGGACTAAAATATCATACGTAGAACTGGCAATCATCTTATGTCAACTATTGACAGTTCTACTAAATCTGGTTATTCCCATTATTTATTCAATATCTGTATACATTAGCATTATTGAAGTAATCAATATTATAACTGCAGATCCATAGTCCTTATTGTATTTTGATAGGAACATTATGAGTACTTTAATCTTGTCAACAGAATGTAAATATAAATTACTTACTATATTTTTTTGTTCTAATTGCGTTTGCGTATTACAATACAGTAAACAAACAACACATGTCACATTGACAAAGAAGTATGTAACAACGTTTCTTACGCATTGTTTGTCTATTTGTCAAGTTCTAAATTTTCCGCAATCTTGCAGATTGTATGGCTCTCTTTGTTGAATGTGACTGACATATCTTGATCCCTGGCTGGCTCTTGTAGATTATAAGCCTAAAATTTGGAGTAAATTCAAACAAAACTTGATAATGTTTTAATATAGGGTATCTACCGTGTGACGCTTGTTCAAACATCATGATATAGCCTACGTACGTGGAGATAATATCTAAATATGCATTTTTAGAAACAACAAGAGACATATATAGAACATGGATTAATATATCTACGTCAAAATTATTATGGATTACTTTCTTTGACCATGTTGGTATATAAAAATATGGTAATGCGTACGGAGTAAACTTTATATTAATACAATTTACGACTACGTCAAAAAAGCTTAATTAGAAGACTAATTAATTTAATATGTTTGCTACTATATTTAATATCTAAAATCTATTGCATTCATTACTAGGATATTCTGTGCAATTAAAAAATTAATTTGTTCAAAAACAAAATATTAGTACAAAAAAGTTGATTAACCCTAGTGATGCACGCGAGGCGAGACGAGACGAGAAATATAAAATATCGATCTCGTCTCTTTTTCGGATCTGTAATGTCGATCTCACTCTCGTTCTCGCACATTTTTTTGGATCTCGTCTCGATCTCGCACGAGAGTCTCGCGAGAGTCTCGCTACACAAATAAGCGCTTGCGCACTTCGTATTTACAGTTTAACTACAAGAGACAAGTTCGTACCAATTACACCGTCTTCCGTGTATTTGCAGTCGTATAAGTATCAATATAATAAAGAGACGAAAAACTAAATTCTGGTCATCAAATAATTTCAATACGAACAAAATGTTTATTCATTGACGGTCAATAGAAAATGTGATAAGTTGGTAAATAATTTAATTTACCTGTAAAATATCCAGTTTTTCATCTCTAAACTATTTCAATACATTCTGTCATCGGTAAAACGAATTAAAACATTAAACAATTCTTTTTTGTAACTTTGTAAATCGCCGGCAACCAATCACTCCACTTCTCTCCGTCTTGGCTCCCATCGACGCTTAATATAACATCCTTTATTTTTTAGGGGTGGCAAGAAATTTTTAACCGTGGTTTAATTTGGGGTGAATTAGGGACTGAAATATTGGAGAAAACTAGTTCTACTGAATGCAAAACAGATTTTGTTTTTATTTTGCATTTCCTCACTCTGGGACCAATACCAATCGCCTCTAAATAGACTCAATAATATTGTGCATTCATATAATTTTCAGTCTCGTATACTATGCATGAATTAGCGTTGACTCCACTCCTTGTACGGTGCATTTATTTTATTGAATTGATGAATGCAAGCTATAAATTTACAAATACTTTTTATTGCGAGACTCTCACGAGAATCTCGCGAGATTTCTCGCTTCTCGCAGCTGTTATATCGCTCTCGTCTCGCATAATGCTACGAGACGAGACGAGATGCGAGAGTACTCTCGCCTTGTCGTGCATCACTAATTAACCCAATGAAGTTGAAATGTAGAAAAAATCTGATACATACAAAGAAAATAATCATAACAAAAAAGAATGATCGATTAGGTTGGGTTGTTTAAAAGATTTGTAATTATATTTATCATTTATCTTCTGCTTCGCCTATCCTATTGTACAATTTAGTAGGTACCCGTATTTTTTTTGCAAATTGCCATGAAACAATTTATCTTTTTGACGCTTAAATTTAAATTCTAAATAACATTTGAACGTAATTTTGATAATTAAAAGTAGGTACAGTGGCGGACAGCAAAAATAGGACAAGTCGAAAAATCAAGTAAACTTTCTTCTATAAGATTTAGTTGCTTGAATTTGGCTTTACAATTATGACATTTGTCACCTTGATATGTCAAAAATTGAACTGTCGACTCGAAGTAAAAAAATGCCTAGAATTAGCGATATTGTGAAGTGTTCGGTAATTGTTAGAGCGGAAAAAGGAATACCAATCAGACAATTTGCCCAGCTCTATAATTTTAATAAAAATTCTGTCATTAACCACTGAACTACTTTATTTGAGAATAAAATAGAAACGGCAGTTAATCTTCTACTTTTTTGTTTTGTTATACAAATAACTATTTTTAAAGAAAAAACACTTTTTACCTCCCGCTATCCTTGGTTAAGGAGCTAGGTATAGGGATCGTGCTAAAAATCGTATATCGAGATTTTGCTAAATGACCATGTTTTAAGATCCCTAGAATCCAATTTTAACTTTTTCACGTATTTTAAATAAGTACATATATTTTTATTATCTCATTCGTTAGAGAATTAAATTCTGAATTCAGTGATAGGTATAATATTTTTATACTCTTACATAACGATTTTTTTAATCTAATTTGATTAAAATAGGGCTATTATTATTCCACGAATGGAAAAAATGAATATATGTTATTTTTATTACATAGAATTAGAGTGCCATGATAAAAGAAGTGAATGTTTTGTTCTTGTAATTGATTATAAATGTCAACGCATACAAAATATTCACGCATTTCTTTCATGGCATTCTTATTGTATGTAAAAAAATTAACACGTGTTCGTTTTTTCCATTCATGACCCTCTTATTATAGCCTTATTTTAATCAAATTAATATAAAACTATATATGCATTTTTCTAAAAAAAATCGTTATGTTACGGAATAAAAATATTGTATCACTTAATTCAGAATTAAATTAAACGAATGAGCAAATAAAAAATATATGTTCTCATTTAAAATAAAAAAGTTAGGTCCCGTATTTTGAGAACCACTGGTCCAAAAAATTAATTTTTATTTTCTACAAATTTTTCTTGTGAAATAGAAATTGTTTGCCCATTTAACCGTCTTTGTAGCTCTTATAGTTCAGGAGATAGCACTGATGGCCCATTTAAAATGAACACCCTGTATATATATATATATATATATATATATATATATATATATATATATATATATATATATACTATTATTCACGAAAGATGACTATTCAAGGTCATTTATGAGCCGTCTGATATAATATTACTTGCAGATAACTTCAATGCATTTCGTTTGCATAGGCGTGCAACATGAAATATTTATGGACATATTTTAACTGAAAAAATAAGAATAATTCTTTTGAAAATTATGCTTCTTTCTAAATAATACCTTTCTGAAAGATTTATGCTCTTCACTTATGTTTTTGCAATATACAAAAACATAGACTTAACTTATAAACCAAGGAATAATTTAATTTAAACGTCAACGCCACTGGGTAAATTTTAGCACAGAGGGCAGGGTAGTCGATAATTAGGTATCTGTAATGCTACGACATATGTCATTATTATTTATAGTGTGTTAAAAAGTAATGCCACTATTTACGTATATCTGTCACACCACATAAATTAAATAGACATAGCTCAAATAATCTTTCTCTTTCTACTACAAAATGTTGCTAAGCTACTGCTATAAAGTGATGTGTATTCTTTCTTCGAACAAATGACCTTGAATAGTCATCTTTCGTGAATAATTGTGTATGTGTGTGTGTGTGTGTGTGTGTGTGTGTGTGTGTGTGTGTGTGTGTGTGTGTGTGTGTGTGTGTGTGTATGTGCGTGTGTGGATATTCTCCACTCTAACTCAAATACTATCATTCAGAAAATTTTGAAACCTTGTATTCTATCTTATTCTAATATGGGAAGAAGCCATTAGTTTTTGGTGTAAATTAGATAACCGGAAATGGTACTTTACTTGAAGCTCAATATAGTTTTTCTTCAAAAAATATATTTAAATGTTATTTTTTCGAGCTTTGTGATATTATAAAAATTATAGTTTATTAAATTTTCTACAGATTTGCATAAATACTTTTTCTATATATTTTATGGATAAATTTATAAAATTATCTATAATTTAAATCCCGGAGCCTACGCTTTAAACAAGCACAACTCCTATGGTTACACAGTTCATATCACAAATATATGTAACTGACAGATAAATGTCACTATTAAAGAACTAATCATTTCAAATTAATAATAGTAATGTTTTAAGAAGAAAATAGTAAATAGAATCATAGTTATATGGATTGGGTCTTAATACAGTTTCCAGCATAACTAAATATGTAAGTATGTATATTTAAATATAAAAAAAAAAAATAGCGGGAGGTATTGTGTTGGACACATCAGATTTTTTCTTTTATTGTACTCATTAAATCCCAGTCGTATTTGCTTGGGTAAATTTTAATTTCTGTTTTCGGTCTATGATCTTTGCTTTAATGACGTAAAATAAAAATATTCTTGTTTTAAACAATGAAAAATCTTATTTATAAACGTTTAACATTTAATATTTTAATTACACGATTAGAAATGCAAACAATTTCGTTGAAAAACATCAAAATAACATTTAAATATTTGCGGTTTATACCGGCTAGGTATTTTCATTCATTCTTTTGTAACTACAATTACCGCAATGTATACAACTAATGAAAGAAAACGGAAACTTTGTTCAAAGACAATGTAGGTAATTACGATACATTTTATTTCTAGTTAAAGATTTCCTTCGGAAAATAAACTTTAGTTTTATTTGCAACATGAAACAGAATTTCAAATTCCTTACTTTCGTTTACATCGTAAATTTGGCAACCACTTTCAAGAAATCAGTTTAATTTTGATTATAAATACTTTTGTTTATTTGAAATCTCACACCTGTCGATTGAATATTGTTATTTGTAGAACATTTTCTTAGAAGTCCGGAAGAATGCTAGGAAATTGCAATATAAATCTCAAAAAGTTTGGAAAAAGGGTAAACATTCTGTCTTCTCGCCAGAAGCGATTCAGTAGGTATTTGCTCTACATTGCGAATTTTGTTGATCGAAGTCACCTGAGCTTTGAGGACATTCATTGTTTTTTAATTGTTTTTTCGGAATTTTTGACGTCAATGCGAATTTAGTCTATGTTTAAAAGTTGTAAGATAAACTAATATGATGAAAGAGAAGCGCCATGCACGTTCCATATTTCGCGAAAAGCAAAACAATATTGTAATAAACTCAGAAATTGCATATTAATGAACCTTTGAATAACTCATTTCAATGTTACTCACATGATAAATACAAAAAAATAACAAGTAATGCTATTTTATATTGTGAAATTACGCTGAAAATTATCGCATGAATTCATGATTCATTATTCCTACGTTAACAAAGACACGTACTCTCGGAAAATACTGTTATTGTATGAATATTTTCTTTTTACCTCCCGCTATCCTTGGTAAGGGAGGTATAGGGATTATGCTAAAAATCGCATATTTTGGTAAATGACCACGTTTTAAAGTCCCTAGAATCCAATTTTAACATTTTCACGATGATGTCTGAGTATATGTGTGTATGTGTGTGTGGATCCTCCACTCTAGCTCAAATACTATCATTCAGAAAATTTTAAAATCTTGTATTTTGAACTTTTTCTGTAATGAAAAGAGCCCATTAGATTTTGGTGAAAATCGGATAACCGGAAATGGCACTTTACTAGTAGCTCAAAATAGTTTTTCTTCGAAAAATACCTTTTATGTTATTTTGTCGACATTAATGTTATTATAAAAATTTAAGATTACTAAATTTTCTAGAGATTAGCATTAATTATATATATATATATATATATATATATATATATATATATATATATATATATATATATATATATATATATATAAATTTATAAAATTCATCTATATTTAAAATTTAATTTTCATTTTATTATAGCTCCGGTGGCTCAATGGTTAGAGCAACGCCTCATGTCATGAGTGCCCTGGGGGCTCTAGGTTCGAACCCCCTAAGGCATGGATGTGTGAATGTGAACCCACTCTGTAATTGGGATTTAATCATGTTGAGGGGTTTAAAAAAAGGTAGTTACTTGGATTAGATTAGATTATATTTTAAGAAAAATAACTGTCAAAATTAGAGTAAAATTCGGTAATCCAAAAATAGGGATTAACAATCTTTTTGTGACTCGGGCTGTAAATGGCGGGAGGTATTGTGTTGGCCACACCAGATTTTTTTCTATAGGAGATTTTAAAGAGTGCCTTTATCTACTCAAAGTAGTGGATTAAGTTAGCACTTTAACCGAAAGGGTAGATAAAATAATATTTTAACGACACAGGCAATCGTGCAAATAAAATAGGTTATGTAAACTGTTTTAAAAATAAACTAAATTAAATTATTAATTTTGACGGTTTGTGTTAATAACAACGTTATCAGAAAAATCTATTCTTAGAATAGAATCATAACATTAATGTTTTTTCTTATTTTTTTAAATAAAATCTGTTTTAGAATAAATTATAATTTTCTGCGCGTCCGTAAAATAAAATTTCATTGTTTTATAAATAATAACTATTATCGATTGTTTTAAAAACTTTGCTATATCAAATGCATTAAAGTTTTTGAATCTAATTTGCATGAAGCTAAAAATATACCGGTCAATACCAAATTTAGAAACTGGTGTGAAAAGTATAAAAAAGTTATGCCACCTACAACAATGAATAGCAAATAAATTGCAGATTTACAAGCATGTTAAGGTAGTTCTCTGAAGACAACAGCTCACTTCATTTACAAATGAGTCAAGTCAAAAAGAAAATATCAAATTCAAAATACCTTTTTTAAAACGCCTACCAACGTAGAGTCATTTGATACTAGAATTAAGTTAGTCACAAAATATAAATTAATTATCCCTTTTAATAGTAGGTGGAACATAAAATTACCGACTAACACCTTTTACTTAAAAAATAAACTATGCATAATTATAGTTGTCTTAATTGGTGATTTAATACATATAATGTACAGAGTGTCCAAGACAAGGAAAGCAATAATAAGTTCTATAGATCTATATAAATGACGAAGTTTGTTAAATTAAACAAAAGTTACCCAATTTAGAAGCTATTTTACTGATATTTTTAGTTCGTAAGGAAAAATTTATGGGTCACTAGATATAGCCGTAAATGTTAAATTTTTACCTCCCGCTACCCTTAGTAAGGGAGGTATAGGTATTGTGCTAAAAATCGCATATCGAGGTTTTTGGTAAATGAGCACGTTTTATGGTCCCTAGAATCTAATTTTAACATTTTCACGACGAAGTCTGTGTGTATGTGTGGATCCTCCACTCTAACTCAAATACTATCGTTCAGAAAATTTTGGGTAGGTACCTTGTATTTCGTCTTTTCGTCCTTCTTCTATTACGGAAAGAGCCCATTAGATTTTGGTGTAAATCGGATAACCGGAAATGGCACTTCACTTGAACCTCAAAATACTTTTTTCTTCCAAAAATGCCCTTAAATTTTTTTTTTATTTTTTCGAGATTAATGTTATAAAAATTAAACATTATTAATTTTTTTATAGATTTGCATTAATACTTTTTCTACATATTTTATGGATAAATTTATAATATTATCTATAATTTCAATCTCGGAGCTTTAAACAAACAAAACTCCTTGGTTACGCAGTTATTCAAATGTATGTAACTGACAGATAAATGTCACTGTCAAATAACTAATCCTTTCAAATAAATAATAGTATCGTTTTAAAAAGTAAATAGAACATTAGGAAAGGAAATCAATACAGTTTCCAGCATAAATAAATATGTAGGTATGTATTTAAATGAATAAAAATTAACGATTCGCAAAAAAGTTTAAGCTAATCCTCATTTTTGCATTAGTGAATTCTATTTTATCCCGGTATTTAAAATTTAATCTTCATTTTATTATCAAAAAAGCTAGTTATTTGGATTATTATATTGGAGTATATTTTAAGAAATAAAATGCTAAAATTGGAGTAAAATTCGCTAATCCAAAAGTAAGGATTAGCTTAATATTTTTTGACTCGGGCTGTAAATGGCGGGCGGTATTGTGTTGGCCACACCAGATTTTTTATAGTTCGCCACCAAAGTACGAGAGGTATAGGGATCGTGTTAAAATTCACATATCGAGATTTTGGTAAATAACCACGTTTTAAGGCCCCTAAAATCCAATTTTATTATTTTCACAATTATTATCTAGCTCAAATACTATCATTCAGAAAAATTTTAATAACTTGTATTCCTAAAAGTGGCACTTTTTGAAGCTCTAAATATTTTTCTTAGAAAAATAATTAAATCTAAAACTTCATTTTTTCACGATATGTTATAAAAATTCAAGATTATTAAATTTTCTACAGGCATGTATTATGCATTAATACTTTTTTCACTGTTTGTTATCAACTTATGACGTCAGACTTATATTTTTATATGGGCGCCGTAGTAGAAAGTTATACCATTGAAAGAGATTTTTTAGCTTTCCAATACTATAATTACTTTTGTTTCAAACACCAAACATGCAACAATGGGGTATGTGATCAAATTTAGTTAATAAAAACTTTTCACATTACCATAAACACCAAAAATGTACTTAAATAGTATTTAAGAGCTGCAATCTGTAATATGTAATAAAATATAGGTATAGATTGTTTCAAGATATTTATGCAAACGTATCTACCTCAACTTACGCGGCGGGTGGCTTCTTAAATGGGCTTGATGGGTAACATGACAGGGTTGTAACAAAATATTTTAAATCCAGCACACTAAATATTTGTGTGGAATTTAATGTTTCACTTGAATTTCAAGAAATACAGAACAAGAATATGACATTACACCAAATTTTCACAAATTATAAATAAAAGCAGGGATACTACTTAATTAGCGGGATTTTGAGAAAGTACCGTTACATCTTTTTCTCAAATTTTGCTAATCTCCTCTGAAACATAGGATCATCAATACCATGCTGTTTTGCAGTGTACTACGTCATTACGAAGGCAGGTAGATTTGCAAATATCTTGAAACACACCATATCATGAACGTCTGACGTCAGCCATTCGCCATTCCTGTGCTTTGTTTACTATTTCCGTCTTTTTCTGTATAATACATTAACTATTTCTCTCTCGATAGCTTCTATTTTCTCAACGATGACGTCACATTTGGTTTAATAGATTCAATGATATTTTTATCATATCCCAATAAACCATTACTAAATTTATAGAATGAAAATATTGAGTGTTTGACATAAGGAAGTTCTAATCACAATCTATTAGGATTTATATCATACTTGAAAATTTATATTTTCGCTTATATCTATTGACCTATGTATAAACAATAGACCACTAAAATGGCCTCCCAAAGGGTAACTTTTGCCTGACTTAATCGACTTAGGATCAATTTTACAAGTCTTGGATAAACCATGGATATCTTATTCCTCATATAAACAAAAAAATATAGCATCTAAATGGCCTACTTGCGTTCCATTTTTTTATTTAATATTTTTGAAGAGACGATAAAAACTTGCTACCCATATTTTTTCTTTTGGCAAAATTTTCATTAATTGGCCAAAAAAAATTTAATGAAATTTTAATATTTAAATTACCGCCATGTATGACGTAAAATAACGCCGAACCAATAAATGGCCGTAAAGCAATAACATCGGTATGTCCAATACGGCATGTGCGGGTAATTCAAACATGACAGATCATCTGTTTGACGTTTGAATAATAGTTTGGAGGTTAA
This sequence comes from Harpalus rubripes, assembly GCA_963082715.1. Classification (NCBI taxonomy): domain Eukaryota; kingdom Metazoa; phylum Arthropoda; class Insecta; order Coleoptera; family Carabidae; genus Harpalus; species Harpalus rubripes. The sequence goes on along the minus strand of OY720448.1, from coordinate 97,951,270 downwards.
TATTTTCGTTTGTCATTTTAATCTTGTACGAGTATAAGCTAAGTTAAAATCCTTCAAAATCCTGCTTAACAAATCGAAATACGTAATAAAAGTAACATAAACCACGCAAATTGTAAATAATAAAGAAGAGACACAGTGACAGAAAAATGAACTAATGTCAAAATCAAATTAAAACTCGCACTCGCTCGCTATCTACAGGTTACATTCTTAAATATGCATCCCTTTCTCCAGTTCAAAATAATGACGTCAAAGAAAATCTTCTATCTTAATTTATTAAAAAACATAATTTTTTTTTAAATAAAATTTATTTTTTTACATATGTTTTCAACTTTACTTTAGGTATTTAGTGATAGATATCAGATTTTCAGTACAACGCAAGTAGCCTATTATAACTCAAATCTCATATAGTTACCGAGATCTCAATGTTCGAATCTTTTCCTGAGCATGCTGTATATAGGGTGTTTAAAAAAAAGTATGAAATAAACTAAGGGTAATATTTTGAGGTGCTAATTCTGCCACTAACACTTTTTTCAAAGTCGTTCCCTTATTTCCAAAGTTATAAAAAAAATTGATTGAGAATCAGCATATGGAACTGTATACTGTGTGAACACTGAAAACCGTGACATAGGCGTTTAACATGGGAAAAGGGTTTTTTTTTTCAAATATTTTTTTCCCGTAAGACTATAGTGGGAGTTTTTGATATGGTTAGAAATATTATTTAATTTGGCGTCGAAGAGTATTTAAATACTCCTAATTTAATGCCTTATTATTGAAATATTTACAAAAGTATAATGCTATTTGACAGTTATTACTTATAATTTATAAAAAAAAGTGATCATGGAAACGTAATCGGTACGTGAGATGGTTAGATCGAGACACCGTAATAATTACTTACGTTTACATGCAGTTTTAAAAATGGTTTCAGTTTTCAGTCAAAATTATGCAAAACTGTTTACATGCAGTTTTCAAAACAAGTTTAAAAATTGATTTGAAATCAGTTTCGGCGCGTGCGCATTTAGCTGATGTAAGTCACAGATCCTCTTCACTCCAAATACTTCGTTTTGCATTATTCCAATTATTTTTTATACTTCGTACCACTACGCACTAAAACTACACAACTGTCAGTATATTTGAAGGTTAGTAACACAAAGTGACAGAAACGTTATGCTCTGTACGCATGCGCAGTATCGAAACTGAATTTTAAATGTTTACATGAGTAGTTTTGAAACTAGTTTTCAAGTCCAACCCATGAATTTTAGTTTTGGTTTGAGATAATTCAAAACCGTTTTGACACTGTATATATAGCGTTTTCAAAACTAAAAACGTTTTAAAAACTGTTTCAAAACTGCATGTAAACTCAGTAAATGTTTCACGAGTTGAAATCCCGCCGTCGGCCCCGCCCGGTTCAAGATTTATTTTTAATATTATTTTTTTAATTTGTAAAATGTATTATTAATTAAATTACCTGTGTGAGGTTTGTTTATTAGTGATTACTTTTTGTTTTTTGCTTAATAATGTTATGGTGATGTCACAAAGATATAGGTAGTAAATTCAATAAAATACTTGATGTACCAAACAATTTATGTTTTAATTCTGAAATTTATTTAATAATTCATTTTACATTTTGTAAGCACAGTTTACGTTAAAATTAACCTAGTTTTGTATCGTATCAATCGTAAGTTCTATAAGGAATCTATAGTTTATAGTGTGTTGAAATTTACAAACCATTCTGATAGTGGTATTTTATTAAAAGTTATTTGAGGATACGGAATTTAAATTTTTGTCCTTCACACTAAATTAACGAACGCACTCTACCATTATATGTAATATAATGGTTAAAATTCCGTAACCGATTTACAGTCTTTCATCAGTGAAGTTCATAAACCTTTCATAATTAATGATACATGATCTATAAATTATTTTCACGACCGCTAAGGACAAATTGATAAAACTTTGCAAATATAAACTGACTTTTTTAATTCCATATAACACAGAAAGTATATTTTTTTTTAATTTATTGGATATTAGAATAAAATGATGATACATAGATACATATTTCGAATTTTTCATGCCTGAAATAAATTCAGATGTTTTTACGTAACCCTTTTCTATAACTACTGCTCGTAGTAAGCGTTGACTCATAGTCCCTATCAACTCTTTTCATTATAGTTTTGAAAATGATTTCCTAACTTTTTGTTTTCTACTGATATTATAATTTAATTAGGACAATAACGCTATGCGATCCGAAATAATAAATAATGAACTTATGTTACGGCGACAGTGTACCGATGCATGTGCCTTGGTGTAAAAGATACACTGAATGCAAAGCAAATATTCAAAACTCCACTCAAGTAGTATATTTTTCACTGTTTCGTCACCCATATTCACTACTTTTTAGCACACAAATGAAAAACAAATCGCCAGAAATGAACACTGTCACAAATGAGCACCACCATAAACAAGATGCAACGTACAACAAATGAACAAGTCCATAAAAGTCACACTTCACTTAAAATCGTCATTTGACAAATAGAACATTGTTCACTCAATTAAGATAAAGTTTACACAAATATATTATGAATTTAATTCTAAACAATTACATATTTGTAAGAAACAAATAAATATTTCAGAAAATTATAAATTTATTTATTAAAAATCTCAATTTTAAATGCTAAACATAAATATATTAGTTTATTTGAGAAAATTTAATTTAATTTAAATGAAATAAATGACTGTCAAATAAATAATATAACTGAATGAATAAAATACATTTCATATTAAAGATTAAATTGTATTTGTTCCAAAGTTGCAATAATTAAATGAATGAAGTACTCCTTAATCATGAATATTTATTTGCTAAAAACCAGTCATTTTTCTCAGTGTATCTTGCGCCCTTCTTGCCATTGCAGTGTGAGGGATAAATAATGTATCCCAACTTTTTAATTCGTTCATGATACAGATGTCCTTGATCAGACGTTAAAAAATTAATCCGTACATAGTTTTTATGAATTATTTTATTAAATTGCTTATTATCCATGCATATTTTCAATTATTGACCACGAAAGTTGTTGAAATCTATTTATGTGATTTCAATTTAGTAACGAACTCCACTATTTGAGAACAAAATGAGATTAACGTCTACATCATAAAATATTTTTAAAGAGAGTATGGTTTAAGTTTTCCGTTAAAAAAATAGTTGAAGACTCATTTCTGTTAAATGATTATTTTCATATGGCTATATTTTTTGTAATTAAAAAATATTTTTTCAGATAGTTAAACAATTTTTGTAATTATAAAAAGATATTCATTATTGTTAGCTCGAATTAAAATTCAAATACGTAATTTGTATGCAAAAAATTTTAGTCAATTTACCAAATTTGGTAGTGAAATTCAAAACTATTAACTTTTGTTCATACCTAAAACATGAGAGAAAATGAGTAACTTTAACTAATTTATACATAATGAATTTATAATAAATGTAGTTAAAAGTTGTAGATAATATGCATTAGTGTAAGTTAAACTTGTCAATTGCATTTCTGTCGCGTGTTGCGCAAATGAGAAAAGGAAGTAATCCATTTGTTGTACGCACTAATAATATAAAAATAGTTTATCATAGTCTAAAATAAATTGAAAAGTTAATTAACCTTATCCATATACGTAAAATTACTATAATGAGAAAAACTTAAAATGTCATATGTATCATTCATCTAATAGGCCAGAAGGGATTAAAAAATTACTCATTTTCAACGAAAATAAAGAAATCGATAATACATATCACCCACTCATTTTATAAATAGAAATGTAGAATTAAATAAATATGAATTTTAGTTCTAATTCCGTTACAAAATTTCAACTTTTATTTGGGCCTTTGACTATCAAAATGACATTCTTTTTCGCACTAGAGCGGAAAAGTGATGATATCCTCTTGGTGTCATTCTTTTTATCTCCCCCTTCCCTTGATAGAGGAGATTTAGAGATCGAACTAAAAATCGCATATCGAAATTTTAGTAAATGATCATTTTAAGGTCCGTAGAATCCGATTTTATCAATTTTCACCATGTTGTAATGTGATATGAAATGATAAATTCATGATATTATTTGTCAAAAGTCAACAAACACATGTACCAAATTTGTATTTTCTTGTTATGCGCGTAACCAATATTGCAATATACGGTAAATACGTATAATAGGAGTATCTCACTCATTTATATCATTGATCACTTTGCAATTGAGAAAGTGAAAATTTCACTGTGTAACATTTCGGTAAAATTAAGAATTGTGTCCTATGTCTGGGTGTATGATATTGCATCAAAAAATTGACACAAAAAATGTGCTATCTTTTATTTTATAACTTATATATTACGATATCGATCCTATATTTTTCGTTTTACCTGACAGTTTAAACACAAATGAAAAGACCGAGTCTAACTCAAACACTATTATTCAAAATTCAGATGTCAATCGGATAACCGGAAGTGGCACTTTACTTGCAAATCTAAATAGTATTTCTATAAATATATTTTTTTCCTGAGTTGTTATTATATAAATTCAATATTATCAAATTTTCTACAGGTGTGCATTGTTACTTTTTCTATATTTTATAGATAAATTAACAATAAAAATCCCGCAATCTATACTTTAAAGATAAACACAACGTTTTTGTTACACAATTATGAAATTGATAAAATAATAAAGTAAAATAAATAATAAAGATAAATGTTACTGTCATAAATGTAATCATTTCAAATTAATAATAGTACACTTTTAAGAAAATATTACAATCAGCCCATTTCAGTAAAATAATTGCTAAGTTTGAACGTTTTGCTAAAAATTGTAACCAATAAAAACAAATAAAGTGTTTACAATTATTTTTGTTATTGGTTATTTGCTTTTGCTATAACTCATTATATATTTTATTATAACTAAATTTATTCTTTGTTTTTTTTATTAAGTTTGCCGTTTACTTAAAATTATTAAAATAACTATCGGTTTGTTCTCCGCGCATGCGCAGTTGTCTTATCCACAACATTTCTAGTGAAAATGTAATGAAAAGTTAAAAGTTGGTTAACTTTGGAATGTACTAATGTAGTGAAAATGTAAATGAATAATGCGCTTGCATGAACTCATCCAGTGATTTTCATTATTTTAACTTTTTAGAATTTAAATGTAATGAAATTTTAGTTACACAAATGAGGTGAATATGAATTTATAAACATAAAGCACTTAATAATGAAATCAATTTATATATTTTTAATAGACAAGAAATAAACGTTAGATAATAAGGGGTCCAAAAGGAAGAAATAATCGTACTAGCAGTCTTTGGTGAAATTATTTATTTCAAGCCAACGTTTCGGCTAAACATTAGCCTTCTTCACGGCAAGAAACTGTCTAATTACACGTTTGTGGCAACCACCCATAAGGAACTATTGTCAATAAAATTATTACAGAGTTGGTCGTCGTACAAGATAAAATTATAAATAAGTACATGTAAAATAGTTTGAATCGTCAATTGTTAAAAAACATAAATATAAACTGATGTTAAAAAAATTGTAGTCAAAGAATATAAAATAAAATTTGTTCAAAAATAAGACACGTGTTACTGCACTGTTACCTTAAGTATATTTTATTTTATATTCTTTGACTACAATTTTTTTAACATTAGTTTATATTGACATATTTTTTTTAACAATTGACGATTCAAACTATTTTACATGTACTTATTTATAATTTTATTTTGTACGACGACCAACTCTGTGATAATTTTATTCACAATAGTTCCTTATGGGTGGTTGCCACAAACCTGTTATTAGACAGTTTCATTCCCTGAAGAAGGCTAATGTTTAGCCGAAACGTTGGCTTGAAATAAATAATTTCACCAAAGACTGCTAGTCCGATTATTTCTTCCTTTTGGAACCCCACATTCATTCTACAGTCGACTATTGCTCAAGTTCGTTAAAAATTAATTTGAATTAATATTCAAATATTAATATTTTTGAAAAGAAAATGTTGATAAATACCTTGAAAATTGGTATAATAATTTTAATATATTTGTGATTGATAAGAAATAAACGATACAAAATAAATTAATATTCAAATATTAAGATTTTGGAAAAGAATATTAGATGCAAAGCAACCTAATAACGATTAAATGGCGGTAGATAAAGTGCTGGCCAAATCATATTTTTATAAATAGAAAATTAGCAATCAATAAATAGTATGCAAATAATTTATTAACGCACATGCTAACCTACATTTATATATTAAAAATTCTTAATATCGTTGTAACAAGAAAAACAATAGGATGTCTATATTTTCATTGATATTCATCCGAGAAATGAACTATTTTTACGCTTCGCACTCAGTACAGTAAGCATGAAGCTGCTGTGACGTAACACAGTCCATTTCCAAGATATGTCGCCTGTCGCACGTTGGGTATTTAACTCAACGCGCGCTGCTCGCAAGTCAGTTTCTATTGGGAATAGGAGCGTGAAAGATAGACACTAGTCTCTTATAAACATAAACAACATGGTTTTCTCAACTGAAAATCGTTCTACCACTGACAGTTACCCCGTGGATGTGGATAGTGCTAAAGTAAAACTTCTTCTAAAAAGCATTCCCTGGGAGAGTGTGCTAAGTGACGTGATGATTTCTGTTAAACTTGAGGAGGTGTGTAATAGAAGTAGTTTGTTGGTTTCGTGTCCGTGTCATTGGACTACTGCTAGATATCTTAAGGTTTTTTACTTTTTATTTATTACTTAATCGTAAACAAACTGCAATATTATTTTATCATTTTGTTTTCACTATGAACGTTGAACTTTTGCCGTAGTCGCACAATATTTTAACCTTTGTTAATATTTTTAATTGTACATTTGCAAAAAATAGTGATAATATACTACTTGTAATAACTGTGCATACAAATTTTACAATTAATTCCTACTTTTTAAAAAAAGAAAGTTAACTAAAAACAATGTGGGTTGCTAGGGTTACGAATCAATAAAATACGCAATTTTTTGACATTTTCTCTTTCCAAATGTGTTTTCACTTGTCCCATGAAAGTAATTACTCTAAGTACTTTTCAATATATTGTCGGCAGCAGATGTTTAATACGGATTTTTTACGAGATACGAAGCCTTTCAGTATTCGCCTGCGGCTCATTCAAACACATTTTAGACTTCGTACCTATTATATTCTTAAAGTGATAAATAATATATAACAATTAACCGGGCCTTCAGGTTTTCACATTTAAATAGTCTTTAAAAAAAGGATTAGAAATTAATTGAATATTATCTCAACTTTTAGTGAAGTAACTTGCTTACACTGATGATACGATTTTCGATTAACCTCATCTCAAAGCATAAGTAGCAAAAAATTAACTCCGAATGTGTATTTATTATCACTATTAATTTGTATTTATTAATTTTGGCTAAATTTTATTTCGAATATAATAACATCTGTGAAAAATGAAATATTGGAAAATTCTAATGTTTTCTGTATCAAATTCTGTGAATATTAAGGCCAATATTATCAATAATAAAAATTAATCTTATAATAAATTTAAAATGACATGGTTTATTATGAAAAATTTAAAAATATTATTTTTAAATCAACATTAACATAAATAGTATACGAGGTACTGTTATTTAGAAATAATATTGATTATTAAATTGTATTAAATTGAAAAACTTAATAGGTCTGTTCGTTGCATTATTTTGCGTCTACGGTTTACTGCTGCATCCATATAAAGTATATGGGCGCGACAGTAAAACGAACAGACCTAATATAACCCCAGAAAACTTGCCTGCTGTGTAATTGTCTAATGGGTCGATTCTGATCACATCTGTAAGTCGTACAGATCTGTAAATTTGTAAAAACCTGACAAAAAAACCATCAATTTTTCTTGATTAATATAAAATTATACATAAGAGTGGTAGCTTTTGTTCATTATTTACAAATTTACAGATCTGTAAGATTCAAGGTACATTCACAAATGAAAATTAGGTTTAGATATATGGTTTATACTTTAGATTTAAAGACTTTGGCCGCATATTATGTAATGACTCCATTCACACTTCAGTCTCTAAATCCAAATCATAAAGCTAAACATTGCAAGGTTCAAACTTTAGGTTTATGATTTAGTTTGACGTCACAAACTTCACCAATGAGAACGAGTCTGAAATGATATAGATATATACACCCAACTTTATTTAGTATCCACTTGGTGCGAGAAGAACATGGAGACTGTCATAACTTAATTGCTGAAATATAACCAATAATGCCAAGTGAATGACAGTTTCATGGCGCACAGGTGTATTGTTAAGTACTGATCTACCGATATTTTAATCTTGTTTTTGAAACATTTACACAGATGTCTGTACATATCAAAACTAATTTTCTAACCTAAACAAAAACCATAAACCTAATTTTCATTTGTGAATGCACCTTTACAGATGTGAACAGAATCGACCCATAAATTGTATATAAATAAGTCCGTCAGATTTCAATATTTATTGAATGGCACAACTTGTTTTACGAGACTGTATTCCGGGTAACATAACAGTTAATACAAATAATGAAGTCTTCGCCTTTTATCAAATATTTAGACAGTAACAGTAACGACAAAAAATATAATAGATATAAAATACTAGTAAAAAATATATAATTAATGTGAATCATTGATTTAATTTTGTCTGTCGTAAATCCATTACTGTCACTTAAATAGTGGGTTATCATTTGATAGTTGAAAGCCGACGTGGTAATTAATCATGGACAGTGTTACATTTGATTGGAATTAATATCAAATAGATATACCAGTAAATTAATTAATTAAGATTTCTTGTAAACTAAAAGAATTTTTTTTAATTTTGCGTTTAGTTCGTGACAAAATATACCTACTTCTGCATGCTAATAAAAAAAACATGATACTTCCCTAATTAAAAACTAATTATAACTTTTCACGTCATGATTTTAATCTCGTTAAGTTTGTAATGTTATTTATACCTTATTAATCTCATTTTATCATCACTGCTTCGGTTTACATATTCTGAAAATTATGCCTATGTTTAAAATTATTATCAGATGACATTGGATTAAATAGTCTAAACAACCTATAGAAAATAGAAAATATTTTCACAATTTTCATGGCATTAGATTAGATTTAAAAAGGAACTAGTATCGAAATTTATCTTTTGTATAAAAAATAAAAATAAAAATATTTGTGGTCTTTGAAATTGAAGAAAAAATATTTGCGATGTAGAAAACAATACATTTATTATTTAAAACGCAATATCGAACATCGACTTATATATACATATACCCTCCCACGTTCTTATAAACTAATGATTGCATGTTTTTTTGTGCGCAAAATACCAAAAGTTCCAAGCAATTATATAATTATTAGTTGATTGAGGAAGTTCTACTCTTGGTTTTTTTTTATCTCCAAAACTTAATTTCTCTTTCTATAGTATGAAAATCTTTACAATATCTTTCCGTGTGTTTCGTCACAGACATATACAATGTTACAATGACGACATATTCACTCGCGATTGTCGTGAAACCACTAGGTCGTGACCTAACCTTGACCACGAATGTGATTATATTATCATGAAAACGAAAATTCATTCGGAGAGCATTATCGATTTGCCCGGGTGGGTACCTGGCGGAAACGAAGCAAATATTTTATTATATTATTCAAATGATAAGATTATCAAGTTACTGTCACATGGTAACAAGTGTAATCTGCTTGTTATAATAATGGTTTTTGTTAAAATGTTTGAACATCGTCGTGTGCAAAATTTATATGGAAATTCAAGGACGGTATAAAATATGCGAGAAAATATGTTACATCTACTTTCTTCATTTCGAAGAATCGCTTGATTCAAAGAAGTATGGTTAAAAATGGAATTCGCAGATGCTAGAAAAGGTAACTCAACCTCCCACGTTGGCGAACTAAAGTTTATTGCAGAGGTTGACATATTTGGTTTTGTGATGCGACATTAATTATGATCTTGACTGGTGGTCGTTCCCCTTTACAGTTGTAATTTAAATTTTAATGTTTACAATATCTATTATTCATTAGTCGTAATTACTTTCCTCTCAATATGTAGTGTGTAATGTAATGAATATATTGGACATTGCTTAACAAATTTTAATTATTGCTTTTTATTTGATTACAGTTCAAACGGATGCTGAATAAGGAACTGTCTCATTTCTCCGAATCAAGCAAGTCTGGCAACCAAATCTCCGAGTACATTTGTTCTACATTCTTAGGTATGTCGATCGATTGTAATGTGTTTAAAACTGTCGCTAACTATTTGTCGTATTTATAGATAAGACCCAGGAATTAGATATTCCGTCTCTGCGGATAGATGATGGAGTGGAGCCAGCTAGGCCCGGCGTGGGCAAGAAGAAGGAGCGCCCACGAACTGGAGCCAGCAGCACCATGTCGCAGATCTCCGGCATTAACCGGCGGCCACTGTGCCACACCAACTCGTTCACAGGCGAGAAGCTGCCGCTGCATGGCGTGGAAACCCCGCACGAACGTGAGCTGGGCGAGATGCTGGGCGAAATCGACCGCTGGGGCATCGACATCTTCCGGATAGGCGATATGTCTAACAACCGGCCGCTTACGTGCGTGGCCTACACCGCTTTCCAGAGCCGCGACCTGCTCAAGGCCCTGCTTATCCCACCCAAGACCTTCATCACCTTTATGATGACCCTGGAGGATCACTACGTCAAGGACAACCCGTTCCACAACTCGCTGCACGCAGCCGATGTAACGCAAAGCACGCATGTGCTACTCAACACGCCCGCGCTCGAATCTGTGTTCACGCCGCTCGAAATCACCGCCGCGCTTTTCGCAGCTACCATCCACGACGTGGATCATCCAGGCCTCACCAACCAGTTCCTCATCAACTCCTCGTCCGAACTCGCGCTCATGTACAACGACGAGAGTGTGCTAGAGAATCATCACCTGGCCGTGGCCTTCAAGTTGCTGCAGAACGAGGGCTGCGACATTTTCTGTAACACGAGCAAAAAGCAGCGTCAGACCCTCCGCAAGATGGTTATTGATATGGTGCTCTCCACCGATATGTCAAAGCACATGAGTCTGCTGGCCGACCTCAAAACCATGGTGGAGACCAAGAAGGTTGCTGGCTCGGGTGTGCTGTTGCTGGATAATTACACGGATCGCATCCAAGTGCTGGAGAACCTGGTGCACTGTGCGGATCTCAGTAACCCGACGAAGCCCCTCGCGCTCTACCGGCGCTGGGTGGATCTACTTATGGAGGAATTCTTCCAGCAAGGAGATCGCGAACGTGAGCAAAATATGGACATCAGTCCCATGTGCGACCGGCTCTCTGCAACGATAGAGAAGTCGCAGGTCGGTTTCATTGATTACATCGTGCACCCGTTATGGGAGACGTGGGCGGATCTGGTGCATCCAGACGCGCAAGACATCCTTGACACGTTGGAGGAAAACCGGGACTGGTACCAAAGCATGATCCCGCCCAGTCCGCCAGGCGACTCATCTGGCGAGACCGAGGATCCTGTCGAACTGTCCTCCGCCGCGGTATCGGCGTCTGAAGACCGTAGGCCGGATAAGATACGCTTCCAGGTAATATAGTACACGCACAATAGTTATATGACAAATGAGACTAATGCATTGCGTTTTGTTGTTTGTGTAGGTTACGTTAGAAGAAGGCGAAACCGAAGGAGACACGGAGGGCAGCGAGGAAGGGGCTGCAGGGATGTGACGGAGGTTCCTGGGACTCTGCAGGAAGTTGCACGAAAAGATGCAGCTATGGTGGAAAGTCCGCCAGTAAGTGAGACTCGGCCGTTTTCCCTGGCGTTCGTCGTCAGAGAGGCCTCGCCGCCGCCGCCGCGCCCGCTCGGGCTCGCTGAGGCTGTGGAACGTACGCCAGTACGCAGTATCTATCATCAACAGTGTTATGTATTTTGTTGTTTTATATTGTATAACAAAGAGAGTGTATAATACTACCTACCTTACTATCTCGTACCTAGTCAAAAGGGTATGTTTGGTTTGCCGGTCTGTTCTCTTTATTTCTGATGTGTGATGGAGCAGCATTTTACTGTATTAAGAAGAGTTATTATTATATTATATATATACGTATACGAGAGATGTACGTTGTTAGTCTTGCCTCCGGGAACGTCGCTCCTTGTCTTGCCATCCCCGTGTCATGTCAGTCGATGTCCAGTGTCCCTTGTCTCTGTCTTTTATGCCCCTGTCCTAGTGTAGCTTCTACTCCCGACCAGGATGTTCCCGGACACGTTAACCGTTATCACATGTAGTTGACCCGTGATATGTTTACGTTTTGTTTTGTTACGAGGTGCGGGCACCTATGTAATTTAACTTATATATTGTTTATTATTAAATTAAATACCATATATTATACAAACAATCCAATCAGATCATTTAAAACTAAACACTTGTTTTTCTCTTTTGTTTCATCTCCTCATACACAGCTATGTTCTATAGACATATTTCATTTGAGACTTGAGTTTTCTTATCGTAATATAGCTACAAACATATCTAAAAATGAAACAAAAAAATAATAATCTCGATGTGAAAAGTATTTTTGTTCTTCTGATTTGCTAATGGACCTATGCATACAGGATTAGAGTATAGTGGTTTGTGTTTTTACTATGACTTATATGACGCTTATATCTCATTAGGCTCTTTAGCGCAGGCGCTAAGTGTTAGGAAGCATCGTGTGCGTTCTCTGTCTGATAGGTGGTGTGGTCTGTAGAGTGAACGCACACGAGTAGCACAGCAGCAGGGTGTCTGTCTGCCTGCGCTGTAGATCATCCCCGTATCTGTATGACAGGCGAGTGTGAGTGTGTCTATCGTAAACCTCTTGATTGCCTTACGTAGTGACAGCATCGTGGTAGCAGCGAGGGCCCCGGCTCTCACACCCGAATGAGGTATCCCGGGGCGCGCGCACGGCACTAGCAGGTCTATGTGCAATGTCGCCCGCGCGCCCGCTGTACTATATTAGTATGTTCATGTATTCGAGACACTATTGTAAATAATGATTCACAATGGCAGTGTCAAACCCAGCCTGTTGGTGTTCACTGTTTCAGATGGAAAATAATATAAATACTCAATCAGTGTGTGAATAGATATCCATTACTGTGTCTTGTGCACCTGTGTATATTATAACAATGATGATGAATTAAAGCTCTCTCGATTTTATACTGTTGTCTTTTTATTTTTCTTTCATCTCTGTACTCTTAGTTCCTTTTTAACCAAAGCACCAAACAAACAAAAGTATAGTTTGTTCATAGATATAAGAAAACTATTCCCATTACACCCCTGGAGTGAGTAAACTCTAAGTGGATTAAAGAAAATTTATGGTTGCAAAAATGTCAAAATTTCCAGTGATGGATTTAGAATAATTGAAAATTTATTTTCCCGAGGTAATTTTTTTTATTAACAAAGTTACTAGTCAATATAAAAATAACAATCTAAGAATTATTTATTTGCTATTGCATGTATGTCACTGTCATATACATAATATTTTATAAAGAATGTTTTCGATGCTGGGCTTCGTCGACGACGTCCTCTTGTTCATCCCATGGTCTCCACATTTTGATTTCTTTTGATTTAGAACAAGTAGTTGTTTCAAAAACAGATTCGATTCAACTGAACTCATATTTTCCACTTACCCTTTATAAAGGAATAATTTAGAAAAGGGATTATCTATGTAGCTGTATGATTCTAAACAAAACCTATGGTTGGTTTAACAGTAATCTTGTTTTAATGTAATGATAGAAGTACCGTTAAGTATAGAAAATTTTAATTGCAGTATTACGAAACATAACAGTAAAGTTCATTTTTCCTGTAATCCGGCCCCTTCAATTGGTGCTTGGACCGCATACTGTGGGGCGGTTTGCCACAGTCATTAGTGACCCAGGTAGATTTTCTTATATCTATGAACAAACTGTACAATAAAAATATAAATCTGTTGTGGCACGTACAATTTCGGTTTACTTTACAGAGGTAAGAAAAATGCATATAAAGTTTTATAATTTAATTAAATTATGGCTATAATAAGAGAGTCATGAATAGAAAAATGAATACGTGTTAATTTTTTACGTATAGAATTAGAATGCCATGACAAAAATATATTTGTTTACGTTGACATTTATGATCACTTACAAAAACAAAAAATTCACTTCTTTCGGTCAGGGCACTCCAATGCCAATAGGAGATGTTGAGCAAAGCTAATCATAGATGGCAGCAGGTAACTAAGCCAGTATGACCGCGTGAAATTTGAAAGCAGTGTACATGGCACTGACAGCTAGTATTTCTATTTGGAGTTTACAATTTTTTTGCGTAGATAGATTGCATAGATGCTACCTGAAAGTAGCATCTATGCACGATTAAAATTTTTTTGCGTGCATAGATGCTACCTGAAAGTATTATCTATGCACGATTATTTTAGAAGCTATGGTGCCTAGATGCTACCTGAAAGTAGCATCTATGCACGATTAAATTTTTTTTTGCATGCATAGATGCTACCTGAAAGTAGTATCTATGCACAATTTTTTTTAGAGAATATGGTGTATAGATGCTACTTGAAAGTAGCATCTATGCACGATTAAAATTTTTTTCGCTTGCATAGATGCTACTTTCAGGTAGTTTAGAATCTACATGAAATTCTCTATAATATACATCAGCATACATATTTGTATATAGGCTGTTCCTTATTTTTGAATATTGTGCGTAGATCAGTGGCGGCGCTAAGAGGGGGCCAGGGTGGGCACGTGCCCACCCTAAAAAGTATTGTGCCCACCTACTACATTATTTGTATTTACACTTTTTTTATAAAATTAATAGGGCAGAAATTACAGCCATATGAAAATTTCACCATTGTACATATTACCTGTAATTCATAAAAAAGTAAACACCAGGTATATGTAATTATTTAAATTTAGATACCCGCGTCTTTATATCGTTTTATGTGTGTATATGAAAAACACTATATAGGTAGGTATCTTTATTATTTAAAATAAATGGGTGCCCAATAGGCGTGTATACACGGGTGGGGAGATTAAGAGGGTAATTACCCCTCTCATGACTTGATAAAAAAAAAAAAACAAACGAAAATATTATAATTTAAGATTAAGCTAATATTTGATTGCTTGTTTTTCAAATATAAATTTTGATTACGTAGTATGGATGTCAGTTAAAATATAATTGCAATAGTAGAAGTGCAGGTGATATTCAATTTTGACAGTTTATTCAGGTAAGTTAACAATCCGTTAAATATATTCACTTTTCTAATCTGATCTGGCAATTTAGTTTTGTACATGAAAGGAGGAAAACATGCAGTTTCACATTCATTGAAAAAATGTAACATTCAATAATAAGGCATTTAACACGGGATGAAAAAAAATTGCTTGCATAACCTATTACGACCACCCCCTGATGCCCAACCATCTTTTGATTGTGCCCACCTTACATTTACATCCTGGCACCGCCACTGCAAAGATGTGGACGGAGATACAGGACTGTGTATCAAATTTACTATAGTTAGTTTCACGTAAGAAAATGGCGTTAGCGAATAGTTTTAAATTTGATTTCACAAATTTAAATTATTTATTTAATGCATTTAAAACCGGTCGGCTGTCAAGCGCCATCTACTATTTTCTTACGTGCAATGAAGTATAGAGAAATTATAGAACAATATTTAAAAAGTTGCAAACATTTATGGAATAGAAGATGATCACTTTGTCATACGTTGGTATATCAAAGAAACTCAAATTTAACCTAAACAAAATTGACAAGAACAAACATGGATTTATTAAAATATTCCAGCGGATTATGCTAGCTCAAGCTGTGTTACGTGCATTTGTTTTATTACATAATTTTGGAGAATGATCTAGTCTAGACAAAACATGCCCTATACGTCACTATTGTTTGTTATGTTCTCGGCTGGACGGAAAGAGACAACTAGAGATAGAGATATACAAAGTCTACTCTAAAGTTTGTCGAGAGATGTCTCTACAGTCCATATAATGTATTTATGACATTTTGCTCCTTTGTTTGGAAGTTGTGGTCGTTCGGGCCTCGATTTTGTAACTTTAAATTCTGTCTGACCACAGGGGTTAATTTTGTGCCATTTAAAATTCGAAAAATATTTGGTGTCGGTCGGGATCGAACCCGGTTCCCCAGATTCGCGACCAGACACTCAGGATCGCGGCCACGAGACCCAATGAGAAATTTATCTACGGGAATTTCGGTAGGACTGTTCATAACGATATCCTGGATTACAATCCATTAAATAATCATGGCATTCACTTGCTCAATTTAATTTTAGACATTTATTTAAAAATCCAGATCCACATATAAAACAAAAATAAACTTAGAAAAAACTACAAATAGAATAAGAAGCAATAGAATAAAATAAATAATTATATACAATTACTTTTACCTTTTCTTAATACTGATTACAATTTGTTTTATGCATTTTATAATTGGTTTTCGTTAATAATTCAAATATAGTACAGTTCATTTTAATAAAACAAGCAGTGACATCTAGCGAATACTCCGTGAGGGGCCTTTACATATCTCTATCCTTAGTTGTCTCTTTCTGTCAAGCCGAAAACAAAACAAAGAGGCGCGGGCAGACACGTGACTTTGACAATTGCTTGTAGGGCCCCTCAAGGGTGCCAAGTATACAGCTTGTGTAACTTGCTTGTGTTGCCAAATCAATTTAAGCGTAAAATTAATAAATAAAATTGTAAAACTAGTTATTATTAATGATTATCATGTTGTGTTATTTTCTAACACATAAACTTAATTTTTAAAATATTTTATATAAAAATAGAGCGATTAGTGCTGCCAACTACGATACAAAGATTTCTTGGCGCGTTAAATTTGAGGAAACCATTAGTTCACGTTGAATGCTCTATTTTTTTAATAATTAATTTAAAAATTAAGTTTAATGTGTCAGAAAAGAAAACAACATGATATTCATTAATAATAACTAGTTTTACAATTTTATTTATTAATTTTACGCTTAAATTGATTTGGCAACACAGGCAAGTTACACAAGCTGTATCTTGGCACCCTTGAGGGGCCCTACAAGCACTTGTCAAAGTCACGTTGCTGCTCGCGCCTCAGTGCTATGAAGTTATATCTAGTGTATTTGTGATCATTGATCTAGTCACGTGGCGCCGCAGTTGCACTAGTTCGCCGCCAATATCTCCCATTCTATGTAATAAAAATAACATGTATTCATTTTTTCCATTCGTGGCACTTTTATTATAGCCATATTTTAATCAAATTAGTATAAAACTTTGTATGCATTTTTCTCAAAAAAAAGTCGTTATGTAAGGGTACAAAAATATATCACTGAATTCAGATTTAAATTCTCTATCAAACGAACAAATAAATATGTTCTAATTTAAAATTAAAAAGTTAGGTCCCGTATTTTGAGAACCACTGGTCGAAAAAAATAATTTTTCTTTTATTTAAATCTATCTTGTGAAATAGAAATTGCTTGCCCATTTAACCGTCTTTGTAGTTCTTATAGTTCTCGAGATGCAATGGTGGCTCATTTAAAATGAACACCTGTATATTTTTTGAATTCATTAGATTTCTTATTCTTATTATTATCATCATTTTAATATTTGTGTTATCCCATGTTTAAACTCTGTGTAGTGTACAGAGGTGGGCATTAATGCATTACATGTAATTTAATTACATTTTTTTCTAATAAGTAATTTTATAATGCTATTTTCATTGCATTTATATCTTAGTAACTTCTAATTTATTGCCTTACTTTTTCACATTAATTTGTAATTGTACATTACAGCTCTGCCTGTGTACTTGTCTCCTAAGGTTCAGATCAAAGAATATTCAATTTCAATCATAAGTCCAAACCTTGTTTTTGTGTAGTGTTGGTGTTCCAGGTCAGTATTTTTGTTTAATTAATATCTTAAATCAAAAATTAAGTTGTTAAGGAGCCAACCCGTGCAATTTTGTCTTAAAATATTTCATCCCTTAAACCAGTGGTATTCAAAGAAAATGACGAAGAAGGGTTGTTTTCTCAAATTTATTAGATTTTAATTGCTAGTGCTTTTTAAATTTTATTTACTTAAACCCTACTGCACCGAATATAAATAGTACTATTTACCCTACTGCACCCAATATAAATGCTACCATTTACCCTACAGCACCTATTACAAATGGTACCATTTACTATAATGCACCCAATACCCAATATAAATGGGACCCGTTATCCTACTGCACCTATTATAAATAAAGTGGCCGCCCTGTTGTCAGTATTTACTGTAACGAAGGAGGAAGAGTTACTGAGGAGAGAAGTAGAGAGGGTGTACAGGAGCGCCCACCATCTCTTGTTTGCATCCAGAACTAAATTATATTACTAGTGTCCTCTTCCAGCAGAAATTGATGACGTGAGTATCAACTCTTGCCTGTTTTACATTATACTTTTTTCGTCTATTTTCATGCTACATTTCTAGTCATATTTGTATCCGAGATCTATGCTATCAAGTCGTATGTTATCGGAAATCTTCGGTACGTTTCGTAATACCAACTGAACATCGTAACAAAACACGACTCTGCGCATGCGTGTTGCAATCTAGACGAAAATCGTATAGAAAAATACGTCCGACCGCATATGTCTATACTAGAATCTCGGATGAAAATTTCCTGATTTACACTATGCTAGATTTGTCTAGAAATTTCTCGGATGAATCTAGTACTAGAATATAGACGAAAAAAGTATAATGTAAAACAGGCTTCACGGAAACAGAGTGTATAAGATGTGCTGTTGTGCATATGATGGGTGCTTTCCATTTGTGTCAACTCACCTTAACTCCTTGGAACGGGAGTAAATGTACGCAGTAGTGTCCTCTGTTGACGATTATGTATATTAATCAAGTGTCATTTGATGCCGACGAATTTAAAATGATTTAGCTAATTAAAGTGTAGGAACCCTAACTTAACATATATGTTTGCTTTCATTACTCTTCTATATTACAAAATTTTAGTTATAGATTTACAAAAAAGCAAGAATTATATAAATTTATGTACCTTTTGAGGTCCATATTTATATAAAAATTACAGTAATGACAACCAATTCAAGTCCTCAAACGTCTGCCCTCTTTCGGATATTGTTTTCAATAGCGCAAACTCTCCTTGGCTCTTCAGATTTGTAGAGTCGGTAGAATCGTCTTGCGTCGCCGACTCACGACACAAATCAAATAGAAAGCACATACGTCAACTCACGTCGACTTGTGTCGCTAAAGGGAGCGTTTGGGCAAAGCTTATCATAGATGGCAGCAACGGACTAGCGTACGACGCCCGGGAATATTTGAATTGGTATCATCAAAGTTATAACTTTATAACATGTGAACAATTCAATATATATTATTGTTGAATATTAGCTTTTCACTTTAATTAGTTTCTAATAGTTCATTTTGCACCTTCGTTTGTTTATGTACAAACTTTTGTTGAGGTTATTTAAAATTTTTGAGAATGTCGGATAAAGATAATTATAATTTGTGGAAATTAGAAACGCTGAAAACTGAATGAAGATGCCGTGGTGCGAGTGTACGAGGGAGAAAAAGTGATTTAATTTAAAGGCAGGTCATTTTGTTTTGACTATGTAAGGTAAAATTTAATTGATTTTTTTACCTCTCGCTAAGAGAGGTATTGTATTCATGCTAAAAATCGCATATCCAGATTTTAATGAATAAGCACGTTTTAAGGTCCCTAGTATCCGATTATAACATTTTTACGATGATGTCCGTATGTGTGTGTGTGTGTGTGTGTGGGGATGTGTGTGTGGATGTTGGATTCACTATATCTCAAATACTATGAGACTTAAGACATTTTTAACTACGGATTCCTCAATCTAACAATAATGGGAAGAGTCCAGTCAGTTTTGGTAACAATTGGACAACCGGAAGTAGTAGTTACAAGAAAAAAATCGTCTAAATATTATTTATCGAAAATTTATGTAAATACTTATATTAAAGAACGTTAAATTCTTTATTCGATAAATATAAATTCATTATTATATCTTCTATAGATTTAGAGATAAAGAAAGGCATATAAAATAATTTGATGTAAATAATCTCAGATCAAACTACTACAAGGCAAGAAATTCAAATGTTTGTAATTGACATATAAATGTCACTGTCAAAAATATTTGTATGCCTCTGTCAAAAATATTTGTATATTATTATGAAGATTATGAAAATAAAAAAAAGTCAACAACGCAAAAGATATCCGTAAAAAAGAATATAAAAGGAATTTGCGAAAAAATGACGAATATAAAGAAAAAGAAAAGGAAAGTAGAAAAAGAAAATTTCAGGATATTGAATATAAAGAAGTATGTACATAATTTATATTAAAATATCCCATAGATTTTGCAAATATATGTGAGAATTATTTTGTAGTGAGACATGAATATATGTATTTGTATTAAAAATATTTTTCGTTTTATGCGTACAACCAGGTAAAATATCTGGCGAGAGGTTATGTGTTGGCCACATCAGATTTTTTTGTTTTTTACTTCGGAGAAAATGTTATTGGGACTGCACCTCTTCTCAAAATTCTCCTCGTATTACGTATTCCTGAAAATTTGATTTACAAATAATTAACATAAACAAGTTTTAGATATTTATAAGCTTCACGAAAATCTTACCAGTATCATAACTTTCTGTGAGGAAATCTATTTTCTCAAAATGCTGAGAACAAACAAATGGCGAGTTTGGAGCAAATTTTTTTAATTTTAATTCGTCTAACCATAACGTTCTTTCTATTTTATTTTTCGGCAAAAGATGCATGTTTGTTTTACTTTTAAAAACACAACAGAACACATTTTTATTTATGAACCTAACCCTGTTACTTGTGTTGGCGCGAACTATCAATTTTCTTAACAAATTCTGCAAATTTAATTACACTTTATGCTAGCGCACTATACTACGTGTATGTATTTCACTACACACTTCCAGAAAATACGCTAGTCCAGTGCTGCCATTAATTCGCATAATAGCCACCAAACACTCCCAATGGAAAGCATCCATTAATAATTCTACTAGAAATTTTCAAACTTTTTTAATGTGATAAGTGAAGTTTTTCGGACAGCCATCTAGCGGCAAAAGTTGGAGAAACTTGTCTTCTTTGAATTTTATCCCTTTGTATCACCTGGTTAAGGGGTGATAAGTATTGTAAACCATGGGGTGGTGTTAGCGTCTATCACATTCTCAAGTTGGCGGCATCGCAGACGTTTTTGAACAATCATTAGAAATAGGGCTGTGCTGTGAGTTGTGAGTGATAGTTATTTGGACATTTTATTATTTAAACTTTATTTGCAGGTAAGTTAGTTTTCTTGTTACAAATTAATATTTCAGTAGGTCCTTGTAGTAAATAATATTTATAATATAGTGGAAAAATTATTTGCATCTATACACTCAATTTGAAATTACATTCTTACCGAAATTAATTGCAACACGATTTAGCCAATTTGAATAAAGACGACGAGTATTGTAATATAATTTTTTTTCTATTTTGGTTCTTTAATATGTACTTTATGAAACCCATTTGGATGTCATAAAGTACTTCTTTATGACATCCAAATGAGTTTCATAAAGTACATATTAAACAACCGAAATTAAAATTCCTGGTTATGAAATAATGTAATTTTTTGAAAAAATGATCAAAATAGAAAAAATCTGATGTGGCCAGCACATTACCTTCCGTCAGTTCTATGTATTTTGTACAAATTTCATACGGAAAGTTCCTTGCTAAATTAAATATTCTATTTCTTGTACATTACCTTCCGGCAGTTGCATATATTTTATGCAAGTTTCATACAGAAAATTATTATTTTGTGACGTTTTCTATATACAGTGTAATGTATCTGCAGAAATAAAAGATTTATTATTATTATTATTATTATTATTATTATTATTTCTTGTACATTACCTTAAAGCAGTTGTATGTATTTTATACAAATTCCATACAGAAAGCAAAAGATCCTATATTTCCAGTAAAATTATAAGATAAACACACCATGTCAATTTCACTTGACACTGACATCTTTCAATCAGAATTTTCTTAATATAGTAGCTGTTTCCATAGCTATGGCTACTTTATGAAATTTAATTTCTTTATAATTTTTTAACTCTATATCCATTTAATATTAAGTATAAAATGCAGTCAAATCGTATAGAGAATAAAATATTCTTTAATATTTATAATAACATCAAATGTGAAAAAATTATATTTAACATAGTTTTTTCAAGAAAAACTGTTAAAATCTTCAAATTAGGAAACTTCCGGTTGTCCAATTCTAACCAAAATCTAATCAGCTCTTCACATGGATGTAACGAAGAGAAATACGAAAGAATTATAATTTTTAGAATTGTAGTATGGAAGTTATCGTAGACGAAAATTTTGTTACACACACACACACACACACACACACACACACACACACACACACACACACACACACACACACACACCACACACACACACACACACACACACACACACACACACACACACACACACACACACACACACACACACACACACACACACACACACACACACACACACACACACACACACACACACACACACACACACACACACACACACACACACACACACACACACACACACACACACACACACACACACACACACACACACACACACACACACACACACACACACACACACACACACACACACACACACACACACACACACACACACACACACACACACACACACACACACACACACACACACACACACACACACACACACACACACACACACACACACACACACACACACACACACACACACACACACACACACACACACACACACACACACACACACACACACACACACACACACACACACACACACACACACACACACACACACACACACACACACACACACACACACACACACACACACACACACACACACACACACACACACACACACACACACACACACACACACACACACACACACACACACACACACACACACACACACACACACACACACACACACACACACACACACACACACACACACACACACACACACACACACACACACACACACACACACACACACACACACACACACACACACACACACACACACACACACACACACACACACACACACACACACACACACACACACACACACACACACACACACACACACACACACACACACACACACACACACACACACACACACACACACACACACACACACACACACACACACACACACACACACACACACACACACACACACACACACACACACACACACACACACACACACACACACACACACACACACACACACACACACACACACACACACACACACACACACACACACACACACACACACACACACACACACACACACACACACACACACACACACACACACACACACACACACACACACACACACACACACACACACACACACACACACACACACACACACACACACACACACACACACACACACACACACACACACACACACACACACACACACACACACACACACACACACACACACACACACACACACACACACACACACACACACACACACACACACACACACACACACACACACACACACACACACACACACACACACACACACACACACACACACACACACACACACACACACACACACACACACACACACACACACACACACACACACACACACACACACACACACACACACACACACACACACACACACACACACACACACACACACACACACACACACACACACACACACACACACACACACACACACACACACACACACACACACACACACACACACACACACACACACACACACACACACACACACACACACACACACACACACACACACACACACACACACACACACACACACACACACACACACACACACACACACACACACACACACACACACACACACACACACACACACACACACACACACACACACACACACACACACACACACACACACACACACACACACACACACACACACACACACACACACACACACACACACACACACACACACACACACACACACACACACACACAGACACAGACACAGACACACAGACACACATACATACATACACACACAGACACATACAGACATCATCGTAAAAATAGTAAAATCGTATTCTAGGGACCCTAAAACGTGCTTATTCATCAAAAACTCACCACCGAATTTTTTGCTAAGAATGACGCGTGCGCTAAAATCATGTCTTAGACTTATGAAACTTGTAATGTACTATTGGCGAAAAAATTCAAAGTGGGTGACGTCTGGCGGCAGATTTGTGAACTAGAGGATAAGGAAACGTTGATAGCATACATTGAAACGTATGTAATTTTAAAAAGCTTTAATTTATATTTGTTGTAAAAATAAGCTAGATATATAGTGTATATTACATTTTCAGGTTTAAATAATGATCAGTAACTGTCATAGATACTGCTCAGTGCCACAATGGAGCAATTATAAGTCAGAAAGTGTAAGTTTACACTATATCCCAAGTAACAAAATATGATCTTGAAATTTTCTTCCCTTATAGTTTTGACGTCTCCAATCGGTTCTATTTTTTCTTTTTTAAAACAGCATGGTAAAATTCTTCTAATAATAATAGCCAAACTATACTGTTTATCATCCTTTTTAATAAGTTTTCCCCTTACTTTGTTCCAAATCTATACAGTTTAATTTTCTATTTCTGCTACACTGTAATACACAAACCCATAAACAAATAAATTAATAGCATAATAATATTGATAACTTTTGTTGTAAAACAATAAATATAGTTCTGATTTTTTACTATCCTGTTTATATGCAACAAAACTGTAACAATATGTTTGCATTTGCCTCTCAATTCTGCTCTACAACTAAATTTGCTTTCCAGTAATTTATATTCTCATTTAATAAAATTTCAATCATATGAGAATCTCCACTCAAATGGCTGGTTTTTAAACAATATCCCAGTATTGTACCTGGTCCATAATCTTTTATTCCTCAAAGCAATACATGATCAGCCTTAAAAACTGCTTCGTCTTCCTTTATAGGACGTGCAGAAGCAATGTATTCAGAAATATCACTTAACTTTATGTTAATTTTCTCTATATCAAATATTTTGCACTTTGAAATGCATATTGCCAGCAATAAGGAATGAGGGAACTTTCCTTATTCCTCCGCCATCTTGCTACCGTCCGGCCTGCCATCTATAGTTCAGTTTTTTCGCCAATTATATGTTAAATAATTATTTTAAGATAACATAACATGGACGGAATGGGGGAGTTTAGTCTTGTTGAAATGTAATGATCTTTCCACATTACTATACATGCAATATTACTATTAATGCAAGTGTCAAATGTAAACATAAACAGATGGCTACGTTTTGCTTCTATCTCTTTCATAGGGAGCATAGGGAATAGTTTTGACCTCTCTGATTGGCTGAAATTGGACACAAGAGTCAAGTTTACCCAATGTAATGTCGGCTACTTAAAACTAGCGCTGATGCGAGCGACATCTGCTGAATGGCTTAAATGGAACAAAGTATAAGCACGTTTTGGGCACGTATGTCGAGACCTAATTCGCACATAGTTGATGTTTTGTACGCCGTAATAGTGGGAAGAAAATATTGCAAAAGTTTAATATTTCTCCGGTATTTTTTAAAATTTTACAAATAAAAGTATTTACACACAAATATTTAAAAATAGAAATTCCGACCCTTTAAACAATACTAATACAGAATAGGCCCAATTATCTGTGATAAGGAACAAAAACAAAACAATTTCTAAATATATACTTAACAGAACAAAACTTTACATATTTCCCTTGCAAGCAATATTTTCATTTTCATTAAATGTATGGTGGGTTATAAAAAAATTTGCTCGTCTATTATCCTTCAAATCCCACATTGCTTTTTCCGCCATTTTTCAATCTTTTGATTTGAATCACAGTAATCACGAGAAAAGACTGATTCAATGGAAAGAGGGAATGGGGTGTTGTGATCACAAAATGAAAGAGTGGGGATAACGAACAAAGAAACATCATTCTTCGTGACCATGTTCACTTTGTTGTATTTTAACACGAATCACAGTTCGAACGAACACGCCTTTTTGCCTAAGAAAAGGCGTAGCGGAAAAAAATAGGTTGCGCACTACTGGTCAAGTAACAAGGGTACCTACACATCTTTTGGAAACCTAAGGTTGCGGTAGATTAATGATATATAGGAAGCTTTATTTCATTTAGTAAGACAAATATAATTTTAATACTTACTGCTCAACACACTGCTTTATCTTTCAATTCAATAACTGCATATGCAGGCAAATTCCTGCGAATTTGTCATCACATATGGAACTGCGTATTATAATAAACTGCATATTTGTTTCCTCGGTAAACATTTACAATGAATGCCGTTTTTAAACGTAATTATGAACCTACTGAAAACCATAAAATTAATTTCTTATGCAGATTAGAAAAACCATAAAAACATTACCAAATAGACTGTTGTTAGCAGCTTTGTATAATTTCAATCAAATACAAAGTGAAAGAAAATAAAATTTTAAAAAATTGTGAGCAATCACTACACCTGTTTCTGTTAAAAATATACAATAGTAAATAAAAGTTCATATGAAAACAATATTCAAATTTAATACCATTGTTTAATGCATAACAAATATATTATTTCCAAAAATGTCCCTACGAATAATGGTTATTGAAAGAAATATTGAATACAATAATTAATAATACAATGTTTGAAGCAATAAAACATTACACAAAATTCATATTTATAGGCAAACGTGTTTTATTTCTTGGTATATATCATGTAAATATTGTGTATATGTATGATGTAAAATAGATGGCGAATTAGATTCCGTCAATGTCAACGTCATCTGTCCCATCGTCAAGATCCTCCTGAATCTTAGTAGCTGCTGGTGGTGGCTGCGGTGCCTTGGCCGTATCTTTTAACGAGGTTACCTTAGCGCGATCATCATACTCAATCTGTACCTCATCATCCGAATCTCCATTTGCGTCTTCCTCATCACTGTCTGATTCTTCAGTGTCTGCTTCTTGTAACCACTTGACGAATGGCTCAGCTTGCTTGTGAATTTCTTGACTCACCTCTCGAGGCACATACTTCTTACTCACCTTATCTGCCCACTCGATTACAGCCTGTTCGGAGAGGATGTCGATGTCGTACAAGAGCTTCAACAATCCGGGGACTTTAGCCAGCAATGCATCACGATGTAACGCAACGATTTGCTCAATACCACCCATAAGGTAACGCTGAGCCTTCTTGTCGTTTAAAGTGAAACGTAATAACAATAAGCGATGCTTTTTAGCCTGCACAGAGATGTTCTGATCGAAGAGTAATTCAGCAAGAACTAAAGTTGCTTTCTGTTTAATTTCAAGCCGCTCAGCTTCTGCTAAGATTTCCTTCTGTTGGGCTACAGTGTCCAACTGGCCTGCATCTCGACGTGTTTTCACTAACGTGTAAAACATGTCCATCCGTTCTTTCTCACTCTTCTCCAGATCATCGTTGAATGTCATGTTTTTGGCACCATCTGTTAAGTCTTGCATGCGAGCGCGCACAGCATCCTCAGACACATCGGCTGACCAATTCGCATCGTCATCTTCATCAGCTTTTGATTTTGTTTTAGAAACAATAGCTGAGGGTACTTCAACAGTATCTCCATGCTCAGCATCTCCGCCTTCAGCTGGTGCATCTCCATTACTGTTAGCCTGTTCATTACCTTTTTTACTACGTTTTGCCCGTTTACCTTCAGTGAGTGACGAACCTTGTACCGCTGGATTCAAATTTGGAGGATTTTTTAAAATGAATGTGTTGAGTTTGTGATTAAATTCCAATGGTCCATGGAATCCACATGCTTTACATCCTTGGGAAATGGTACCTTTCTTCGTACTGACCAGTAGATCTGTCTCTGGATTATCACATTCTGGGCATAACACAAATTTGCGAATGAACCCGTCCAACAGGTCTTGGAGCTTAGTAGCGTCATGTGAACCGTTGACGATGTAACGGTCGTTCTTAAAATCAAATTGAGTTTGTGCACCAAGTTCGCAACCAAAGTATTTTGTTGGGTAGGTTGGGGGACGACCAATGGCCTTAGCCACTTCCATCATGTTGACGATGACAGTTTTTATACCGTTTCCTTTGCCCTCGACCTTGGCAAGGATGCGAGGCATCTTGTAGCGATAGAACGCATCACTGACGTTCCTATTTACGTTCACGCTGCCCATGTTGAAGTCGCGTAGATGATGCGCGTTGTCAGAAAGGAAATGTCGGTGTTTGTGCTAGCGTACGAATGTTTCTGGTGGTAGCAAAACTTGGGAACGGTAGCGATGATGATTGAATCAGAAGAACGATGCTGAAACAGCGATACGGTAATCAACTGCGTCTTCCTCGGCCAGTCACGTTTCTCTAAATGGTTGAAGTTTCCGATGCCTGTTGGATGGAAATTTTGTTGTCCTGCAAAACTCCAAATATTTCAACTGACAATTCATAAAATCTTAAATTTCACAAACATTATTTTTAAATATTAATTTTAAATAAATTTTCATTTATGTAAATAGCAATATGTACCTATAAGTGACAGGTTTGCGGCACTTCAATGAAGTCATACACGTCGTATATGCGCCAAAAGACGGCGACAGACAAACCTTCCGGTGATCACTACCAGACAGCTCTCTGGACGTAGATGTTTCTGCAGACACACGACAAATACCATCACATACCAAGCTATACATATGTTACCAGAAAATTTGTTTAGAAGGTGAAAAATTCAAAAAGGTTTTTATCAATTTTGTGCTATGATGTATGAAAGGGAATCCCCAGAGCGGTTTATTTTATTTTCGTCGAAATACATGAATTTGGACTTTTGAATGTACACGGTGTTAAAACATATTTGAGCATTTTAAAAGAATCTGTCAACGTGATGAAATAAAACAAAATTTCAATCACTGCAATCGTTGATTAAAATAAATAGTTTTAAGAAGAAATTATGATATTGATAAATTCACCTGGATCTTTTTCGAGCACCATATGTTTAAAGAATATGCAGTATTTGTAATGAAGGCCTTTATGTTCGATTTTAACGGATAGTAGCCCGGTTTTGACTGCAGAACGGCAATGAAATGACGCATGCACTTTACTCGAATGTGCGGATTCGTCGCTCACTCGGGCCACACTCACGGAAACGAGTCGTCGCAATACTCTAGTGCCCAAGTCAATAAGCGCAAACCACTACTCCGCACGTTTTTTAATTATATTCCGATATTCAGTATTTTTTTTATTACAGTTTCATTCGCATTAATTAGATAACACGTATCACAAATGAATTTATCAATATGTTATTTGTCTTATTTATAAAAACATATATTTAATTTTAAAAACACTACTTTTTAGTGATAAAATTCATATTATATGTTTAATATTAGTAAACACTTTTCAGAAATTTTATACACTAATGATTTTTCTAAAGACACTGACACGCAAGTCAAGCGTATGGCTACCATACTCGTCAATATGAAAGCAATATGCAAATGAAAAAAAAAAAATTAATAAGATCGAGAAAACTATTACAATAATATATAAAAGTAATCAATAATAATAATCTTTAAATTACCTTTATATCTTGCTAAAGTCATATAAAATGGTAACGCCCCTGTGGACGAAAACGCGATAAAACAAAAAATGATGAAATCTTAATGTCAATGGAAAGGTGCAGAATACAGATATCTGTAAAAAATAAAAATTATTACATCCAAAAATATAAAATATCACTTATGAATCTCACATTTTATAATGTCAAGTGCTAATGCGAACAAATGAATTTCGCGTCTTAGCACAATATTTACTCACAAATACGGAAAAATTAATTAAAACAATTTAAAACGACACAATTATCCGACGATTAACTAGTTAAGAAACCTTCCTAATAAAATCAAGTCTTACACACGTTTCTCACAGATGGGAAATGACGAAATTTACTAGAATGGTGTAAAAGTAAAATGGCTTTTCCCTAGTAAACAAATGAAACACTGGAGTCGCCACTGACGAATTTCGATTACTGTTTTTGATGTGCAACAATAATATTATAAATAATGGTGCATTATTTTTTTATATACAAAACATATGCCCAAAATTAATTTCTGTAAATAATAATAATATTCAATTATTATAAAATATTAAATGTAGGGACTTTTTATTAGGGTAATTGCTGTGTCACCAAACGCATAACAGAAACAAAAACGTCAGTTTGTCAGTAATTAAAAATGTCAGATTTGCTATACACGTGCATAACTTGTAGAGTTGCCTTTAAAGAAGGTGATTCTCAAAGGCAACATTACAAAAGTGATTGGCATCGATATAATCTAAAACGTAAAGTTGCGGAATTACCACCGGTGACTGCTGAAGAATTCGTTACCAGAGTTATTGCACAAAGAAATGAAAATGAGGAATCTACTAAAGATAAATCAAAATATTGCGAATCATGCCGCAAAACTTTCAATAACGAAAATTCGTATACAAATCACTTAAATTCCAAAAAGCATAAGGATAATGAAATCTTTAAATTGGAATCAGGTATTCATGATAAATTACAAGAAATATTAAATACAAATAAAGATAATGAGGGGTCAGAATTAAAAAAGAAAGTAAATGAGGCTATAGTAAACGATGATGAGACAGAGAGCGAAAGCGAAGAAGTTGATTCAGATGAATGGGATGGAGATTTTGATAATCCTACAATAAATCACGTCTGCTTATTCTGTCCACACAGAAGTCGGAGTTTGGTTCGCAATTTACGTCATATGTCTCAAGCTCACTCATTTTTCATTCCAGACACAGAATACTGTGTTGATGTACAAGGTTTGGTTAATTATTTAGGAGAAAAAGTTTACCAAGGGTTTATGTGCCTATGGTGTAATGAATCCGGCAAAGCATTTCATTCCGCAGAAGCTTCTCAAGGTCATATGCGGGATAAGGGCCATTGCAAGATGTTACATGAAGGAGCTGTTCTTGTTGAATACGCAGAATTTTACGACTATAGTTCTTCATACCCTGACACTGAAAACGTGGACATGGATGTTGACGAAGAAGTAAACTTAAATGTTATTGATGGCACAGATTATCAGCTAGTTTTACCTTCTGGAATTGTTATTGGTCACCGTTCTCTTGCACGATATTATAAACAAAAATTAAATCCAAATGCATCAATTGTTGCTGTACCGAAATCTGGAAAAACATTACACAGAGTTTTGGCCCAGTATAGAGCACTTGGGTGGACAGAAACTCAACATGAACAGGCAGTTAAGAAAGCAAGAGACATCAGATACATGCATAAAGTTCAAAGTAAATGGGCTACTAAACTTTCTATTAAAGCGAATAAATTCCAGAAACATTACAGGCCACAAGTTAACTTTTAGATTTATTATTTTCAATGTATACTAATTTGTTAATAAAAAAAGTAGTTTTAATACTTTAGCTTTTCATTTTATTGCCTTTAATAAATTTACTAGAACATTTATATCGTATATTTAAAAAATCATACGCAGTTTAGTATTGTCTGACATCATTAAAATCAAATGAAAATATTAAAAAAATAATGGGAAATTTTATTAATTTAATCTAATGTATACTCCTTATACTCTGTTCCATTTAACAATTCAGCAGACGGCGCTCACATCAGCGCCAGTTTTAAGTAGCCGAAATTACATTGGGTAAACTTGTCTCCATTTTCAGCCAATCAGAGAGTTCAAAACTGTTCCCTATTCTCTACAATACTCAATTGGTAAGGTGGAACACAGTATAGTAAAATTTAAGGTAAATAAACATGGTAGTTTATGCTAAACAATATCCGAATAGGTATTGAATTTTTCTAACGAGTTTTCTTGTAATTTATTTTAGCGCTAAAAATGTATTACGTGGTTTATGACGTAGGAGTGACTAATGACATTTGTAACAAATTTTGTACATGTAACCATTAACAGAATAGCTATTTGTGTATTAAGAGCGCAAAATGGGACATTGTCGATTGAGAGGTTGTTGCCGCGCGACGCATTTTCTCGAAATCGAAAATGTCCATTTGCGCTCGAAACACACACAAGATTTTTTCTACAGTCGCCACAATGGGGTCCTCCACCATAACAAAAATTTATTTTTTATTTATTTTTACTTATCGGTATTTTCCATTCTTCTTGAGTTATTGCTTCAATCTAATCTAAGCATTTTATACTTTCGTTTTTGTAAATGAATACCTTATTTTATTTTCACAGCAGTGCGGTATTTTGTTTGGTTATGTAAGTGGGTAATGTGTAACTACAGTGTCATTAATTCCTGACTAAACGTTTCCATTAAGAGTGTAACCAAGTAACATTTCTCAACATTGTATACTTAGAAATTTGAGGAGCGACGTTTTTTCTACTTTGTCGCTCTAGAGCGGCAAAGTGACATTTTGCGTTGACAAAAGAGAGCGCAAATGGCTACTTTGTATATAAACTGTAGAAAAAGCAATTTTTCTGCCAATGATGCGATGTCAACTGTCTTGTTCGTGCTGTTCTATTACATTTTGTATATGTACAAGTTTTCTATTTTTATATTGGCCGCGTTCAGCACGCCACAGTGTTGGCAGCGCCGAAGTATGCAGAATGTAATGAATGGTCGAAAGCGATTGGCCCAGCAACTGTATTCGGCAACCTTCGGTGCTCAGCGCTGGGACAGGCTGAACGCGGCCATCATTTATTTAATATCATCAGCTTCTCCTACGTCGCATTATGTAAAATTAAATTTTTCAATTAATATTTAAAAAATTCATATTTCACTCAAATTAAATAATAAAGAACTCAAAATGTTAGAATTATAATACAAATATGTGAAAGTTCCAGAAATAAAAAAATATATATTAGAATACCCCATCCTTGTACTCCGTTTCGCCCAAACTTGAGAAATGTATTTTCTATTCTTTTTCTGTGTTAAAACTATTTATTTATAACATTTTAAATTAGACACTATAACATGAACAATGTCGACTTTACTGATAAGTCAATATGATTGATACATCGAAATTGTTGAAGAATAAAATTACGTACTTGGAAAAATGCTCTGCCAAAAAAAATTTGGTAAAAAATATACTTACAACATTTGAAATTTCTACACGGGTAGATGAACGCGTTTGGCACGCATAGTTCACAGTGAACGCTAAACCTGAAAAGATTAAAATGCAATAACACCAACAAATTGCTGTTGCACCGGCACGCATAATATATTATACGTGTACAAATGTATGTCTATGTTGTGTTGAGTGTTCGAATGAGGCATGAAAGTGTCTGTATGTAATCGTAGTCGGGTGTGCTCGACGTATGAACATGAGATGATACAGTGTATTTATACTGGTGTACCGATCAAGTCCACTGAATTAGGCAAATACAACGCGGCACACACTATAAAATGACATGTTAAGAACATTCTACTGAACAACCTCATATCACTCAGCATTTTGGACCGCCTTTCTTGTAAATTCAAGTTTTTCACGAAAATTTTTATATTATTTAAGTTAATTTATCATTTCATTGTATAATTTAATAATAAATAAAAGTGTTTTTAAATATATCAATAATATAATTTAGACATTCTTCCTATTATTTAATAGCAAAATAACTATTTTTTTATTAGACAGTAAAAATAAGCAA
The DNA here is from genome assembly GCA_963082715.1 of Harpalus rubripes. NCBI lineage: Eukaryota > Metazoa > Arthropoda > Insecta > Coleoptera > Carabidae > Harpalus > Harpalus rubripes. The sequence goes on along the minus strand of OY720448.1, from coordinate 97,917,432 downwards.
TTCTTATAGAAAATATCTGCACTTTCAATTTTTCATTTAAATATTATAAAAATTTGATTTCCATAAACTTGAATAAAATATAGAGCGAGTGAGATGAAGCCTAGTGTCAGTGAGAATTTCGTTTACACAGTATTAAAAAAAGAGAGCGAAGGGCGAAAATGGTAGTTCGATATATCGCGACGTTTTAAATAGGCCTAGTGTTATGACGAAGTTGTCGCGACATGAGGAAAGGCATTTGTGGGTTTGGCGCGGGCAGCAGACCTCTTGGCGGGCGGGAGGGGAGCTGCGCCTTGAGACTCGGGAGAGGAATCACTACGTCGTTCAGCCGAAAGTAATAGAGGTAATTCGTCTTCTTCATGTCGTTCGAGTACAGCTGTACCTCCAGGGGTTGTTGGCGTTATTGAATTAGCCCGCGTACCCGTCTCATGGCATTCACACTTACAATCTTCTGGATTTACGTAACTGTATATCACATTCTGTTCTTCTGCGGTGGAAGATGTAGTTGCGTGCAATGTACCTCGAGACGGAATAGTCTGGATACGTTTGGGTGGCTTTCGACGTTCTGGTATCTCTTCAAAATTGATCCAATCTCTAGGAGCACCACGAGGTGGTAACGGAGGTGCAGGCTCCTGCTGTGGTCGAGCCGGATGCTGTTGTCTAGGTACAAACTCTGTCCATCGACGAGGTGACTTCCCTCGACTGGGTGCTGCGGAAGAACTTGGGCCTCCGCCTGTTATTGAATCCTCCCGGGGCAGCGAAATTCGTAGTTTTTCTGTAACCGACGTTGTAGTAATATTATCTTCACAGTAGTCCTCCAAACAACTAGGATTAATAGGTGTAGTAGAACGCGGCCGCTCGATAGGACACGTGCGGATTTCGAATGCGGCACGTTGTTTGACTGGCACTATGGGAACAGCTACCGATCTCTCCAAAGGCAATGTCGTTGGTACATATGGTAATTCATCTTCAAAAGAATCTTGTTGCAAGACTAACCCTTTCCTTTCATGTTCATTACTTGATTCCTCGTCTATTTCAACACTGCGTTTACTTGCTACTTGATGTAAAGCTTCACTATCTGATTCTGATGAATGATTATCTTCGCCTCGTTCACTTACATCTGCACGTTTGTTAATATTCTTTTCTTCGACAAGTTCTACTTTTACTTTATCTACCTGTGATGAACAATTTTTTTCAGTTTCCTTTATTTTTTCTTCAGTTCGTTTTTCTTCTAGCTCTGTAAATATCTTTTCCATTGACTGTTGCTCTGTCATAGTTTCTTCAATTTGTTCATTTGTTTTCACGTCTCTTTCTTCTTCAACTATTTCTACAACGGTTTGTTCTACAATGATTCCGTTTTGTACTGGTAATCCCGATGGCGATTGAGTTAATTCTACAATATTTGTTGTAATAGTAATATTTTTCTCCTGAATTTCTTTACTGCGTTCACGTTCATGTTTACGTTTCGGCAGTTTCGTTGTGAATATTTCATTATCACTACCTAAATTTGTGGTGAACACAACGTTTTCACTGCTAGTGCTGCTCTGTCTGTGGCTGTAATTGGTTACTGGGGCAACCGTTTCTGTGATATTACTCTCCGTTGATTGCTCGATTGGTTCAGTATCGTCCGCAAATAATGGTAACGGTGGCGGTTCAGTTCCCGGAGAATGCAACGGAATTATTATTGTATCTGCATCAAGTGGAATTTCATAATATTTTTTGGTAGGTGGAGGCGGAGGTCGATCAAATGTGAATTCAAGACTATGAAGACTTGTAGCAGTATGCCGTCCTGGTGATGTTTCTGTTGTTAAAGACTGTTTTGACTTACTGTATGTCTTTTTCGATTTAAATAAAGTGAACACGGATCGGTGTTTGGACTGCTTATCGCACATATTATCGGATGATCGATCTCGATCGCTACTTTTTGAACGAGATCGCGATTTCCTTCTTGCTGCTGTAGCCGGAACCTATAAACATGAATTTATGAAAATGGGGTCATTTCAAAAAAGAAAAAAAATCGTTTTTTTTATAAAATCGTGAAATTCGTCTCATTTAAGAAATATGATAATATAAAGTAACACGAAATATGCGACTTTTCATTCATAAATTTACTAATAAACTTTCGCGCTGTAAAATTTGTGACGTCAGGGGTTGTTACTTACACAAAGGCATTCCTCTCTCACACACACATATTTACGGTCCACGTGGTCCAAGTGACAACCCAAACAATCATAGTTCCAAACTAAACCGGTAGAACTCGACTGTTGTATCCGGCAAACAGTGACGTCAGCGGCCAAATATTTGAAATTAAAGACAACTTTTAAAAAATCATATCTCTGATTCTAAAGACTTATAAGAGGTAAAACATGCAACTACATACTTAATTTGATCTATTCTTTCAAAAAATAAATAAATTATAAAATGTAAAATGACCCCATTAAAGCCTAGGCTAAAGTATAGAATAGGGTCCAAATTCAAAATACGTTTAAATATCGGTATATTAGCCTTCTATTCAATAAAATAAACCAAAATTTGGTCGCGGAAAGCAATATTTATAGTGATTTTGGTATTTTTATTGAAAAAAAAAATACTGTTAAATTCATTTAAAAAGAATGTAACCACCCGAGTGTCGTCAAATTGAGTTCTGTGCGGTAGGTTATCGTTATTGTTAGTATTTTTTTTATAAAATTGCAAGCGAAAAAGTCACATTTCTCATGAATACAACCTAAAAACTAATAAAATTAAAACATGTTTCCGAGCTCTAATTTCATGTTTTTATATGATATTTTACATAAAAGAATAGAGTCCAATAAAAAAAGCAGTTTTAAAGCTGGACCCTATTCTAAACTCCGCCCCATTTTTATTTTGTACAAACTTACTGTGGGTGACTCCGGACTTGTCCCATAATCTTTACCACGAAATAAGGATGCAAAAGAACTTTTTCTGGAGATTGATGGTGAAGGTGTGGATGTATTATTTTGTAAAGGACTTCTACATATCGCTGGTGCCGCTGTCCCATTACTTAAATCCAAAGAGGCTGGTTTCGTATGAGTTTCAGAAGTAGGATCATCAGGATACATATAATCAGGTTTCAATTTAATCCGGATATATTGGGGTTCACCTTTCGTAGTACTTGTTTTAATAGGGTTATTACTAGTATTGGAAACAGAATTAATTTTTGGAATAGGTGAAATGCTTTTACTCGCCGTACGAGTTGATTTATTATCATTGTCTTTTGCTAAAGGCCCTTTCAATGGAATAAAAGTATATTCTATTCCACTTTCAGCAACAAGTTTTCCTGGAAGTGGGCTAGATCTTGATGAATCATTGTGTATGATCTCTATTTCATCAGTAGGATTATTAACCGTGATTATTACATCAGAAGAAACTTTTTGTGGAATAGATTTTCTCGCAGGTTTTTCTGGGGGGATAGGAGCAGTAGAAGGAACAAAAGATTGAGATGATTTAGAGATAGAAGATAAGTTGGAAGCAGGAGTAGAGACAGAAACAAGGGATACGGGAACAGAAGCATGAGTAAGAGATGAAGATGGAGACTGTGGGGGTGTTTCAGCAGCTTGTTGCACTGCGTGCTGAAGAACCGGTGATAATTGAACTAATGAATCTGCGGGTTGTATTTTCCTTCTACATTCAATTGAAATTCCTTCAGCCAGAATTGCTTCCGTAGGATCGTGCTTCCGTGATAATAATACTCGTTCTAATAATTCTGACTCAATAACTTTATTTGTTCCAGGTTGTGAAATACCTCCAGTAGTTTGTGCAGCATCCTACAAATAAATAAATGCTGAAATAATTGACACAATAAAAATGAGCCAAAAAAAGAACATCACTTGATTTTATATCTGTACAATACAGGGTGTTAATGAATACGTGTTACATATTTATAAGACATATATACTATGTTCCGTAAATAAATCAGACTAATCGTAATCGGTGATTTCGGTGAGTAGTTGATTACTGAAAGTGGTGAGTATTTTCGAAACAGCTTGACATTCAAATTACGTCAGAAAAGCATTCTTGATTTCCAACAATATTCAAATAATTTATAATTCCATCGCAGTGTGCACAATTGTATTCACCTTGTTATTCACTCTTGTAAAAAGAAAAAGATATTAGCAATTTTTATTTCAATAATTAAACATAGTCACAAATTTTCGATATTACATCACAAAGCAGACAACAAACTTAAAATCATCTTCAAACAGCACCAATACCATTTGTCAAATTGCAAATAACCGAAGTTATCGTGCTTTGAGCGCGATGAATTTGGTGACAACCAGACTCACCAATTTCAGGTCACCGCGTTCCATAAATCAAATCTTTTCAGGAATTGAATATTTACGGAACGGAAAACACAATTTGGTGACTTTCGGGTATTTACGGAACATACTAATAGTATATTGTCTGATCTTCAACTGTTTCCGAGAAAGAGACCATTTTGTATTAGAAGCAAAGAAAAACTGACAAAAATAGTGATCGAACAAAATTTTGTTAATCTCAGTAAATAAACTGTACCTTGTTCCATTTAAACCATTCAGTATTGTAGAAAACGGAGCAACGTTTTGAATTCTCTGAATGGCTGAGATTGGAGACAAGTTACATTTTTTCTATTTCTAATAGTTACGAAGTTTTTTGAAAATTAAATATGACCCAAGGCCGCCAAATTTGTCATAGTACAATTATTATTTGATTTTTTTGAAAAACAACAGCACATCTAAGTTGGCCTCTCACAGGTAAACAAGTCTCATTTAATCGAAGTCGTAACTTATAGTTTTCCAGATAGCAGATGTAAACCTTAAATCTCAAAAACATTTGAAGATCCGATCTATGTTGATTAAGCTTTTTTTAAACTCATTTTGGCTAGTACTGTATGCCCTATAAATTTGTAACACGTATTTATTAACATTCTGTATATGAAATATTCTGTTCCATTAACTAACAAAAAAAACACTGTCAATAATGTTCATAATAAAAGTATCTGCATCGAATATAGCTCACAAAGGAAAACTCTATCGGCTTATTATTGCAAATGCCATACAAATACATTGAATTTAGCGCACGAGTTTTCTAAGTGGACAAACAAGTGCGCTGAAATGTCTTATGAAACGTGTATTTTATACTATTTTGGTCCTTTTGTCAAAAAATATTTAAAAACATACCTTATTTCATTTTTAAGAATTTCTATTTTCGCTGTTTCATAAAGTACCTATATATTAAAGAACCAAAATAGAAAAAAGAAATTTTGCAGTTTTTCACGTATTTTTTTCATTATAAACACTGCTGTGAGACAGTGTACAAAATTTTCATGCAGACTTTTATAAATGTGCATTTTACATTTACTTGGTTTTGAAAATTTCTCACTTTCCGCAATTTTTATTATTTTAAAAATATGTTGTTAGTAAAATATAAAATGATCTTACCAATTTAGAACCACAAAATGACGTTTCTAATAACATTTTGTGAGGAGATGGTGAACGAGATATCCCAGACGTAACAGAAAGTCTACTTTGACCAGATACACGGCTACCCTGACTACCAATACTCGACAGACGAGATGTCCGACCAGAAATAGACAATAAACCACCGAATTCAGATCCTTGACTATCTTTGCGTTGATGCACAATAGGCACAGTATCTCCCGCTGAACTAGCAGTAACAATAGTGGCTGGACTTCCGCGGCGCAGCGGCGGATCATTTGGGTCTTGGAAGTCCAGTTCTTCAGTGGAAGAACGCAATTCCAGGGCACCTTCCTCGCGAAATGCGAGACCGAGACGTTGTCCAGGTGTTTGGAAGAGCTCACGTTCTGGTGTGCTGTCACGACTGTCCTCATGCTGCGATGAGCTACTTGCCCGCGAGATATCAATGCGAGGTGCGCTCGGTGTCAATGTACTACTGCTAGTTGTCGTGTCTTCGGTAATACCAGGTAACCGCTGCGCCGGGCCTTCGCTCGGGCTGTCGGCCTGAAAACATACATCACCAAGATATGCGGTATGTGTGAGTGGGTGTCCAAGATCTTGACCATGTGTAACATTTGGCTTCCGGATACATACACCAGGTCTCACCTCGTCGGAGAGGTCCTCAAATGAAGCAAAGGGTGCGGGGCCCATGCGCCGCTGGCGTCGATGAGCGCCGCCTCCCGTACCGCTCTCCATCTCAGAGACCCTCAGCGTTTGTTGACGACGGTGACAGCTCTTTTGTGGCGATGCACTGACGACGCCGATGGAGTTTCGTCGTACCGATTGTTGACATCGCTCACGTGCACGGCGGCGCGGCCCCAATCAATACCGCACGTGTCCCGCGTACCTGATCCTCGCCGTACTCGCTCGTACCCCCGACCTTGCACGCCTGCGCTTCTATCAGCTGCTGCACACGCGCCAAGTCACTACTATTACGCTACAGATCAATACCAAATTTACAACTATCCTTATTTTCAAAGTACTGTGTCACTAATACATTATCTTATTTCTTCAAGTAGATCACATTTTTTTATTTCATTATAAAAATTCAATGAAAATATACCATTTTCTTTAATTTATTTATTTACAATAGCTTCACAAAACAACATTTAATATATATAATATATGTTTATTTTTTTATAATAATAGTAATTATTATTATTGTTTAAATCATCAATCAAATATGCATAATATAGTTGTATATTATCAATAATATTATGTACAATTAGGAGCAAGATGACTTGTTGAAAGCGCATGCAACAGGCACCTATAAAAAAACGCAACGTCTGTAACTTTCAAGTTTAGTACGGTTGAGGCGAAGCCTTTGACCCGGTGTTGTCAGTGCATAGGCGCTACGCTACCTATGCTATTACTGATAGCAGCCGAACTACCCAACGTCGACGCTAAATCCTGGAAGCTGAATTGAGGGAAATGTGGCTCCTCTTGAATTGCTCCGAGCGGGCCAACTTGATCGGGTGGTGTTAACTCTACACTTTCACCAGTAAATTCGGAGTCAAAGTAACGAGTATCCGTATCGCTTGAAACTTGAGGTTTGAATGGAGGAGGTATTTTTTTCTGATCAAGATCGGTCCAGTTAATAGAACTAAAGAAGGCATGTCGCATTATTTGTTGTGCATCATCCGGGCCACCACCTAGTCTTTTAGCAGGGTCTTTAGCCAAGAGACCCGCCAGCAGGTCTCTGGCTTCTGCACTAAGTGTGCGCGGAAATTTCACTTCTTCTACTAATATTAATGTAAAAAGAACATCATGATCGCGGTTATAAAAAGGTAATCGACCACACATCATTTCATACATAACTACACCAATTCCCCACCAATCTACCGCACGACCATAATCATTATCTTCTAAGACTTCAGGAGCTAAATATTCTGGGGTTCCACAGAAAGTTTTCGTCGTTCGACCGTATGTTATGTCTTCTTTACATAGACCGAAATCAGCGATTTTAATATGGCCATCTTTGTCTAGCAACAAGTTCTCAAGTTTCAAATCCCTGTAAATGATACCTTGTGAGTGCAAATAAGCTAAAGCGGATATTATTTCGGCTCCGTAAAAACGCGTGCGGTCTTCAGAAAATACCCGCTCACGTGATAAGTGGAAAAATAGTTCTCCACCATTTACATATTCCATTACAAAACAAAGACGGTCGTTAGTTTGAAAAGAATATTTTAGTGACGTTAAAAATGGATGGTTTGTAGTTCGAAGTACTCGATTTTCCGTTAAAGTATGTGCTACTTCATCTTTCTGTATAATTACTTCTTTCTTGAGAATTTTAATTGCATAAAGTCGCCGAGTGCCTTTTTCACGGCATAAAATAACTTTTCCAAATGTGCCTTTCCCCAGGACTTTTAAAAATTCAAAATTTTCAAGAGTTACTTTCTTTTTTCCTGTGGACTTCGAGCTACGTGTTCCTTGCGCAGATACTTTGGCTGGCCAATTATCATCACTGCTTCCGCTTTCGGAGATGGATCCACCTGATGGCATCATTTCGACATCATCAACTTGTTGAGCTAAACGATCTGCAACATATTTGATGGCAGCAACCCATTCTTCTCGTTCTTTCTCTGTATCAACATGAAATGTTCTTTCTATCACAGTAGTCCACTGCAAACCTCTAATGATAAATGTATATGGCTTGGGTCGATCTACTGCCATAATCTGGCATTCTTTTACAGTAAAATTGTTCAACGGGTCTGATAATGAATTCAAATCGGGTTTATTTTTAAAACCAATAAGTGATCCATCATCAAATAACACAAAGTACCTATTTTAATAAAAGAAAAGATGTTAGCATATTTATTTTAAAATTACTTATAAAGCCTACCTAGGCCTCCAATTTTTTATATGTTCTCCACGTTTGAAAAGCCACCCTTCTTTAACAAGAGTAGCTGACGAATTATTAGAAATTGAACTAAGTAAGCTGGTGGGCACATTGGCACCAGACGACCCTGATACCTCGTTCATATCTGGCTGAAATAATTATTATCCGTTATAAGCATAAACATGTACTGCTTATTATAAGTACAAGTATTGAGTTACATACTACTGACAAATAATGATAAATTTAATTCGGTATAAAATTTGAATAATGTTAAAATTATATCACGTCATGTACATATGTATGAAGCATAAAATAAATAACATTAAAATGTTGTTTCGTTAATATATAAAAATAAACTAGGCATATGTGAATCCACGTTTATTAACCATATTCGAAACGCAATAATGAAAGAACTAAAAGTTAAAAAAACTCAGGTATGGCCAAAACAAGCTGTCTCACACTCATCCACAAGTAATGAAAATGTAATACATACAATGACATTAATGGGCTTTCTTTTTTATGAATTCTTTATGATATAATTGGAATAACATTCACAGACAAATATTTATATTTGTTAACTTTCTGTTACTCGAAGGCCAATCATGCAAATACCAACCTAACACCTAACGTGTATCAATTTAAAAGACGAAAACATTTGTTTTACGTTCTTAATATTATATACCTGTATTATATTAGGAATATAGAAGCATGTTTTTGTTAAAATAACATCTAAAAAATATTTCACTACAAAATGCTTTCACGATTCCACGCTGTCAAATATTTGCTTTGCTTAGGTTTATAGGTTTTGACTTTTTAATAAATAGTGTCATCTAGTGGTGCATAAAACAATTAATCTAAAGCACTTAAGCCGGGTCCACATTGAAACGAACATTGTTAGCTAACATTTTTTGTTAGCGAAGCGAGAAAATGTTTAGCAAGATAGTTCGTGAAAAATTATTGGTAAGAATGTTAGATAAAGATAAGATATGATGTCCACACTACAAAAACAAAATGCGTTCTCAACTCTTTTAAGAAAAGGAAGAGAAGTTTTCCTTTTGTTAGATTTGCAAATCGAAGACAGTAGTGGCTTTAAAGTTTCTATGCGAATGAACAAATTTTTAATATTTATGGCACCAACGTAACTTAAATATAAAACTTAGCTTAAATTGACAATATAGCATCGAATTGAATTGTGAAATAAATTATAATAGGTGCGTTCAATGAAGGAAGCAAATCAAGCAAATGCTAATGCTAGGTAAGCAAACGAGACTTGTTGCTTAGCACATTCAACGGTTTGCTTCTTATAACCATAAACTGTCATCAAGATAGTTGTAAGCTGTCAAATATAACATGTGTATCTCTCGTATCTATTTTTTTTTTGGTCTGCGAACTTATGGAAAATTAATACATACATTTATTTACAGTTAGTGAGATTAATTTGGAAGAAGCTATATTAACTATAAAAAAATATTTCAGATTTAATAATGTTATAAATATCCATCACAAAACTTTTAAAGCTTTTTTGACATGTGGTTGATAAACACACCATATAAAAAAGAAACAGCTCAAGTTAACTTCATGTATGTATAATTTGTATTTCTCGCCATTATATTTGATACTTAGCAAGAAGAGAGAGAAATTTGTGGCTTGGATTGCTTGCGAGCAAATCAAGCAAATGCTAGGTTAGCGGCTAGCAAAGTTTTTCAACAAATTTTACTTCCGGTTGCTTGATTTGCTGTAAATTCATATTTTATAATACAAAATATACATTTTATGCTTACAAGACCTACATCTTCATGTTTGAATATCGTAAAAACATTTATTTCTTTGAAGTTTACCGCCAATTCATGGAACATCAATTTTTGTTAGCGAACCAGTGATGGGAAGATAGGTGCAGTTTGAAATTGTTGATTGATTGAATAATGGAGTCTATTCTGTAACAAAGTGGTTAATTTTTAACAACTGGATAGAATGGACCTTTTCAATTTAAAGAGATAGAAGATATGCGCAATGGGGATCTGCGCATAGTAAGAACAACTGCGATCTATGGCGTTTGTTTCTAAAAAAAATTAGACGTAAAATGTGAGAATATCTCAGATAACTTTAAAAAATCTTATCGAAATAAGTTACAAAAGCTTTTATTGAAGTTATAATTTCTAACGATGCAACTTTTCATTGAGCCTACAGGTATTTTAATGACTGCAATATTTTTGACGTTTCGTTTGACAGCCCAACTCGCAGTTGTTCGCGCCATTTTCTTAATATTTGCAACGATAGACAGAGATAGCCGTTAAATTGAAAAGGTCCATTCTCCAATCAAAAAACAATATCAAACTGCACCTATCTTCACATCAGTATTTTCTTACTTGAAACGAAGTATAGTACGAGCGTAGTAATATACTTCATTTCATTTGAGATAAGAAAATAGTAGATGGCGATTGAGAGCCGACCGTTTTACATGCATTAAATTAATAAATTCGTGAAACCAAACTTTCTCAATAATAACTATTTTCATCTGTAAAAATGTCCAAGACCTGAATATTAAAAATTACAACAAAACATGGTTAAACGTCACTTAATTTTGTAGATTTTATTTAATAACTGACAAGTTATATTTTCTTCATTTTTACGAATTAGGTCTGTATTCTGACCAATCAAAGGGCAGAATTTATTTTCCTATCTAAACCAACGCTATTTTCTTACGTGAACATTCTACATCTAACAAATCACGTAACAAATGTTAGCGAACATGTTGGCACACACTGCTTTGCTACCAATGCTCGTTTGGGCTTGAATGTGGACGCGGCTTTAAGTTAACATAAAATTAGGGATTTTTATGTATTTTAGTGTATTTTGTTTCATGGTTTCTTGGGTTTTTCGGTTTACCATAGTACCACCACCAACAGACATAAAAACAATTTAACTAACGTCAAAAACATGTGTTTAAAAACCGAAGAATAATAGCTGTTTATCGTTTTCATTTGAAAATTATACTGGAGTTTTGAAGTACATAAACGGACTAGTCTGTTTGAATCTCAGTTTATATTATGATCTATTTTGAAATATAAAATGCCTAGGAAAATACTTTCTAATAAGAGATCTTTATTTAAAACATCAAACTTTTTAAGAAAACGAGAATTAGGAATAAAAAATGAGTTAGAATATCAAGATAAATTAACAAGTAAATTAATATCTTCTTTAGAAAGTTGTGATTCAAAGTTGCGGCCAGGCGATGGAGGCATATTTAACCTAGAATTTTCGTTAGATGGGTAATTCAATATACTGTATTATTTAAAAACATCTCTAACAAAATTTTATTTTAGTTCCATATTATCTGCAGCTTGTGAAAAAAAGTCAATTTTATTGTACGATGCATTAAATCAAAAATTAATTAATACTGTAGAAGAAGCACATAATAATTGTGTAAATTGCATTAGGTATTTTTGTTTGTAATATTTGAGCTAATAAATATTAACACACTTTTATAGGTTCTTAGATAATCACACTTTTGCATCAGGATCTGATGATAATACTGTAAAAACTTGGGATATAAGATTTTTAAAATCTGCTACTAGAATGTTGCGAGGACATTCAAATTGGGTAATATTGCAGTAGTACATTCATTAATATATTTTTAACAAATTGCAATGTAGGTAAAAAACATTGAATATTCTGCAAGGGAAAATCGACTAATTACTTCTGCTTTTGATGGTGGAATATACTCATGGGATTTAAATAATTTTACGGAACAGGGAGTAGTATATGACAGAGTATTTTTGATGGACGGTTTGATGCGGATGAAGCTCACTCCTGATGGTTCAAAGATGGTTATTTGTACTACACATGGTTATATGTTGTTAATACATAATATAAATTTGGAGACTTTAAACAGTGATTTACAGCGATTTAAGGTATACACAAAATAATAATATTTATTTTATAAATGTTCCGTATATATTTGTTCTTTAGCCAAATATTTATAGATTGATGCAAGAAAGTGAACAGAGTATTCCTATTGCATCAAGTACTAATGGTTTATTTTCTCCGCATAGAAAAGTAAATAGGGTTGAATTGATAAGTGACTTTCCAAATACTGCAGAAGTAATAAGCTCGCTACAAATTCACCCAATGGGATGGTGTGCTCTTACGAGAAATATAAATAATGACGAATTAAGCGAAGTAAGTAATAGATATCTGGGCAACAAGTAAGGAAATAGTTATTTTTTAAAACGTGCTGGAATATAATTTTTAGTTCACAAAAATGTTAATAGATGTCTCATTTTCAGTGAAAATGGTCCATTAAAAATGGTATTGACTACGTTTATCTCGCCGTTAGAATTTAGTAAATTCCTTTTCAATCTTCGAAATAAACGATCAAGATTAATATTTGAAGCCGATGTTAAGTCAAGCCTATAAAATAACAGGCTTGGACTTACGAAGCGGCTTGACTTCTGTCGAAATAAACAGTGAAGGTTCAAATAATGTAACTACACATGCGCACATCTGCAACATGTTCGTGTTACTAAATTAATATCATTTGTTGGTTGTTTACATTTTAACTTATTGTATAAAAGCCGCCACATAAAACTTAGTAAAATTGTCGAAAAGCGAAATATTTGGAGTGATGAAGAAATAAATGTTTTTTAATGTTTTTGAAGAGAAAATAAATAACAACATGACAATTTTTAGATTGTGGGGTTATATATCCAGGATGAAATTAAATCATATATCTCTCCCTGTCTGTCTGCATAATCGAGTATTTGACTATCTTTTTTTAGTCGATACGAATTTAAAGAAGATTGAAAATAACTCAATCCTACTTAAATCCACTGAGATAAACCAATAGGATTTTTTAAGTCATAATATACTTGAAGCCGCTTGAATTATCGAGATAAACATAGTCATTGTTCGAAAAGCAGAAGCAGCTTATTTTCCCATCTTCGTCTCTCGCCCAGTGACGTAAGAGGTTCATCAACGGCCATTTTGATATTCACACTAGGTTATAAACGTCAAAGTGGCATTTAAAGATAACCTGAAATTTAAGAAAGTAAACATGTCTGTGAAACTTTATTACCTTACCAAAATAAAGAATAAAAGAATCTGCAATATTGCAATATATTCAACATCTTGCGTGCGTTTATGTAAAACAAACTTGTAGCGTTTAATCTGTACAGCTGATGTGTAGCGTGTATAGCTTCAAGCCAAATGAAAATTATATTTATAAAAATGAGTAGAATGATGTTATATTAATATATTATAGTGTTTGTTTCAAATATTTAAATTAGCAATTCTATATTTATAGTCTATATTTTTTTTTCTATGTTTATTAATAAGGCTGTATGAAATGAGTCTGAAATTGCAGTTCTCTGAAACTCTGACGTTACAACATGGCTGATTTTTGCAACTTTTTAAAAGTATCATACTTTAATATAATTTTATAAAATGTAAATAAAAAAATAATTAATCGCACAGAATGATAAATTAGACTATGCTTGTTCGATTTAAACAAAAAAGGGAACAATTGTTTTACATGACATTCTAGAAACGTCCTTGAAAATTGTGACGTAGATTCGATATGTAGGTTGTTCATATTTTATTCACTTTATGTTAATTAATACGTGTTTCTTTGGCCGCGCTCAGCACGTCAAAGCGCTGGCAGTGCTGAGCACCGAAGTTTGCTGAATGTTTGTTTAATTACGATTCCTTTTTTTAAAGCTGGCCGATGAACACTTGTATTTAGGCGCTGCAGATGTCAATATTCTATGAGTTTAAAAAAAATCATATCTCACTTACAGACTGTCCTATTTAAGGTACGAATGCACTGGGATCTCGAGAACCGTAAGAGCTACGCGGTTGGTTAAATTAGACAAAAGTTACTCTATTAGGAGACCATTTTTATGGTGCATCATTATTTGCGAAAAAAAATTGAAAGGTCACTGTCACTAGATATAGGCGAAAATGTAAATTTTCCAGTTTTTTATTTTTGCAAATAATTTCCAAGTTTGAAATAAAACTGTTTTTTAGTTTGCACATCTTTAGGGCACTTTTTATGTTCTTTCGACTGGCGATGCTCAATTTTTTATCACTGTTGGTTTTCGAGAATTGATGTCAAAGTTTTAATTTTTATATGAACGCCATATTGGAAAATTACACCATTCAAAAGATATTTTTTTAGCTTTCCAACGATGTATAACATATCTATGGTCATTTGTATCAAGTTGAAAAAATGTAACAATTAATCAATTTATAAGTTAAAAACAATGGCCCGTATTCCGAGCGCACTTTTATAATAAAAGCGCTTTTATGGAGCAAACTCTTCATAAGAATATAATGTAAAAGGGCGCTCCATAAAAGCGCTTTTATTATAAAAGTGCGCTCAGAATACGGGCCAATGTATTCGTACTTTAAATGAGACCTGTATACAGAGTGGGGATTCGTACACCGGAACATAAGGATTTTATATGTAAAATCAGATTTTCATATTTTTCTGCGTCCCTAATGAGGTCCTGCACTCTGATTTTTTTATTATTTTAAATGAAAGTTCTTTTAATTTTGACTACGTTTATCTCGTTAATTCAAGCGGCTTCAAGTATATTATGACTTGAAAAATCCTATTGGTTTATCTCAGCGGATTGAAAATAGGATTGAGTTATTTTCAATCTTCTTTAAATTTGCATCGACTAAGAAAAGATAGTTAAATACTCGATTATGCAGACAGACAGGGAGAGCTATATGATCTAATTTCATCCTGGATATATAACCCCAAAATCTAAAAATTGTCATGTTATTTGTCTTCTCTTTCAAAAACATTAAATAAACATTTATTTCTTCATTACTCCAAATATTTTGCTTTTCGACAATTTACAAAGCTTTATGTCGCGACTTTTATAAAATGAGGTAAAATGCAAACAACCAACAAATGATATGAATTTAGTAACACTGCAACATATTCCAGATGTGCGCATGCGTAAACTATTATTCACGAAAGATGACTATTCAAGGTCATTTGTTCGAAGAAAGAATACACATCACTTTATAGCAGTAGCTTAGTATTAGAAAGAGAAAGATGATTTGACCTATGTCTATTTCACTTATGTTGTGTGACAGATATACGTAAATAGTGGCATTACTTTCTAACACACTATAAATAATAATGACGTATGTCGTAGAGTTACAGATACCTAATTATGTACTACACTGCCCTCTGTGCTAATATTTACCCAGTGGCGTTGACGTTTAAATCAAATTATTATTCTTTGATTTATAAGTTAAGTTTATGTTTTTGTATTTTGCATAATATATAAATATAAATCTTTCAGAAAGGAATTATTTAGAAAGAAACATAATTTTCAAATAAATTACTCTTTTGTTTCAGTTAAAATGTGTCCATAAATATTTCATGTTGCACGTCAATGCATACGAAATGCAATGAAACTATCTGCAAGTAATATTATATCAGACGACTAACAAATGACCTTGAATAGTCATCTTTCGTGAATAAAAGTTTAGTTACATTATTTGAAGCTTCACTGTTTATGTCGACAGAAGTCAAGCCGCTTCATAAGTCCAAGCCTGTTATTTTATAGGCTTGGCTTCACATTTTCAAGCGGCTTCAAATATTAATCTCGATCGTTTATTTCGAAGATTGAAAAAGGATTTACTAAATTCAAGCGGCTTCAAACGTCGAGATAAACGTAGTCTATATAATGTCTTAATTGTTTTTAGTTTGCATTTGATTTTTAATGTCAATATGACGTCACGGCGACACCTTAGCTGACTCGTCCGCCATATTGGTGCCAAAATTTAAGCAGTAAATTATGAAATAAAAGTGCATTTCTTACAAGTTTATGTAGTAACTATTTTTCATAATCAAATATAACTTCCATATTTGCCATATTATATTTACTTAAAATAATGATACAGGAAAAAATACGGTTCGTTAAGATTTTTGAGGTTAGAAAAAAATATGTCGCATAAAAATAAAACCATTTCTCAAATGATTTGCACAATTTGGAGCAGAACAACTCGTCATTATGGATAATTTCTATGATTAATGATACTGTAACGCTGATATTGAATGATTTAAGTGGCTCCAAAATGGTGGACGAGTCAGCTGTAATTTATCTAGTAGCTATAGCGACACCTATTACTATATCCTTTTCTCGCACAAGCTCTATAGTAGACAACGAGAAAAAGGTAGCACTGTGACGTCACAGTGATACTGACAACAAACCTCAAATATCGCGCAAAATAATTATTAAAAAATTGTTTTTTCTCCTTAAACGCTATTTATTGAGTAATACTTTAAGTATAAAGTGTACATTTTATTATTTTTTGTTATGGTGCAGCACCCCACTATTTTAGGTAAACAAGCTTCCAATTAAAAGTTGTTGAGCATAAAATTCCATTTCTAAATTGATAACCAAAATTAATTTTGCTTGCTTTGTAACGGCAGAAATTAGCTATGAAAACGTCGAAAATCACCTGAAAAATAGCGATAGCCATGGAATTGAGACAAAATAATTAACAAATATCTAGCGGTTTATTTGTCAAATTAGGTTAATTTATTTTTATTAGGTATTATATCTAATTTCTGTTTCAGTGTACAATTATCTATTAATTTAAATTGATAATTGTTCATTTGAACAGAAATTACAAATAATATTAAAAATAAACAAAATCCTACTTGACATATAAACCCTTCCTTAAACAATTAATTTTTGTTTCAATTCCATGGCTATTGCTATCTTGCAGGTGATTTACGACATTTTCATAGCTAATTTCTGCCGTTACGAAGCATGCAAAATTAATTTTGGTTATCGATTCAGATGTAGAATTTTATGCTCTACAACTTTTATTTGAAGCTTTATTATTTAAAATAATTAGTGAAGCAGGAAATTACGGAAATCCGATTTTACATGTTAAATTCCTATGTTCCGGTGTTCGAGTCACCAACTGTATACTTATATACAGGGTGTAAATGAAATAAGTGCATTAAATTTAACCAGTAATGTAACTCGACGAGAGCAACAATATTTCTTAATAACTTTTTCTCGAAATCGCATATTTTTTTAGCATTTTTACAACCCCGTAAATTGACGAGTCGTTGCACGTATTTTTCTAATAATTGAATGCAGTAGCAATAGCTATGGAAAATTTTGTTTTAGCAATTGACAGTCCTGTCAGTTGTTGCAATTAAATTTTGACATTAGTAATAAACTTGTTTATCAGGTAAAATTCTGTCAAAATGCTTACGTTTACAAATAGCGAGTACACAGACATTGTAATTACTTACCTATGGTTTATTTATTTATTTATTTATTCGTATCTTTACTACATTTTAATTTGTGGTTGATATAAAGACAGTATTATAAAGTTGCCAACGCATTTAGACGGAGCGTTTCCAAATAATACTGTTCCTAATATTCGCACATTTGTTAATCTTGTACATGTTTATTACAATACGAAGTGTCACATGTGACAATTTTAAATAAAGCAACAGTTGTACCCATATCATGTGCAAAAAGATCAATGTTTTCAGCAGACTTCGGTTTTTTGAATGGCTCATAATGTTCATTAATGAGACTGAATTTACTTGGGAAGGTGTATTTATTATGCACATTACACATTTCAACAGACGAAAATGCTGTAAAAATTTTCATTATAAAATGTTTGCGCGGGAACAATAAATGGACGACTAATTATTGGTACTCATGTACCTCGTTTAAATGGACAAAAGTTTGTACTTACATTTTTTGAATAACGTATTTAAACTATTTTGATTTGTCGACGATAAATAATCGTCTCATAACCTAATAACTATGCTTTTGCTTTTCCTCGATACCTCGTACCCTTCGTTCCTCCTTGTCATCCTCTAACCTCTATTCACAGGTGATTAAAATCCAGGTTTAATACACAACTTTATAATTTTGTTATCCAAAATTTAAATTTATTTATTTTAAAAATTGTACTATTACGTATTAATTAATAATAATGTTATTTCCCTTGATTCGTTTATTAATTACTGTGACTGTAAGTGTAACCGATAACCGATAATTTTTGAGCTGTTTGTATCGCACTTGAATACGGCAGCAGCCATTTGTTCTCCATGGGCGGGTAACGAAATATGCAGCAAATCTTTAAAGAATTTTAACTCAAAATCTAAAAGACTCAGAAAAAAAAGTTATTAAGAAATATTGTTGCTCTCGTCGAGTTACATTACTGGTTAAATTTAATGCACTTATTTCATTTACACCCTGTATAGTACTCAAAATAATATATTTATTGTCCTACTTGTCTGA
Source organism: Harpalus rubripes (assembly GCA_963082715.1). NCBI lineage: Eukaryota > Metazoa > Arthropoda > Insecta > Coleoptera > Carabidae > Harpalus > Harpalus rubripes. The sequence goes on along the minus strand of OY720448.1, from coordinate 97,898,821 downwards.
ACTAGTAAAAAAAAGCTGGAAACCCCACTGCTTTCGTAACAGCAAAACCATTTTTTTATTAACTATTTCACGCATTCATTTGAGTTTGAGAACATTTTTCCCACTATTGTAGAAAAAACTTTTCATATCTCATATGAATTAAATAAAAGTCTTTTCCAAATGGTGGTAGAAAAAAGTAGGTTTAAATTTGTTTCTTATTGACACATATTTATTTTCAGTGGACAAGTGTACATGATATTCAAGAAAAAGATACAAGCGAATATTTAAATGCATATAAAATTGCTAGGTTAGCACCACGTTTACCAGCAATCGTAAGACGAATTCCCCAGAATAATACATCGAATGAAAATGGTAATACGAATTCTAGTGAATCTCGGTCACCCATGGATTTGTGGATGGGTTTTATTTCCAATGAAAACATTCGCGCTCAAAGGATGCTGCCTCCAACGAACCGACGCGGTAGCGGAATACGAACTACACGCGCTTCAATTACAGTTTTTAATAGTGGTATTCTGTCATCAGAACACCAGCATGCCGATCCTGATGAGTTAGCGCCACCGGCGGGAAACGCATCAGGCGAAGAAGATCTAGCAGAAGGCATGTGCAAAATCATCCAAAATCTGCCAAGGTTGACACACTACATCGAAGAACCTAACGCAGGCAAAGGCTTCATCAAAGAACTATGTTTCTCTCCCGACGGAAGAATTATTTGCTCACCGTATCACGCAGGGGTCCGCCTGTTTTCTTTTAATGACTCTTGCAGTGAACTGTCTACGTGTGTACCAGGTCAGCCAGAAAAGTTGTATAAAATAGTTCACTTCAAAGACACTCATCCAGAAATTGTTGTTAGTTGTAAATTTAATCCCTATCACTGTCTGCTTGTTAGTGGATGTTTAGGTGGACAAATCGTTTGGTATCAACCTGTATTTTAATTTTTATAATGCAATTGTGCTAAGATTAATAAAACAATGAATGAAATGAAATTGACGTGTATATTTTGTTAACAAATGCATAATTTCTTGTACTATTTAATAAGATTTTTATCATAAAGAACTATTAAAATCGGGTCACTGATTATATTGTATGATTTTTTATTAAATAATACGAATGCATGATGAGCATGTAACCTTAGGCGATTTCGGGCGACATACCCGTTCACATGTTAGGATTAGTTACGGTTACTTACGGCACGGTATGATATGGTCAATGGTGGCGCCAAAAAACGTTGGTTCACTTGTTGACACCTTGCTTGGTGGTTATGTATATTCTACGCCCATTGACATATTACATAAATGGACCCAACGTAGAGAGAGAGGAATTGACGCTCACCTTAGAAAAGGAAAGATAGATAAGCGGGGCAACGTCAAACAAGAACATTGTTGCGGTCTGTTGTTTTGTTTCCTAGTCTGACAGTAGTGACAGCTAGTAAAAGTGTAATATATTTCCACAGAATGTTAGTAAAAATAATATTCATATCTCTAAGAGTTAGTTACAATAGAAAGTGAGTAATTTTGATTTAATGTGAAATAGAAATAATTTGAATGTAGTTTGCTGGTAATTCAGGTTATGAATGACAGACATTCATGCTATGCATATAAGTGTGATTTCATTTATATTTCAGAATTCTTTTAAAATGGTAATGTCATGCAGTGCAAATGGAACAGTTCGTTATCAAAAAGACAAAAAATTTCACAAGTCTTTCTTATTCGTCGTAAACTAAACTGTCATATCTTATATGAATGTTTTTCGAGTAGATTTCCGAAAGATGAACTGTGAATAGACTGCTTTTTGCAGTTAGAAGACACAATTTCAAGCTATCTAAACATTCTGTGATGCAGAAATCATTTTCAATCGACGGACTATACCAAAAATGTATATAAAAATAGTTTTAAATAAATAATATTAGCTAAAGCAAAAGTACTTTTCTATATTTATTATTTTTACAAATAATTTAATATACGAATGAAATATTTTATGTTAAATCGAATATGAACTATATTTTACATTGTCATTTATTACGAATGAGATGAATATTCCTAAGCACTCTGTGTTATCTTTCGGCAAACGATGCATGTTTGTTTTACTTTTAAAAACACAACAGAACGCATTTTTATTTATGGACCTAACCCTGTTACTTGTGTTGGCGCGAACTATCAATTTTCTTAACAAATTCTGCAAATTTAGTTACACTTTATGCTAGCGCGCTATTTCACTACACACTTCCAGAAAATACGCTAGTCCAGTGCTGCCATTAATTCGCACAATAGCCACCAAACACTCCCAGTATCATATTATTTATATTCGTTACTAGGGGTTTTGTTTTCTTTAGTTTCAATTTGATATCAACAACGATGAAAATAATAAGGCAATTGTAAAATTAACCATGTTGTAAAGCAATTTATGAAAAGTTAGGTTACCAGCACGCACAATGTGTCATAAAAATTCATTATATTCTCTATATAAGCTCGTGATATGATTAATAATCGAAGATGTTGCTCGTGAAACCGAAGCAGCACATTTCACTCGTACTTCGGACTCGTGAAATCTGCAACTCGGTTTCACTCGAGAATATCATCGATGATAATCATATCACTTGTTATATTACGTATGATAATGTGTATGCCAAGAAATGTATAGAGTGATATGACTGCAGTTCAGAATTTGTATTCCAAGCCCTGTTTGTTATTGAGAATGACGAGGTTATAAAAATTTAACAATAATAAATAGGTACGACCAAGGCAACAAAGCGTCAACATCAAAATGCATCATTATCATTATCTGTTTCAATAGGGCGCGAGCAGACACGTGACTCGAACGACCTTGAAGTGCTTGGAATCAGCTGATTTGTGTGCGATAAGAACAATGTCACTTTGACAAGCCCAATGTTTTGATTTATTTAAATTTTGAACTGTTGAGAAATTATTATTTTCAATTTCATGTGTTTTACTGTCTAAAAATTGTATAATACTAACATTTTAGCAGTTCAAAATCAAAATAAGTCAAAACATTGGTCTTGTCAAAGTGACGTTGTTGTCAAAATGACATGCGCATACAAATCGGCTGATTCCATGCACGTCAAGGACGCTCGAGTCACGTGTCTGCTCGCGCCCTATAGGAGAAAAAAATCAAAGTAGCTGACATCTGGGGAGAGATTTGTGAACGTAGCAAATGGGGAAAACGTCACTTTTTATCATTTGTTGGTGTAAATAGCTAATGGCTATTCGAACGCGCAAGCCTAGCGTGTTACGCCTTCGCCATGTTCGACGTTCGGGCTTGTTTTGACGTGACACAAAACGACGTACCGAGCGCATTTGTCATAATTCGTCTCAATCAGCTCTATACAGTGTCCCACACTCTATGTTCAGTGTAGGGTCTTATGGAGTACCATGTTGCCATATTTACCTGTTGTAAGTCTACAAGATAGAAAGAGCAAAATAGATGCCCAAAAAGAGATGAAATATTCTGGGTACTTCATTGAATGTATTTATGACTGGTGTACTTTCAGTGTATCTAAACAGGTGGGTGAAAAGAAAAAATAAATAAATAATAAACTGGTCAGTTTTAATTATTAAGCATTATTTTTTTTATTTAAATCTTCTTATTTGATAATTTACTAATATTAGACTTTATAGAAATATTGCATATTTTTTACATATTTCATAAGTCTTTATTCTTCCTTTATAATCTCCAATTTGAATTTATAATAAGTATTTTAATATTCTAATCTCCAATGCATTTGATCAAGATTAGCATGCCAGGCGATTTTAAAATATTGTATTGAAATATTACTTATTACAGGTACAAATAGCTTCAGCATGTTTTTTACACCCCGGTTCCAACGCATCTTTTCGCGGCCCTGTATTTAAAACTATTTAGAACTGCAAACAAATTTTGGGGGAATGGTGAATACAATAAGCCCTTGGGTAAATAACAGACCCTCATAAAACAAATTGTACAGTGTTAACTAATTTTGGTATAGCAATGAAAATTTATGAATGTTTCAATATTACATTACATTGAAAAATTGGCAACATGGTACAGAAAACGTCCATAAGAATAACATTGGCTATCTCCGCCACACTAAACATAGAGTGTGGGACACTGTATAGAAACGTATATTTTCGGTGCAGATGACGTCACACGCTGTCGATTTTTTTATGTACAAATTAATATATTAAAATTAATTTTTCTGTATTTTGTTCCTTAACATTTATGAAGTTAATAATAGAAACATTTGCAAATATTAACATTTACAGTTAGAATTTATTTATTAATAAAAAGCATGAATAGAATTTATATGAATTTCTCAAAATCAGATGATAATTATCATTTTACATATTCTAGTAAAAGAAAACCTGTTATATATTTATTTACATTAATTATTATTTTTTAAGCCATATTTGTATATTTAAAAACTTTCCAATGTTAAATACGAAGATAATCAAGTTGCTTTGTTTATAATCGTTACTAATTTCAATATTTTATTTTTAATTAATAAATATATTTGTTTCCCAAGATTAACAAAATTAACTAACAATTATTGCTTTTGTAATACAATAATTTTTATAATAATAAAGTTCTTGACCCTAGTTACCACTTCCACTTTCTTTCGACTACTTCTTAGAAAGCGAATTTTTCTTGACCCAGTCTTATAACGGGACTTCGTACTGTTGTTATGTGGAAATAGATTCAATCATTTTTGATACCTGCCTAGTATTATAAATAAATGATTTAATATCAATGACTTGAGTTACATTTAATAATGTGAATTCATCTTCAACAATGTTACGCTTAATAACATTTACCATATTATTCATTTACATATCTTCAGGTGAGTCAGAGACTTCAATATGTGTATTGCATACAAACCTTCCATGAAAAGAAATAATATCATATTTTCTTAATATTAGTTATAAATATCATTATTAATGTAAAACTAAATAAAAAATGTTTAAACATTACTTAAATTACAAAGTATTAGTCAACCATATGTTCTATTGTATTACTTACTTTTTATTTTCTTTAAATTTCTTGGGTTTTTCTTCTTAATAATAATGATTCATCATTCTATACTACATTTTAAAATATTATTTGAGTACATTTATAATTTAATTGTTATGCTTAGTAAAAACACAAGATGACGAAGGACCGTACCGAGGAAAATATCTGGGCAAAATCAATTCTTACCATCATCAAGTTTCCGGAGATATATATGCTGTTGATGAATACACGATATTATTAGATGGTTTTAATTATGATGGAAATGGAGCAGACACATTTTTCTGGGCAGGTGCCGCAAATAGACCAGGTCCTCAAGGTTTCATAGTACCTGATGAATTTGGAAAGTGTGTATACAACAATTTTTAAAACGACCAAAAATAATATTCTGCTTTTAGAACCAATGTGCTCGGCAGATATTTTAATAAAGATTTTACTTTAACACTTCCTGAAGGCAAAAAAATCACTGAAATAAAATGGTTTGCTATTTATGATTTATCAAACCAAAACACATTCGGAGACATATACATTCCTGAAGAATTCGAGCCACCAACTCCGCAAAAAATATCACAAATTACCGGAAAATTAAACGAAATTAGTTCCGGTGACGTAGAAATTCTCGATGCAAAAATTATTAAACTTGCTGATTTTAAATACGATGGAAAAGCTAAAGCTTACTTTTGGGTTGGGGTTGGCCCACAACCAGCTTCCAAAGGATTTTTGGTTCCTGATGAATATGGATAGTAAGAAAACATTTAATAGTATTTTATGTACCAAGGGCGTTACGATGATGATAATGCCAGGAGGGCGACGAGGATGTAGACCAAGGGATAGATGTTGTCGGATGGGCATTATCATCTAGTAACGCTCGTGGTGCATACAAGATTTTATGTCTCACTAGAATATGTGAAATGAGTTTTCATTTATAATAATTTTGATTACAATAATGCTTAAGCTTTGGCGTTGCTAAGGATGTTGTTTAATTGTTTTGTTTATTATCAACATTTATTTATTTTTAAAACATCAACGTTCTAAATCGTTGGAGATGATGGAATGGGTGAATTTGATGTTTCATTGCGTATCGTAATGACCTTCATTTCGATACGCATTTTTTTGTTTTAGACGGTTGGTACTAGAAGACGTTTCTTTAATCCATTTTTACCTAATTTATTTTTAGTTAATTGACAATTCATTATAATAATATAATGTCGAAATTATTATTTCTTTTTATTTAGGGAAGATCATTTACATGAAAATGTACAAATGGTTATAAATATAATCACAAATTGACTAAGTAAATGTTATTGTAGAAGGCGCAAAATATAAAAAATAGTACAAAGAACTCATTTTATAAGACTTTCTTTCGCACTTGTCATACAGAAAACGCGCTTACGCTTGTTTTCTAAATTTTGACGCGTACGAAAAAAACATGTCTTATAAAACACGTTCTTTAATAAACTATTATCGAAACGGTGTAAAGAAATTATTTTGAATGCTTCTGCATAATTTGCGTAAGAGAAACGCATAAATGTTCCCCTAATTATTCCATTCTTGTCCGTAGAAGATGTAAATGTATATTTTGAGGTTCGTTTTCACATGACAGATCTCAGTTCTTTATTTCTTATGCACTTATTTCTGAAAATTATTGCATTTTAGCGAGTTTGTACTGCTTTGGATGTGTCACATGTGACGGTAAATATAAAAATTGAATTCAAACGTGGATAAATATCGTCCCCAAAAAAATTAGTGATCCGTCATCCGTCAAAAATCAATGCGAAACATTGCAGTCTGCAATTCGACGTACTTACTACTTACATGTGTGGTGAAAGTAAATTGCTTTTTAAGGCCCTTTTCATAATCAATTTTAAGTATTATAATTAAATTAAAAATGATTCTGTGTTGTGCTTTTAAAGCTGTTTTCTTATTATATTAATTGTTGTAATCAATATATTAATGGACCTTTTCAATTTAAAGATATAGAAGATATGCGCAATGGGGATCTGCGCATAGTAAGAACAACTGAGATCTATGCCGTTTGTTTCTAAAAACATTAGACGTAAAATGTGAGAAAAGTCCTTGACAACTTTAAAAAATTTCTCGAAAGAAGTTACAAAAGCTTTTTTTAGAGATAAAATGTCTAACGATACAAATTTTCACTGAGAATACAGGTATTTTAATGACTGGAATATTTTTGACGTTTCGTTTGACAGCCCAACTGGCAGTGGCGTAACTAACGGGCCCGCATTGCGGGCGGGCCTCCGGCTCTAGAGAGGCCCCAATTTACATGATTTATAATTTTGTTACTACTGCGAAATTTTGAATTTAATCATTTTTTGTAGCAACATACTAATTTATTTAGACAATTATTTTTTTAAATGTCAATTTCCAAAAATAATATTGGCTAAGGGGCCCCTTATCCGCTATGTAAAATCAAGCTCTTTATTTTCCATCACATTTCGGCCGTTTGGATTTCTAGGCAAATATTTTCCTACAACTTATCCAGAGTTTTCCTTTAAAATAACTCCATAAAAAGAAGTTTGGGGCTGTCAAATCAAGACACCTGGCCGCCAATGTGTATTACCAAAACGTGGGAGTAAATAAGGATAAGAGAATGATTTTCGCAAAATTGCTTTTATTTTGTATGATACTGATCCATCTTGCTAATACCATATTTTGTTGCATCCAAGTTCTTTCATTTGGGATACCAAAAATGTATGAATCAATTCCCTGTAACACCAGTGGACTGTGCCACATTTTCATAGTAAATGCCACAACATACAATGACTTTGGTGGAATGTAAAAGTGCCTAATCTTGGATTTTCAGGTCTCCAATATTGGTTATTTTGCTTCTTAACATTTCAACTCAGATGAAAGTGAGCCTAGTCACAATTTCCACAAGTTCTTGTGGTATGTAGTTCTTCATGATAAACGCTACAATTAAAAACGGGTCCCAAAAACTTTTTGCGGGCGGGCCCCCGAACTCTTAGTTACGCCACTGCCAACTGGCAGTTGTTCGCGCCATTTTCTTACTATTTGCAGCCATTTGCAGCGATAAAAAGAGATAGCCGTTAAATTGAAAAGGTCCATTGTTGTAGTCAATCTTTATTATTATTGTAATGAATTATAATTAAAAAGAAAATAATTTTCATTATATACCATTCATATTATTTCTAATTTAAAGTCCATAAATATATAATGAGGGCATAATGAATTATTATGCCCTCATATAATGCCCCGGTTGTTATAGATATGTTTATATACACCATATCCTAGCAATAAACAGTTCATAATACTTTAGTGAGACATAAAAGTATTTATCATAACTTAATTATTCATTTCATTATAGTTTGGACCCTCTAAGAGAATATATTGAAGATACCATTACTTTAGAATTACCTGGTGATCTAACTATATTTAACATAGACTGGTTTAGTATTTTCGATTTAGAAAATAAGCAAAATTTGGGTTCAATTATTATTCCAGATGGATTAAATGTGCCTCCATCTTTAGTTAAAGTTATTGTAAGTAATATCTATTTAACGTTTGATATGAAAATTAAAAGTGTTTTATTTTAGCCACATAAAAATGATTTACCAAATTGTCTACAACTTCACAAAGATTATCAAGTATCTTGGGAAATATTCGGACCACAAATTACTATCCAATTAGCTGGACAAGTTGCTGAAGACGAATACATGTCTTTCGGTATATCCGGGTCTGCAGAAAGGAGTCAAATGGTAGGAGCAGATGTTGCTGTGGCTTATATCAATGGGTATCAAGGATATGCCTCGGACTATAATATTACATCTTTGGCTCCGGTAATTAATAATTTATTAAAAATAATTACGATATACAGTTTAAATATTGTTTTTATTTTTAGTGCGTAAAAGTATTGGGGCAATATAAGGGCGTTTGTAAAGATGAATTATTAGGAGGTCAAGACAGTAATCAACTACATACTGCTGTTCGAGAGAATGGAATCAATATTCTCACATACAGAAGAACATTAATATCGCGTAAGTAAATTATTTTATTGCGTTTTTACAAATATAATTAAAGATGATTTATTCTTGAAAGAAAGGCATATTTTGATTGACTGTAATTAACTTGGCAACCCCTAGCTATCGGGAATCGGCTAGGGGCTTGCACTGGGTAGCAACGTAGACCCCGGACAAAGAAAAAATAAACAATTTTGAAAATTATTTGTGAAGTTAAATACAAGTTTATTGTTTTGTTATTGATCATGGCCTACTGTTTTGTGATATGTTAAATATAATTTATCAATATTTTTGTTATGTAAGCACATAAAATATTTATACGGTTGAATTCAGATAAAAATACTCTGTCGAATGAGCATAAAAAATGTACAATATCCCATTTAAAAAAAAATGTAACTTTGGTTTGTAACTTGAGAACCACTGGTTTAAATTTTTTTTTCTTCAATAAGTGAATGTCCCCCTTGATCTACTGCACTTTTATTTGAATGATTTTCTTCTATTCCTAATAATTAAGAAAATAATTGGGGTGTCCCATATCCATGAAACACCCTATATATATATATATATATATATATATATATATATATATATATATATATATATATATATATATATATATATATATTATATAGCTATACCTACAGGGTAAAAATTTGAGAGTGTACAGGGTGTAACAGCTAAACGAGCTACCTCAAATAATTTCTATACTATTAAAGATACAATCAAATTATATAAGGCAATCTTATAGAAGACCAAAGGGGACATCCGATTAGAGATGAGAATATTTTTTTAAACCAGTGGTTCTCAAGTTACAACACAATAGTTATTTATGATATAAGTACTAAAATTGACATTTTATTTTGTGCGAAGGAAGTTTGGAACACGACGCGAAGCGGAGTGATCCAAACCTTCGAACAAAATAAAATCACTTTTAACACGTATATCATATACTATTTTTTCTACAAACACTATTTTTACCTTCCGTCACCTTTAGGTAAGGAAGGTATTGTCTTTGGTCAAAAAATTCGATGATGAGTTTTTAATCAATAAGCACGTTTTAGGGTCCCTAGAATACGAATTTACTATTTTTACGATGATGTCTGTATGTGTGTGTGTGTGTGTGTGGATGTGTGTGTGTGTGGATGTGTGTGTGTGTGGATGTGTGTGTGTGTGTGTAACAAAATTTTCGTCTGCGATAACTCTAATACTACAGTTACAAAAATTATAATTTTTTCGTGTACTTCTTCGTTACATCCATATGAAGAGCTGATTAGATTTTGGTTACAATTGGTCAACCGGAAGTACCATCATTTGAAGATTTTAACAGATTTTCTTGAAAAAACTATGTTAAATATAATTTTTTCACATTTGATGTTATTATAAATATTAAAGTATATTTTATTCTCTATACGATTTGACTGCATTTTATACTTAATATTAAATGGGTATAGAGTTAAAAAATTATAAAGAAATTAAATTTCATAAAGTAGCCATAGCTATGAAAACAGCTACTATATTAAGAAAATTCTGATTGAAAGATGTCAGTGTCAAGTGAAATTGACATAGTGTGTTTGTCTTACAATTTTTACTGGAAATATAGGATCTTTTGCTTTCTGTATGGAATTTGTATAAAATACATACAACTGCTTTAAGGTAATGTACAAGAAATAATAATAATAATAAATCTTTTATTTCTGCAGATACATTACACTGTATATAGAAAACGTCACGAAATAATAATTTTCTGTATGAAATTTGCATAAAATACATGCAACTGCGGGAAGGTAATGTTCAAGAAATAGAATATTTAATTTAGCAAGGAACTTTCCGTATGAAATTTGTACAAAATACATAGAACTGACGCACGAACTGACGGAAGGTAATGTGCTGGCCACATCAGATTTTTTAATTTAAATTTGTATTTCTAATAATTATTTGACATTCACTTTTAACATTAGTGTCAAAAGTAACAATAATGTCAGTTTTAACACTGGTGTCATAAAATGACATTTTTAACGCTAAAAACAAACATTAAAAAGCCCATTTTTAATAGATTTGTAGAGAAAGTATCATTTTTTAGATGGAATAATATATATTTTTTGTGCAACCGGGCGCGAAATAAGCATTTCGCAGCCGCAATACAGGCCGCGAAATTGGATTTCGCGACCGTTGTTATCATTTCGCGGCCGTTGTCATGGTAGCGGCCGCGAAATTAAGTAAACAATCACTTTGACACTCGAGTATTGCATGGTTTTGTTTATCAAATGTTAATCCCATAGCCACCTTGAAAGCTAACTTTCTGTTTATAATGAAACTGTTGAAAATTAATAAAATTTGTAGTTACATATCTTTTGCGGTTGCACAAAAAATATTGTGTACACCTTGTCCGCGAAATCTTTTAGCGTCCTCGAGATTGTCTTGCCTCGGCCGCAAGCGGCCTCGGCGACAATTTTTCTCTCGGTGCGCCACTGCCGACATGAAAGTTTATTAAAAACAATGAATTATTTAACCAAATAACAGATGTTAAGAAGGAAATAAATTAATTCGTAATTATTTCCTATTCAACGTCCATTACACGATTAGATAATTCATTATTTTTAATAAAATTTCATGTCGGCAGTGGCGCACTGAAGAATAAAATATGTATGTATAAGAAATAATTTTTCGAATTTTGGATAAATTATTTTTGATTGAGAATTTGCACATCGAAATGTATATACTCATTTACAACTTCATATAGTAAAAAACACAATAAAACATGTTTAGGGAAAAGTTTTCGTTCAAAACTTGATGTTAGAAAATTGAAATTCTTTACATCTCTAGAAACGTCCTAGAAAACTGTGACGTCATTTCGATATGCTTTTACGTGGTTTTTGCTCATTTCATATTGAATATATGCCGTTAGGAACACAGATGGCGCTAGTAGTTACTACGGGCGTGTATTTTGTATTTGATATTTTATCCTACAGGGCAGAACTAACGAATATTTTTTTAAAGCCGGATATCTCCCCCTCGTTTACTTGGAATGTATGTGCTAATGTTTGTAGTAACAAGAAAAGAATGTCAGAGAAAGTGGGAATAAGTAACTTGATATGGTTAGATTACCTTGAACAAAAGGCTAATGAATGATTAGTAAAACGAAAATGTTTGAGTATATGTTTGCGCGAACTTCCGGTATATGAGGAAGAGGAATAATTGGAATCTAGGACGCAAAAAATTCTTATTTCCATACATGAATATACAGAGTGTTTCAAGATTAAACAATCAAACTTAAAATTTAAATAAAAAACCTAAAACAAGTAGACAAGCTCATGCCCTCATGCAAACAAAATCTCACAGATGCTTTGTTTTAGTTACAACAATGAAAATGAATCAATTTTAAAATTTTATTCTACAAAATCAGTAACACATTATTTTCTTACCAATTTTGCTTAAGGCAGTTACAGCACAACACTGTTACTGTTCTGGTGTTATTATTTCGTAGGCCTGAATTAGTTTTCCTCTGAGTTTAAAATATCATTAATTTTATAATATATTTTCTTTAATTGTTTAATATTTCATTGTTATAACCGCGTCAGTTACGCTCTTACTGCCTTATCATGTAAATGAAACGAATCATTTGCGATTTTGCAAACAAATTTATTTTGCTTCGTTTTCACAATTTTGTTTTTTAGCCGATCCAACTGACATAGAATACCCAACTGATAAGCCTGTATACATCGTTTGGGCTATTGGAAGATTAGATGACAATCATGAGCCTACTTTCCACGATATATATCATAAATCAAATATCATGGTGAATTTCAGCAGACCGGAACCAGAATCCACTTGTTTTTCATTCACTAGATCAGATACTGCAGTTCGGCCACCTTGGGATAAAGCGCAAATATTTGACAGAAACATTAGGACATTTAGAGCTTATTTAGGTCCTTCAGGTGGTAAAAGAGGATATCAAGGAATTACTGGTAAAACTTGTACAATAATGTTTTAGTATACTTTGTAATTTTATATGAATGTGTACAGGACAAACTTCTACATCTTTGTCATGGTATATAAATGGTTTGCTAGCCCCGGAATTATGGTTGAGAAGAGGTTTGACTTACGCTTTTAAAGTGTATGGAGGAAACAACCCTCATAGTACGGAATATTATCATCCTCTAATTATAACTGATGAATCACACGGTGGCTTTGATAGATTAAGCGATATAGCTCAGTCTAATATCAGAGTACTAGCTGGTGTCGAATTTACTAGAAGAGGAAGACCTCGTCCATTAGCAGGTACTTTCATATATCCAATATTCAGGTGTCCGTGTTTCGTGGCTCACCAATGGAATCTCGGAACAATAAGAGTTACGAAGTCGGTTAAATTGGGGCAAAGTTGCCCCATTAGTAGACCATTTTAAAGATGTAGGTATTTGTTTTCCCGAAAAAATCATAGGTCACTAGATAAAAAAATTCAAATTTTGTGATTTTTTTTATGCAAATAACTTCTAAATATGAAATGATATGGAATTTTAGTTTGCTACATTTCGAATTATGATATGAAAGTTGTGATTTTTTATATGGACGCCATATCGGAAAATTACACCATTGAAAACTGAAAAGAGAATTTTCTTAGCTTTCCAACGATGTGTAACTTGTTAATGTTCATTTGTTTAAAACAGCAAAAATGCAACAATTATTAATTTTATAGCTTTCCAACGATATATTACTTATTGATGTTCTTTTGTTTAAAACAGCAAAAATTCAGAAATTATTAATTTTATAGGGTAAAAAAATTATCGTATCAATGAAACAAATGAGTACAATTATAGATTATAATTTGTTTAGTTTCATTGCTAATTTCCAAGTTTAGGTTCCAAATTTTATCCAGTTCAATTAATTTGAATATTTGTATATGCAGGTCATAGTAGGCGATGTACTTATTGAAATTACATTTTTTCGTAGAATGATCAGAAGTAATATCACAAGACCACCTGATTTTATCGGTAAATTTTTATTTTACACGAATTCTTTTGCTTAGCAACAAACACGAAAGGAAACTGTATGGTAAATCCCGACTCCGAAGGAGGAGGAGTTTTATCTAATGTCAGTTTGCTTGAGTGATTTTGCTTATAAGCAAGGAAAATGAGTGCTTAAAAATAGAAATTTATCTGAGAAAATCAGACAGGTCCTGTGGTATTTGGTGAGATAAATTCCAAAGACAACGCGAAATGAAACCATTTAATTATTATTATTTTATTCTTAAACTTAAATTATTAATTAACTGACACACTAACAGTTATAAACAATAACAACTGTTTATTTACTTGGTAGCGAAAATTTATCGGGGTAACGGAATTTTATCAGTATAATACTGTTCCCATTGGTTGAATTTTCAAGTGTTTTGCATTATGATTGGTTAAAAACTAATCGTTGGAATTTATCAATAGGCATATTAATTCAAAATAAATATGTGTGACAATAAATTTATTTTTCTTCAAGCGTAATATAATATTCATATTATGCTACTGTACACACACTATAGAAGATATTCATTGTCTTACTAGTACAAAAATGTTGTTATTGTTGTACTAGTAAAAAAATGTTAGTGCCTTAGTTCACCGCTGGCGGCGGCAGTCGTCACAGCAACACAGATTATATTGACTATTTCACTCATAAATATATAAACCAATCCAAATTCAGGATTCTACCTAGTTACCAAATTTCATTTCGACAAAACAGCGTCAAAAAAGTTTTTTCCCACCCTTTAAGCCAATAAGATGTCGTATTTTTACAAGTAAGTGAGTTTTGATAAGCGAAATTTTTTTGACGTTTTAGAAACATATTGTTTACATACCTGTCAAAGTCTGTATATTTTCAGTGTTATCAGTTTTTATTAAAAACGAGTCGATTTGGACATGAATCCATTTAAAACGTTGAAATAGCAAACTGAAACCTAATACCTCTAAACACAATAAATATTTACAAGATTTTTGTCAAGAAAAAAATTATATAAATAATTACCTGATTTTTATTTTGGAAATAGTCATCCGAATACCATTCGTGGTTAAATTTTAACCTGGAAAAATTTTCCGATTGCTTTACTCGAGCCTGTTGCCAATTTATTTCGTGACATTGATCAAAAATTACTCGTTTGACAACTCGTAATTTTTTTGTCAATGTCACTCAATAAATTGCTAGGCAACCGGCTCTCGTAACAATCTGAAAATTTTTCCGGCAAAAATTTACCACTTATGATATTATATATGAAAATTGTTATTTGACAGTTGTATCGTTTTTGTTTTGTAGTGTACACAGCCAGCTTTGGCTGAAATTGCAAACACTATAATTAAAAAATTCCAAAAAAATGTCAAAAAAATCTTTGAAACACTTGAAGAAAAAATAGTATATGTCATTCGGAGTAGAACGCCCTTTTTGTGTTTTACCCAGCTTGCCTAGCCTCGGCTAACGCCTCGGCCGCAATAGCTGGGTTCAACACAAAAAGACCGCTTTCTACTCCTAATAACATAATATACTATTATTTATTTATTACAACTGCTCAACAGGATTATTCCCATGAAAGAGCAGGAAACACACTTAAAAAATATACAATACAATAAAGAATAATATTTAACAGATTAAGAGGTATGAAGGATATTATTATTTATACATTTGAAAATTTGACTAGGCTTTAGAAGAAAAACGTCAAAATTAGAGAATTTAATATTGTAGTACGAACACATGCGATAAATGGGGGAAACCAGTAGGACATTAGTTATACATAACTAAATAGGAAAGCGCGTTCTAATAATTTAAATATATTTTGAAATTCTTGTACATATTTGAATAATATAATATAAAGAGAAGTGACAGCCAAATTTTAATTTCGAGCTGCATTTTTCTAATTTAAAACTGCGGAAACAAGCCAGAACTGCAGCAAATTATATCCCCTGCGTCATACACGGCGGTAATTTAAATATTAAAAATTCATTAATTTTTTTCTGGTCAATTAAAGAAAATTTTGCCAAAAGAAAAAATATGGGTAGCAAGTTTTTATCGTCTCTTCAAAAATATTAAATAAAAAAATGGCACGTAAGTAGCCCATTGTAAAAGCGCCATATTGAATACCTAATTGTCAGCTGAGTGAGCAGTGTAATAGTTACTTATCACCTTCATCTAAATAATTATTTAAAACTCGCTTTTTGTACATAGTTTGCAAAACACAGTGAATAAATAAACTGTCATATGTCAATCCAATCGTATGGCGGTCATGTTGTTTCGAAAATCAGCGCCACTACAGTTATTTTCGATTGCGAATAAAATTAATAATTGTTGCATTTTTGCTGTTTTAAATAAATAAACATCAATAAGATATACATCGTTAAAAAGCTAAGAAAATTCTCTTTTCAATGGTGTAAATATGAACGCTAAAAATCATAACTTTGCCATCAACTCGAAATCAAACAATTATAAACAAAATTGTAGCATCGTCGTTCGAAAGAAAATAAATATCAGCAAAATCTGAATTTTTACATTTATCTAGTGACTTATGAATTTTTCGGGAAAACAAATATATCTTTAAAATGGCCTACTAATGGGGTAACTTTGCCCTAATTGAACCGACTTCTCTTATAGTTTCCGAGATCCCAATGGTAAGCCTCGAAAAACGGACACCTGTATATGTATATTTTAATTTATTGAATTTTGAAATTTTCATTTTACTATTAATTCTTTTAGCGGGGCCTCTATGTCTATCAAAACACAGAAGTAGCAAAGATAGAAGATTAGATGACGATTTCCCAACATTTTTAAAATTTAACCGAAGTTTGGAGACCTCATGCGAAGATGGAGAACCTGCTATTTTAGAAGTTACACCGAATACTACGTGGCCAGATATTGTATATTACAACTCATTCACTCACTCCAACATGGGATGGAAGATACATATTGTCGATAGCTATACAAGTAGTTCTGCTGAAAATTTGATGATCAATGGTTTTTTATTCCTATTTTCTACTTATTACTTTGTAATAAATTATATATATTAAATAGTTAATTATATATATTTTACTATAGTAAACATGAGTATAAGTTTATACATTGCCTTTAAAAATAATTAATAGGGGACTACAGCGCAATTGATTTAAGAGAAATTAGGAAAAAATATTTAAAGTACATGCTTAATAATGAATATTAATAAATAAAACGATATAAGTGAAATAATTCGGAAATAAAGGGTTTTTTTTGTTATAGCAGCTCGTCACTCATATGAATTCCATATATTATTTTGATTGGTGACTCAAAGATGGCCTATAAATATATAACGACTATCCAGTTAGGGGGAGGAGCCTACTACCAATGAAAGTAGAGAAATTCAAATAGCGGAGGCGTGGCTATCAGTCCAGTAGTGCAATTTTCAAACAGTTTTTATTTGAATATAAATATTTTGCATTAAACTTAATAATTTAAATACACTTCCAATTATAAATCATGTAGACTTGTACAGTATAATAATATTCATTTATTTATTATAAATATAATTTAGAAATAGCATATATTTCAAGAACATTTATGTCCAGGAAGAAAACGGTTTGATATAAAAACTTTTATTCGTGACATCACATCTATAATTTCAAATTTCAGGGGACTATAGAGAACGGACACTCAGCTGTTTCCGGTAACCTTCGAAACAGCTGATCTTGCTGGCCTGGCCTGTAACTGACTTCATTGGCAACAAACTTTCTTGGTGCTAATTCAAAATCTGAAGTCAGTTTGCCTTATATTTTGGTGATAACGACAAATTTTTCTAGTGTTTCTTTGTGCGAGCTTAATAGGTGGTTTTTACAATGTTTATGTATTTCAAGAAGCTATCATCTGATATGCAACTTTGCTATTTAACTAAAATCAAGTTAATTAGTAATATTGACCCGTATGATTGCGATGAAAGTGAGTTTTCATAGGATATATCGGATTTTCCGAATATTTTGCCAATGGATATAATCAATTATCTTATTACCAACAAAGTGTTTACACCCAAAAGTAATTAAACGCTTTTCGGAGTTAGAAGCATATAAGTTTTATCAGAGCAGTTGACGATATAGAAATTTGAAAGAAATGTATTAATTAAAGGATAAGGGAGTAATTTAATATTGAAATGAAGTGAAATATTTATAATTTCTATACTCCAAATACAATACTTTATCTCATTAAATGAAATAAACCTTTTAGTTTTTCTAGAAGAGTTGTTGCGGGGTCATTGACCTCTAACAATTAAAATTTGTCTAGAATTATAGATATTAGTCTACAAATTACTTTTTCATGAAATTTTTCTTCTAAATAGGTATTATATTTTCAAAATATGCTTTAATAAAGGTATTTATTTTAAGTTTAAATTTTCGTTTATTAATGTAACAACTTCACATCGCACGGGGCAGCAAGATCAGCTGTTTTGAAGGTTCACGGAAACAGCTGAGTGCCCGTTCTCTATAAACTATTGGCGAAAAAACTGAACTATAGATGGCAGACCGGACGGTAGCAAGATGGCGGAGGAATAAGGATAGTTCTCTCATTCCTTATTGCTGGCAATATGCATTTCAAAGTGCAAAGTATTTAATATGGAGAAAATTAACATATAGTTAAGTTATATTTTTGAATACATTGCTTCTGCATGTCCTATAAAGGAAGACGAAGCAGTTTTTAAGGCTGTACATGTATTGCTTTGTGGAATAAAAGATTATGGACCAGGCACAATACTGGGAACTTGTTTAAAAACCAGTCATTTGAGTGGAGATCCTCATGCCATTGAAATTTTATTAAATGAGAATATAAATTACTGGAAAGCAAATTTAGTTGTAGAGCAGAATTGGGATGCAAATGCAAACATATTTTTGCAGTTTTGTTGCATATAAACAGGATATTAAAAATCAAAACTACATTTATTGTTTTACAACAAAAGTTATCATTATGACTATGCTATTAATTTATTTGTTTGTGTATTACAGAGAAGCAGAAATAGAAAAATTAAGTTGTATAGATTTGGTATCAGTAAGGGGAAAACTTATTAAAAAAGATGATAAACGATATAGTTTGCTATAAAATTAGAAGAATTTTGGGATCCAATTTAAAAAAGGAAAAAATAGAACCGATTGGAGACGTCAAAACTATAAAGGAAGAAAATTTCAAGATCATATTTTGTCACTTGGGATATAGTGTAAAATTACACTTTCTGACTTGTAATTACTTGCACTGAGCAGTATCTATGGCATTTACTGATCATTATTTAAATCTGAAAATGTAATATACACTATATATCTCACTTTATT
The DNA here is from genome assembly GCA_963082715.1 of Harpalus rubripes. Taxonomy (NCBI): domain Eukaryota; kingdom Metazoa; phylum Arthropoda; class Insecta; order Coleoptera; family Carabidae; genus Harpalus; species Harpalus rubripes. The sequence continues at coordinate 97,879,521 of OY720448.1, read as the reverse complement.
TCACACAAATATAAAATAAACCTGTTTAAAATTACATACGTTTCAATGTATGCTATCGTTTCCTTATTCCTCTAGTTCACAAATCTGCCACCAGACATCACCCACTTTGAATTTTTTCGCCAATTAATGGGAATCCCCTATTTACTAATTTTCAAGAGCACCAAAAAATACAATAGTCTTTCGAAAACAAAAATTACTTATAAACAATGTTGTGATAGATTAATTGATAAAGCATCTAGTCCAAGATCAAGTTCTTTACAATTAATATGTTCTAGATCAGATCATAGGTCAATTCCTGCGATCGGACCTTTTTCTTCAGATCAGACCAGAAATTTGGGATTTGTTTTTCTTAGATCATAAAAAAGTAACGATTTTCAAACGTTTTTTTTCTTTTTAATTAAATAGGAATACAAGAAGTAAATTAATTATAAAGAATATAGCTAGCCTTATGCCTTAGACATGGTAAGAAAAATTAGATAAATACATAACTACTTACTTAATGAATAAAGTGGAAACCAAAACAAAAACAATAATTTTAAACAGAATAAAATGTAATTAAGATAGGCCATATTAAATTGGCATACAATCATTAAGCCATTGAATTTTTAAGTGAGTTAAATAAATTACAACTAACAAGTATTTAATTTCTTCTTGGATTTTCTCGTATATTTGAGCTTCTTTGAGATCATAGATCCTAGTTTTTAGATCTAAATCCAGATCAAGATCTGAATACATAAAAGGATCTAGATGAGATCAAAAACCATTCTAAATGAACTAGATCAGTCACAACGCTGCTTATAAATAAATTTATGTTGAAAGATTCAAATTATTTTAAATGAATTATGAAGTAGGAATAAAATGAAATGACATTATTGTAAAATATTGCGCCAGCCCAACTTATATGAGTTTACGGAATAACCGCTGTGTAGTGGTGTCAGAGTCAGCATTATTGAAATACATCTCAATGCACGGTGCTCACTACTCCACGCCGTAATGACGAATGAAATGGCAATGGAGACGGTAAATAACGGCACAACTAAGCCCCCGCTACTCTCACTAGTGCATGAGCAGTAGCAGCGGCAAATTGGGGAGGTTTCTCTGCCCCATCCTGTATTTTTATTATTGATTATTAATTATTGATAAATGCCAACAATGATTCAGTTTCTTTTATTTAACCATTAATAACATATTCATTTACTACACTAGAGAATAATAACAATATATATGTTGAGGAGTATTTTATCATCATAATAAATACGATTATTATTAGCGGGTATGTAGAGAGAAGTATGAGCATAAATGGAATACAGGAAATAGATAATTTATATTATATACATTAATGAGTACGTTTGGTAATAAAAATTAGTCAGCGCTTAAATCTAAAAATCACATTTTTAAAGCAAATTCGACTTATTTGACAAATATATTTCAAATTTATAATACAATATTAAATAAATTTTACATAATGTATATTTCCTCCTCATATGCGGATAATCTCTTCAAATGATCTTATTACCAAACGGAACTGTGTACATGTATAACAATATATGCTTTGTAATGTACGATTTAGAATAAATAAAATTATTAAGGATCATTTGAAAGAAAGAGTGAATGAAGAAATTGTTACCCAATTCTATAAACTAGATTTTGAGTTTCGTGACATAAGATGATAAATTCCCTGCTTCGTAATAAACGTTGGAAGTCAGGACTAATTTATAAAAAATTAAGATGTGTAAACGTATATAAAAAATGTTTTAAAATTGCATTGCTATTTATTCGAAGTAATTTTCAAAGAAATAACTAAATGTCTTTTATGTAATGGAAGTGTAATTTGAACTAAATACATAATCTCTTTCTTTCAAATTAGATATAAAAAAGTATTGTCCTTACAAATCAGTTACTTTGGATCGTGAAGTTTAACAAATGATTCTAAAGTTTTGGGAATTTGATTTTCGTAAGGAATATTATATTTAACGACTGTTGACGCACACAGACATTTCAACGTAACGTAATTTAACAGATGTATAAAATTAAGTGGATTTTGAGCAATCTTCACGGATGGACATTCCCTTGAACTATTTGGCTGATCGATATGTGCACCGTAATCCAACAGCATTTGTACAAGCTGCAAATAATAACATTTCGTAAAGTATAGGGACATTACAGATTTTTTATTTTAAGATTGATTCGGATTTTAAAGTATATCTATATACAGAGTGGTTGCGGTTAGGGGTGAACATAGGGATTTAACATGGGATTTTAGTTTTTTGCAATTTCCAGCTCTCCTGTTCATTTTACGGCAAAAACTGTAGAGTACAGAATTGTTCAGAATTAAAAATTGCTTACAAAAATGTATTTACATTTATTATTATGTTTTTGGTTTCTTCACAATTTTAAAAAGAAATTTCAAAATTTCTGTCAAATTTTTGAAATTTTCTCTGATAAAAAGTTAATTTAATAATGAATGTTTATTCGAATAAGGAACGAGTTTTCATTATAAAAAATTATTATGGTGGAAATAGTTTTAGAAGAATACGTGATTTGTTTTCCATAAAGTACGAAAATACACCAATTCCTATTATAGCAACAATTTCTAAACTTGTTAAAAACGTTGAGAACACAGCTAGTGTAGCTGTGAACGAAGGTAATGAAGGAAATAATAATAATAATAATAATAGAAGACGTTATAACGAAGTGAATGAAGAAATGGTATTGGCTATGATAAGTCAAAATTCTACGTAGTTGATACATTTGGAATTGGTTTAATATTAAATGGTATACCTAATAAAAAAATGCGTATTAAAATTAAAAGTTGTTTGTTTTCATTTAATTTTTAAGTTAGATTAACGCATGGTTGACGTTTAGAAATAATTTTTGACAACCAGAAAAAAATTAATTCCATGGCTATTGCTACAAAATAACAGAAATTTTGAAATTTCTTTTTAAAATTGCGAAGAAACCAAAAACATAATAATAAATGTAAATACATTTTTGTATGCAATTTTTAATTCTGAACAATTCTGTACTCTACAGTTTTTGCCGTAAAATGAACAGGAGAGCAGGAAATTGCAAAAAACTAAAATCCCATGTTAAATCCCTATGTTCACCCCTAACCGCCACCACCCTATTTTTTCTCAGCACTCAGATATATGACTCGAGCAACTTGTCACTTTAGTAAGAACAAAGTTTTGAATTAGTTTTACATATTTTTCGATTAAACAAAAAAAAAAAAATTCGTTCAACCACTATTTATAACTGTTAAATTAGCCGGTTAAACAAGTCTGTTAAAATGATTTGGGCAAAAAATACTCTTATTTAACTTCCTTCTCACAAAGTAAAATGTCACTTATAAAGCCGGCCCCACACTACTCGCCTTCTGTAAAAGTACAAGTATTCAAGGGCATGCACGAATGCCAAGTCTGATCTCCCAAATCACTCGCGTATACTCGCAATTGTGCTTCCTCGGTAATACTTGGGAATATTTTGCAAGCAGTCATTTAATTTCCTGCCAACTTTAAATTTGTCAGTATCATGATGGACAGGCAGGCAAACAGACGACATACTTCTCGCTAGTGCGGCATATGTTATTTTACATAGGGGATATATTATTAAGTTTCTATTTTTAACCGCATTCTTTCGCTGCCTTGGATCAGATTCATCTTACATGGATCAGTAAATTGCATGTTCTTTCGAATTCGGATCAGTATCCCCACTCCAAGACTAAGTAATCCAGATCAGTACCATCCAACAAAACTGAAAATCTGGTATTTATCACTAAATACCTAAAGTAAAGTTGAAAACGTATGTATTAAATTAAGAAAGAAGATTTTCTTTGACGTCATTATTTTGAACGGGAGAAAGGGATGCATATTTAAGAATGTAACCTGTAGATGGCGAGCGAGTGCGAGTCGTATTTTGATTTTGACATTAGATCATTTTTCTGTCACTGTCTATCTTCTTTATTATTTACAATTTGCATGGTTTCTGTTACTTTTATTACGTATTTCGATTTGTTAAGCAGGATTTTAACTTAGCTTATACTCGTACAAGATGAAAATGACAAACGAAAATATTAACCTCCAAACTATTATTCAAACGTCAAATAGATGATCTGTCATGTTTAAATTACCCGCACATTCCGTTGCCGATGTTATTGCTTTACGGCCATTCATTGGCCGCGTTCAGCATGGCACAGCACTGGCAGCGGTGAGCACCGAAATTTGCCGAATATAGTAATTCTACGCACCGCACGCCATACATGTCGGTAATTTATATATTAAAATTTCATTAATTTTTTTCTGGCCAGTTAATGAAAATTTTACCAAAAGAAAAAATATGGGTAGCAAGTTTTTATAGTCTCTTCAAAAATATTAAATAAAAAAATGGCACGCAAGTAGTCCATTGAAAATATAGGAAATATTTGAAGTATTTATATATTTTTTCATTGTTCTACTTCTTGTAAAATATAACCTATAACTACTCAAGCCATAATAAAAACTTGTGTTCTTTCGAACAAAATAATCTACGCCCACGTGACCTAATCTGATCGAATCGGACGATCAGTTGGATCTGATCCAACGCAGCGAAAAAATATGGCTTTTGTGTAGTGGATGTTTTGGATTCCATAATATAGGTTCTTATTCATACAGTTGTATAAATTCATTGATAATTTCATACGAATTCATTTATGCGCCGATATGTACACAGCAGAGCAACTCGTAAACAAACTACACGTGTTGAAACACGAAATATAACGATTGAACGAGGAATTAGGGAGTGATCTAGGAGTTTCCGCGAGTGGTGAAGGAGCTTCGGCAAGTATGATAGCCAAGTACGAGGAATTTCAATCCCACACCTCTCGTCATAGTCGATACTTGCCAATATTTGCGAGTAGTGTGGGGTCGCCTTAACACATATCATATATAACTATTTTATTTGCCGTTAAGTTTTTTTTTTCATTTATTATAGTGTAAAAAGTAGTTACTATTATTACAATTAAAAAAAAAGAAAAAAAAAGAAAAAATGTACTTTCTTCATTTTAGAATCGATTTTAAAATACTATTATAACAATTAATAGTTACCGGTTTTTAAGTCATTTTTTTGATTTAAAAGTAATTTTTTGGCCTATTTTTAACAGCAAAAAAGTTATTTTACAATTATTAGAGAATAAAGCTAAAACATTATTTCTTCTTACATGCTTTTATTTTTTTTCATTTTTTTTTGTAAAGTTTAAATTCTCGCCCTTTCCTTATTAGAATCTTATTCATTAATTATAAAATAGTCGTCGACCAAAGTATTTCGAACAATAATTTTACATGATATTCATAAAAAATCATTTTTTGTTTTTGATTTTATAAGCTCTAAAAATATTAGTAAAAATAACAAAATTGCAGCAGAGATTTGAAGTATTTTAGAGTTACTAGGTCACTCGAATCATATATTTGCTTGCATCCTACTTTGTATAAGTTTCAAATGAATAGTTTATTTAAATTTTTGAATTATTGTTGAGATAATTTACATAAGATTTTTTCATTTTACTTAAAAGGAAATGAAGTTTAAAAATGTATTTCGTTACTACGTATACTTACAGAACATTTGAAATTATAAGCAACAGATGCTACGTGTAAAGGAGTAGATTTTGTTTCGTTCCTGGCATTTACATTCGCTCCACAGTCTAGTAATAGTTTTATTACTTCTTGTTTTGGGAATACATACTAAAGAGCAAAGTTATATAAATTTATATTCTCATTTTACAGTTTAAAATGTGACTTACTATTTGATTATCATCGGTGAAGTAGTTAGACTTGATTGTATTTAATCTAGACACACATAAATGTAATAACGTATCACCAGTTGTAGAACTTCGTGGATTAATTCGAACTAAATTTGTAACCAATTCAGTTACTAAATTTCTTTGTTGCACTGTTTTAGCACTTTCAATCATTATGTAAATAAGGTGTGTAATACATTTCAAAATACGATCAAAACTATCCATTTGTCTTTTGTGAGATGGTTTAACTTCTAACAATTTTCGTGCATCTGAAAATGATCAATTTAAATAAATAATTTCAAAACAAGATATTCACACTAACCAGTGATGTTATCCGTTAATAAGTGAAATGTAGCTACGACGTCATCAAATATTTGACTTTCATCTTCATTCGTGTTAGCAATTAATATCTTTTCTTTGAGATCTATCATTAATCGAACTAAAGCTTGAGCAGTGAAACATGTGTCCGAATACAATATTGTATCTTTTTCTACTCTAATTTCCAATGCTCTTCGCCAGAGATCTATACAACGCTGATAACGCATTGCATCAGCATAAGAAGCTCCTCTAAACATTAGCCTAATTCAAAAATATTAGTTTTAATACAAATAAATTCAATATGAGTAAATTTCTTGTCCGTAGTGTAATTAGATGTTAACAAATACTCGAAATCTCAAAAGCATTTATTCTTACAAAAATGACGTTTCGGTATACAGTTATGCCTTCTCTAGGGTAATAATATCTTACAGATTCTGAAACATTTCCGATGTTTTTTAAGGTATCTCGGCCTCGTTTTTCGCTCATTTCGAAAATATCTCATATCTCAATCAATTTTTTCATCATTAAAGATCGATTTGAGGAAAAATAAAAAAATACGGATCTATTATTTTTCATTACTCTATAGATTAAAGTTAAAAATGAAATATCGGGCATGACCTCATTCACTCACTCCAAAAAAATAATATTTCATGTTTAAAATAAGAGTTTGCAGACTTTATTATACAGGCGTCTTAATAAGCTTGCTCACTATTAGTTAGTATTTTATTTGAAGAGATACGAGTTTCGTTAAATGAGCAAAATTGTGTCATTTTGCATTACAAAACTACTGATATAAGCAAACATAAATTTATATCAGCCGTTCTGATAATATGGTATGAGGCGCCGTTTGGGCCAAAATGAAAGTTTCTGTAATATATATATATATATATATATATATATATATATATATATATATATATATATATATATATATATATATTATTACTTAATATATATAAAATTTCGTGATATATAATATTTTGCCATGTTGATATATTCAATTTTTATTGTTATATAGAATTTTTAGTTCTATGAAATGCCGCAATATAATGAGGGCGCTCACTTTTGTGCTTTTATCTACTTATGTTGGCAACGATTTAGGGTTGGTTAGATCCAAGATGTATTTTTGTACACGTTGGGTTTTGGTTTCGAATTTAGAATGCTTAAATATTAGTTTGTTTGACTAGATACAAGGAGAATCAGATAACTACTATACTAAACAAAAACAACTCGACCCTTAGTTTAGCCCAGGTTGGTCAGCTTTAGGTCATACCATGTTCACACAGCCAGAATTGAAATGTCAAACGGTTAATCGAGTGTCCAACGTGAGTCGGTAACACAGAAATCTAGACAGGAAATAAAACGCATGTTGCCAATATAAGTAGATAAAAGCACAAAAATGAGCGCCCTCATTATATTGCGGCATTTCATAGAACTAAAAATTCTATATATCACAATGAAAATAGTATATATTAACATGGCAAAATATTATATACAATATCACGAAATTTTATACCGGGTGGAACATCATACCTGTGTACATAGGCGATTCATATGAGAAAAACAGTTTTTTCGTGCGCATTGCTCCCCAAATTATTTTAGACAAAAATGCTTCAAATAAATGTTGTAGAGCATAAAATTCTGCATCTAAATCAATAAACAGAATTACTTTTACATGCTTTGTAACGACAGAAATTAAATAAGAAAATATTGAAAATTACGTTGAAAATATCAAATAGCCATGGAATTGAAACAAAAATAGAAACAAATAAATGTCTGACGTTTGACAGATAAATAACTAATTTGACGGTAAAATATCAAAATGAATTCAGTTTATTCTAACGAAGAAAGGGTTTTTATAATAAAAACTTTTTATAGTGGAAATTGTTTACGTATAGTTAGAGATTTATTCGCCGTGAAATTTCCAAATAGGCCAATTCCAAGCGCTACAACAATACGCGCGTATGTTCAAAAATTTGAATCCACGGCAAGTAGTACAGGTAAATTTAAATTTGAATATTTTTTAAGAGATTTACAAACAAATCATATCTTTATTTATAGGAAATAAAAATAATCGCATTAATTTAGAAAACGAACAAAGAGTTCTGGAATGGACCTTTCCAATTTAAGGGCTATCTCTTTCTATCGCTGCAAATAGTAAGAAAATGGCGCGAACAACTGCCAGTTGAGCTGTCAAACGAAACGTCAAAAATATTGCAGTCATTAAAATACCTGTATTCTCTGTGAAAATTTGCATCGTTATACATTTTACCTTCAATAAAAGCTTTTGTAACTTATTTCGATAAGATTTTTTAAAGTTATCCGAGATATTCACACATTTTACGTCTAAATGTTTTAGAATCAAACGTCATAGATCTCAGTTGTTCTTACTATGCGCAGATCCCCATTGCGCATATCTTCTATCTCTTTAAATTGGAAAGGTCCATTAATAAATTTTAATCCTAAATTAAGTTCAAGAATAATAGCGCAGGAATGTGAGATTGCTCATTCTACTGTATTGCGCATTCTTAAAAAACATAAATACCACCCTTAAGATGCCATCAAGACATTTCGCCCATTGATGAAGAAAGTAGGCGAGTTTTTGGTGAAGATATGCAAGAATGAGCAAATCGGGATCGTGATTTTCTTCCATCTATTTGCTTTACCGATGAGTGTACTTTTACATTAAACAATGAACCAAACGTTCAAAATGATAGGCACTGGGCTCTAGAAAATCCAAGATTAAATGTTAACACCAGAACGCAATATCCTCAAAAAATTAATATTTGGGCAGGCATTTTTAATAGCAATATTATTGGACCATTTGAGATCGTTGGCAACTTAAATTCTGAAACATACTTAGAACTCTTGATTAATGAGATCGGCCCTGCATTAGACAGCGTAGCGCGCGAAAATCAGGAGGTTTGGTTTCAACAAGATGGCTGCCCAGCTCATTTCGGAGTAAGTGTTAGAGATTATTTAAACCAAGCATTTCCAAATCGCTGGATTGGTCGTGGTGGAACTTTAAATTGGCCAGCCAGATCTCCTGATTTAGCACCTTGCGACTTTTTTTTATGGGGTCATCTTAAATGTAAAATTTATAAGCAGCGCCACCCAAATATTAATTCATTGAGAGAAGCTATCATGGAGGAGAGCGCCTTAATCACAAATAGGCAGCTCGCTAATGTAAGAAATTCATTCTACAATAGACTTGGTTATTGCTTGGCTGAAAACGGAGGATTATTCGAATATTTGTTATAATAATAAATTGTAGTGATTATTTTATTCAGAGAATTACTGTTTGAAATTTGAATTGTAGTAGACAGGTCTTAATGTTTACATGAATTATTTCCAATTTAAAAAGATTTTCAATAAAAATCCTACAAAAAATAAATATTTCATTGAAATGTACAATTGTCGTAATAATAGGTATGGAGATTTTTGTATGAATTTAATTTACCTATTTATTTGTTTCTATTTTTGTTTCAATTCCATGGCTATTTGATATTTTCAACGTAATTTTCAATATTTTCTTATTTAATTTATGTCGTTACAAAGCATATAAAAGTAATTCTGTTTATTGATTTGGATGCAGAATTTTATGCTCTACAACATTTATTTGAAGCATTTTTGTCTAAAATAATTTGGGGAGCAATGGACACGAAAAAACTGTTTTTCTCATATGAATCGCCTATGTACACAGGTATGATGTTCCACCCGGTATATATATTAGGTAATAATATATATATATATATATATATATATATATATATATATATATATATATATATATATATATATATATATATATATTTATTTATTTATTACAGAAACTTTCATTTTGGCTCAAACGGCGCCTCATAATATGGGACCTAATTTTTTTATTTTAAATAGGAACATATAATTTTTATTTGCTTATTCGCTAGAGAATTTAATTCTGAATTCAACGATATAATAGTTATATACCCTCGCATAACGATTTTTTTTGAGAAAAATCCATATTAAATTTTATATTAATTTTATTTAAATGTGTATAAAGAGTGCCAAGTATGGAAAAATGAATGAATGAAAAATACTTCAAATAAAAGTTATACAGATTTAAATTCTGCATCTATCATGGGAAACTTTTTTTATACTATTATGTTAGCGAAAAGAGTTATTATGAAGTTAATGTTTTCATGAGCTTTTAGTCTAGACATCCATAATTACGAGAATAAAAGAATAAAATAAAAAATGGGGGAGTTTTCGCATATTTGATTTTTTTATGTTAAAACATTTTTAAATCTAAAGCGTTTTTATTTTTATATTTTGTACAATTTTAAAAAATATCGGAGAAAACAAATGTTAAACTTTTGCAATATTTTTCTCCCTCCATTACGGCGTACATAACATCAACTATGTGCGAATTAGGTCTCGACATACGTGCCCAAAACGTACTTCATAGAAAGAGACAGAAGCAAAACACGGCCATCTGTTTATATTTACATTTGACACTTGACAATTTATATCTGTTTATCGTATTTTCTAGGTTTTACATTTACATATTTAAAATCAAATAATTTACTTTTTGCGATTTAATATTGAATTTGACGTTTCAATATCAAATATAGAAAACATACATTCATATTTTCATTCTAAACTAGAGCTCGTAGCGGACAACTACGGCGAACCGAAGATGCTGCATACGTCACCGTATTGCGGGCGATTTAACTAACGATAAATGTAATATCTTTTGTCCAAAAAATACACTAAATTTTATTTTATTATTGCATTAATAGTAATATTTAATGTATAGTATTGCAGTAACGTGGAAAAATCATTACATTTCAACATGACTAAACTCACCCATTGTTATTTTTAACCATCATTTAAAACTAAAACTGATTACCTTTTTGTGTTATACTTTATTTCGTGTAAGAAAATAGTAGATGGCGGTTGAGAGCCGACCGTTTTTACATGCATTAAATAAATAATTTAAATTCCTGTAACGACACTTTGTCAAAACTAAATACTTATTTATGTAAAAATGTACAAGACCTGAACATTAAAAATTACAACAAAACATGGTTAAACATCACTTAATTCTGTATTTTTTTTTTGATAATTGACAAATGACAGCTGATATTTTTTTTTCGTTTTTGTGAACTAGGTTTGCATCATGGGCGCCCGCAGACTTTTTTACAAGGTGGGTCGATATTTTTCTTGTAAGAAAAAAATGCGCCGTAGGCGAATTTTTAATAATTTTCAAGGTCAAACGTGTTTTAATGCAAAGTAAGATAATATAGAGTTCTTTACAAAGAAGCAAATTTAACAAATTCTTAAAAAAATAAAATCAATATTTAATGACAAAAATGCGTATGTATGCTCTAAAAGCGTAGAATTGCCCCTTCTACTAGGCTTTATGATGCGAGATGCGAGCATAAGCAATATCTAAAGAAACAGACAATCTGAAAATACAATGTTGCATTAAATTAAAATATTATATTACTGAGTAAGTGAACTGCTCAAAATAAAATGTATAATAATTAAATGTTAATTAAATCGCGCTCCTCACAAAATACGGCAACCCTCATCATACGTAGGTACTTTTAATATAAATAAATATGCAATGTCTATTCATTATTTACTTTTCTGTTTATTTGTTTCTATATAACAGTAAAATCGATAATTGTGAAAGTTTTGAGAAGAACGTGATCATAAAATGATTAGAATAAACTACGGCATATTAAAGAAAATACAACACCGAAGATAATGTAATATAATAACAGTACATAACATAATTTACTCATTCTGACACTTAGCTATTTCGTAATAGATAGTATGTAATAAATTTTTGATTAAAATATAAGGAAATATTACCAATAATTATTAAAAAATACAATGATACATTGAAATGAAAAAATAAAATTATTTTATTTTTAAAAATGGATACAGTCCATAAATGAAAGGGGGGTCAGTCGACCCTTTCGACCCCCCCTGTGGGCGCCTAAGGTTTGCATTATGACCAATCAAAGGACAGAATTCATATCCCTATCTAAACCAACGCTATTTTCTTACGTGAAACGAAGTATAGTTTACTATTCCAAGGCCCGGTTTCATAAAAATAATTAATCTATATTTAAATTTTACTTCCAAAGTTCAACTGTTTATATTTATTTTGGAAATAAAATTTGATGATAGATAATTAATAGCCTAATTTATTATTTTATATATGTATCGACAGTTTAAAATAACGTAATTGTCATAATCCATAGTCCTCTAGATTCAAAGTATTATTTTTTTTCGGTTACATGGAGAGCTATAATAATAGTTTCACATGATTTAGATGCAGAATTTAAAACTTTATTACTTTTATTTGAAGTTTTTTACATAAAATAATTTATCAACTGTTTGCGCAAAGAAAAACTGGTTTCCATTGTTAAACGCAAATGGCCCGCTTTTCGATTTACACTCTGTATAGGGTGTCTCATTTTCGATGTTTTTTTTTTAAGGTATCTCAGGTAATATTAATGATAGAGCAAAACCGTTTACACATTCTAGGGTCAACTTTTCCAGAAATGTTTAATAGTCACCACAGGAAATTTCGATCTTCTTTTGTTTCTGAGCTACAGGCAAAAACTCGTTTTTCGCTCATTTAGAAAATATCTCATATCTTATTTATTATAAAAGTTAGAGAAAAAATGTTATAACAAAATTTTTACCGGTTTTTAAATAGAATGAAATGGCGTGATTAGATTTTTTGAAAACTTAAGGATTCTCGAACCTATGTTAAAAATAGTCTCATCTTTTGCTTATTTTCAATGATATATAACAAGTCTACATTATTTTGTTTTAAACTTGAATAAAAGACGAATTATTAATTTATTGAGGTGAAAATATTGGAAATTATTAAGAAACAAATGAAAAAAATTATTACAAATCATCATTTGTTTATTTTGATTCAATATCTATTAATTATGTTCTCAAAATTATTCTTAACCAATTATTTTCGGGATAGTTAAATTACTAGTTATCCACATTACAGTTGGCTTTGACACAATCCGAAAAAGGTGGTTTAATATGCTTTTGAAGTAAATAAATTGAAAAAATGAGTAAAACTGAAACATGTAGTATTAGAAATATGTAAATGATGATCTGTAATAGATTTTTTCATTTGTTTCTTAATAATTCCAATATTTTCACCTCAATAAATTAATAATTCGTCTTTTATTCAAGTTTAAAACAAAAGAATGTAGACTTGCTATATATCATTGAAAAGCTTATAAAATAAGCAAAAAGATGAGACCATTTTTAACATAGGTTCCCATTTAAAAAATCATAAGTTTGTGTTATATCTCGAAAATTATTAAGTTTTCAAAAAATCTAATTACGCCATTTTATTCTATTTAAAAAACGGTAAAATTTTGTTAAAAACATTTTTTCTCTAACTATCATAATAAATAAAATATGATACATTTTCAAAATGACCGAAAAACGAGACAATCCGAAAAAAATGGTTTAATATGCTTTTGAAGTAAATAAATTGAAAAAATAAGTAAAACTGAAACAAATGCTATTAGAAATATGCAAATAATGATCTGTAATAGATTTTTTCATTTGTTTCTTAATAATTTTAAATTTTTTCAACCCAATAAATTAATAATTATCTCTTATTCAAGTTTAAAACAAAAGAATGTAGACTTGTTATATCATTGAAAAGCTTGTAAAATAAGCAAAAAGACGAGACTATTTTCAAAATAGGTTCCCATTTAAAAAATCGTAAGTTTGTGTTGTATCTCGAGAATTATTAAGTTTTCAAAAAATCTAATTACGCCATTTTATTCTATTTAAAAAACGGTAAAATATTTGTGAAAACATTTTTTATCATAATAAATAAGATATGAGATATTTTCAAAATGAGCGAAAAACGAGTTTTTGCCTGTAGCTCAGAAACAAAAGAAGATCGAAAATTCCTGTGGTGACTATTAAACATTTCTGGAAAAGTTGACCTTGGAATGTGCAAACGGTTTTGCCCTATCATTAATATTAACCGAGATACTTTAAAAAACATCGGAAATGGGACATCCTGTACATTCATTTAGATATTCAGTTTTGTAAATATTGTCCAAAAATTCGCAAAAAGCACATACACAAAATTAACAACATAATACATGTTTAAGAATCTATAAGATTTTACTTACCCTAAAAGACTGTATGTGTATAACGAAACGTCGGTTTTGTAAAAATAAATGCAGTATGACTGTTAACACCAAATAAATTAAGTGTGCAACATACCTAAAAACAGTATCTTTGTGATGAGGACCTAAAATTCGTTCTGTAATCAACAGGCTCTGTATTCGTATTGAGTCCAAGTCCGCAGCAACATTTTCGAGTTCTTCCATTGAAGAAAACTCAGTTTCAAAACGAAATGCACTTCGGGGTTGCATAATTGGCTGTTTTGGTAATAAAGAATGAGTTTCACGAATATATTGTGCATTACGCCAATGATTTATAGCTGTGTGAATATCATTATGTTCATCCAAATGTGTAGAACCTAACAATTCATGTGCATTCGCAAGACGTTCGTGTGAATATTGCCTATGCGCAATGAGATATTCGAAAATCCTCGTCGCACCCTTCAAGCAAGCTGTTTGTAATGCATCATCACCATATCTCGATTTCGCATGAATATCGGCTCCGTGTTCCAATAACAGTTTAGTTGTTTCTAGTCTGTGTTCTTGTATGGCGTAATGCAATGCCGTTTTATTCTGTATATCTCTAGCATTAACATCTGCTCCATGTTTCAGTAAAAACTTGCACAATTGAACACTTTGTACCGAGTTTATTAAACATGTCCCACCATTATAATTTGCTTTTCGGATATCGGCTCCATTTTCAACTAAATATTGAACTATATCCAAATGAGTCATAAAACATGCTGATCGTACAGGGGTTGATCCAGTGTCAGATACTGCATTTATATCTGCCCCATGGCCTACTAAACAACGTATCAAAGATAATTTACCCGAAACAGCAGCACACCACAATGGAGTAACACAATGAACAGATCTAACAACAAATTAAACGTTAGCACAATTTCAATAAATTATAACAGTAAACACACCTATCATCTGGAACTTCATATAATCCTCTCTGTTCAATATCAGCATTACACACGGTGATTAAATATTCAGCAATCTCAACATGTCCTCTTTTACATGCTATAAACAACGGTGCACATCCAACTTTGACTTTATTCACAATTTCTCGTCTGATCTCTGAAGGAAATTTCTCTAAACGATTTCTGATATTATACGATAATCGAGCACCAGGAGCAGCATGTTTACACTCTTCTATAAGATCATTAAAGCATTGTTCTTTTTGATTTACTATGTCAACTTTATTATGAGTTATCCACATTGTATGTCACTGAAAACTAAAAATAAACAAAAGAAACTTGTCACTTGTTCCAAATTTTTGACAATTGCTACGAGTGTTGCCAAACTACTCAAACTAGCGACAAATTCCCTAATAGGCGGAGAGTGTGTGCGTTCAATTCACTTATCGCTAGCTAGCACTAGCGACTTTTTCATTTTGATCGTACGAAAGTTCAGTTTTCAGTTTTGCTTGAGCATCTAGTGGAAACCCCGAGCGCTTCTGAAAGACGCTAGATTCTTTTGCTAAGTACAAAACGCGGGAATTATAAAAGCTGACTGAATGTTTATGAATGAGCAATTTAATTTTATTTATCTCGCAAATATTGATGAATTGTTATATTTAAACGAAAAAAGCATGCCTATAATGGCTTTATTTTATTCCATTTTGACAAATGTTTAAAAAAATATTTTTAAATAAATTTAGTAATGAATCAGTCGTTTGAAATGTAGAGGCTCTTTCACAAATTTCATTAAGAATATTTTTATTCCCAAATCCTTTTTAAGAAATGCTACCACCTAGCAAATGTCAAAATTTTGTCGTTTAATGGGGCCGTCCAACTTTTTTTAAATTTTTTATATGTTATGAAGAATTTAAAAATAGAAATTCCGTATTTTTTGTTTTCTTGAAATTATGCTTAATAACGCCCAAAATAATTATTAAAGTTTTAGCGCGAATGTTGTGACGTTAGTATCACTCCGTCATAAGTACAGAGAACCGACATACGTTACCATTATTAGTGGTAATATAGGTAAGTAAAATTAATAATTTTTGCTCGTTTTCATAATCAGATTAATCATTCGCTTTAATTAATGTGACTTTAAGACATTCTTTAATATAATATTGCAGGTTATTATACTCACCAAGTGTCATTATTATAATTAAAATAGTATTTAAACTATTTTCTATTTATAATTAAATACAACAATGACAGTATTGATTACAATAATCAAAGCATAGTTCATAATAAAAAGTAATCCAATATTTACATTTCTATTTACTAAATGATTACAACAATGACAAGTATTAAGATTACAGTAATTAAAACATAAATTATAATTTTATTTATTTAATAAGTAAATTTTCTTTTGATCTTAATAAAAAATTACTCGGATGTATTAAATATGTGCGTGTTAGAGTATGTGTAAAGCCAATCGCGAATTTATGAGCAAAATATGCATGGTCCACTGTACAGTGACATTTTCACAAGGTAACTGGACGACTGTAATGACGCTGACGTCACAACATAGCGATCGTTTTACGCTAAAAACTTTAATTACATTATTATAGGTATAAAAATACAAAATATATAGCAATTTTTATTTCGTTTTCATTTATTTATATTTAAAATTCATATGCGATATGTAATTTCTAAAAAGTCGATGACTTGGACGGGCCCATTCTGTCTAGCATTTTGTTGCAACTTAGCGCTAGCAGTATATGCTATTTTCGTGTGTTGAACGTACCCAATGTTTTGGCAAGTGGCGGTAAATTTTGCCAATAAACATTATTTTTAAAATTACTTTAAGTATTAAAAAAAATATATTTCATAGAAATATTTAATTAGATATAAATAATGACAACTAAATTTTTTGATGTTGAAAAATGCTGTTGTGCGATGAATTTTATATTTCGATTATTTTTATATCGGCAAAGACATAGCAGTTCGGTCATTTTTATTTTTTTATTAAATTAAGAATATTTCCTAAATATAAAATTATATAGACTCCGAAAGTGATGACGTCAAATCGAGCGGGAATAAAAAACCTGAATTACGCCTGAAGTATGTACGGTTTGTAAATGTGGCCGTGGTGAATAAACCATATTATCGCGCAATAGGGCGCGAGCAGACACGTGACTCGAGCGACCTTGAAGTGCTTGGAATCAGCTGATTTGCGTACGCGTGTCACTTTGACAAGAGCAATGTCAATTTGACAAGACAAATGTTTTGACTTATTTGATTTAGAACTGCTAAATTGTTAATATTTTACAAATTTCAGGCAGTAAAATACATGAACATTAAAATAAGTCAAAACATTGTGGTATTGTCAAAGTGACATTGTTCTTATCAAAATGATACGCGTACACATAAACTATTATTCACGAAAGATGACTATTCAAGGTCATCTGTGAGCCGTGTGATATAATATTGCTTGCAGCAGATAACTTCATTGCATTTAGTTTGCATAGGCGTGGAGAACATGAAATATTTATGGAAACATTTTAACTGAAAAATAAGAGTAATTCATTTGAAAATTATTTTTCTTTCTAAATAATGCCTTTCTGAAAGATTTATGTTCTTCACTTATGTTTTTACAAAATACAAAAACAGATTTAACTTATAAACCAAGGAATAATAATTTGATTTAAACGTCAACGCCACTGGGTAAATATTAGCACAGAGGGCAGTGCAGTAGATAATTAGGTATCTGTAATTCTACGACATATGCCATTATTATTTATAGTGTGTTAGAAAGTAATGCCACTATTTACGTATATCTGTCACACCATATAAATTAAATAGATATAGGTCAAATAATCTTTCTCTTTCTAATACAAAATGTTGCTAAGCTGCTGTTGTAAAGTGATGTTTATTCGTTCTTCGAAAGAATAACCTTGAATAGTCATCTTTCGTGAATAATAGTGTATCAGCTGGTTCTAAGTACTTCAAGGTTGCTTGAGTCACGTGTCTGCTCGCGCTCTATAGGGCTGTTGCACGAATTTTTATATGACTTCTAAATATTAAATTGAAAAAGGTATAATAATTAAAAAACCTCAAATTTGAAAATATCATCAAATATCCATTAGATATTTTACAATTGATTTTTGAAATTTGGATATTTTGAAAAAATCACATGTTTTGAAACAGAATATGACGTCACAGCACATACATCTTCATCGGCTCAAGTCTTTGTGTTTTGTTACAAGTGTTATGATAAATATATTGTCAAAGTTGTCAAGCAAGTGTCAAATTTCGTGTTAGATAATAAAAAATTTAATATAAAATGAGTAATTTACAGTATCGTATTGTGCCTTCTTGCAAAAATGCTGCTATTAGGTGATTGGTATTGGCTTAGAATTTTAAAACAGAAGTTTCTCTTCTTTGTTGCCAAAAAGAATGAAAATTGTAGGAAGTTGAGTATTTCATTATTATAGATGAGGGTAGAAATGTAACTACAACAATGAAAACCTTTGAATTTCCTGCTCTCCTGTTCATTTCACGTCACGGATGTACCTACTATTTCATAAACAAAAATTCTGTGAATGTATAAATTGCTTTATAATTTAAATATATAAGCTGGTAACATGTATAAGTGATTAAGGGTGATTAGCGAGCAGATAACTAGCACAGTTTTATCTGTCAATCGTTTATGGATGGTTTTGAGGAAAATACCGCAAATAAAAGTGCGTAAAATTAATTTTTTCATAACACTGTTATTTGAAGTATTTTTCTCTAAAATAATCCATAAACGATTGACTGAGATAAAACAGTGCTAGTCAACTGTTCGCTAATCAACCTTAATCACTTGTTCATTCTATCAGCACGACCGTGTTTGACAAAATGATAAAATATTATTTTTTGGTAAAGACATATAGAGGAATAATTATCTTGCAAAATTTAAATTATTGTCCTAAATACTCAACACACTTTTGCAAAAGATTATAATCTTATAAAATTTGTAATTTCTTTTATAAATAAAATAAAATTATTTATATATTTTTGTTATTCCATTCTACACAACCAGATTTTAATTATATGTGAGGCAATTTCAGAAATTCTGGTTTGCAAACCACTCAAATGCCCACAGTCATTTACAATTTTAATTAATGTAGCTGAATCAATTTCATTTGTGCTACAAAAATCAACAAAAATTTCCATTATCTACATACCTGAAATTAGTCGAAATTTGTTTAACTATATTATATAATCAATTAGTAGCGAATGAAAATTAAGATGAATAACAAATATAAATAAGATATACTCGTATAATATTTTATTGGATAAACATTTTGTCGGGTGCACTTGACCCCACGTACCCAACAAATCGGCGCCTATCTAATATTGATATTTAAATACATAAATATGAGAAAATAAAAGTTTTTTTCGGACTTTAGATATAAAATCCAACATCAGTATTTCTCTAAATGCGTAAATAGAAAATTTAGATTGTAAAAATATTTATTACTATTTCCTTGTGGGTCACACAATTTCAGAAATTATATTTTCATTTTCCTGTGTTATTCTTATTGGTTTGCTATTAGTTTTTCGGAAATGCTATATTAAATAAATATTTATGTAAGTAATTTTGATTTTGAATAACAAATAAATCAGTTTATTGTTTAATATCTAGTTTCGTCCTACATAAGTTTAATCTACATAAAAATAAATTATTGTTAATGATTATATTTACTAAAAGTTTTTGTAAACTTATTTGAATAAATTTGAGAGTGAGATGGAGCTCTGGAGAATGTAGAGATAGAAGATATCACGCAGGAGTGGGAAGGCTTAGTGCTGATCTCAAGCAAAATTGTATGAAAATTTGTTATTTTATTATTTATTATAAAATAATTCCATTTCCACATCTTTAAATACATATTATAAAAATATAGAGGTGGGCGCGTGAGTAACTTTTTGTTCACGATTACACACGCGCACGGAACTAAAAATGTAATCACGACCAATCACGCACGACTTTTTATTTTTGATTCACGATCACTCATGCTCACGATTTTATTTTGGCACTCACGCCCGATCACGCCCGGCGTGTCACGTTCGTATCACGTAATTGTTTCTCTGTACATTTAAGCCTGTTTAACACAGTCATAAGTTGTTATCAAATTTGTTAACAAATTAGTAATAAGTTAGGTAACAGATTGGTTTCATTGGAAACGAATGTTTATGGACAAATAGGTTGTTTTATTCCATCACAAATATCATTATAAATTTGGTAACAAATTTGTTAACAAAATTATGATCGTGTCAAACTGGCTTAAAAATTTGTATATCTAGTGAAATCGGAGCAACTGTGTATACAATTTTGAGTACAACAATAACATTATTTTTATGCAAAAAAATACTGTTGACATATTTGGACATAATAATAATAACAAGAATGTAAAGTAAAAGATGGAAATTGACAATTTTTTAAATAAAAAATAGATGAAAACTTATACTCACGCCCGATTAAATTTCAATCACGCCTGATCACGCATGATAATTTTTTAGTGCCTCACGCTCACGCCCATTCACGACGCAAAATTTAAATTATATTCACGATCACGCGAGTCACGTCGTGACCCGACAAAATCACGGTCCGCGCCCACCTCTACCCCGCCATTTAATTTTTATTAATTTAAATACAAACCTACATATTTACTTATAATGGAACCTATATTGAATTCCTGTCCATATAACTATTATTCTATTTATTTTTTTCTTTTTATGATTAGTCCTTTGACAGTGACATTTATCTATCAGTTACATACATTTGAGATATGTGTGGAGATATGAACTGTATAACCAAGGAGTTGTGTTTGTTTAAAGCGTAGGCTCCGGGATTTAAATTATAGATAATTTTATAAATTTATCCATAAAATATACAGAAAAAGTATTAATACAAACATGTAGAAAATTTAATAATCATTAATTTTTATAACATAAATCTTGAAAAAATTTCATTTAAAGGCATTTTTCGAAGAAGTGTCGAAGTAAAGTGCAATTTCCGGTTATCTAATTTACACCAAAATCTAATGACTTCTTCCTTCGATTTTTAATTACAAGACAATATAAATTTGACTTTTATATTTACTATTAGGCTACTTATAGTATATTCCGTAACTTAACCACGACCGTGGTTATGGTTCAAGTGGTCAGGTTATGGTCACTGAAAAGTGGTTGTGATTCGGAACATCTTGGTTAATTTGTGTCGGTAAAGCAGGGAACCACCGCGTCATTATAAATAAATGACAACATAACTTTTGTCTATCCTTATACTAACGAAAATATTATACATATCAGTATATAGTAATTATATGTTTATACAATATTGTTTATTATATTATAAGAAATAAGAATATGACCACAACAGCCACAAAAAAATTGTGGTCGTCGTAGTCACGAAAAAGTAACCAAAACTTTCAGGAACCACATTCCGAAATTGAACCGCTATCCTGAAATTATGTTTTGGTTACATTACGGAACGCATAACCAGAACCTTGGTCACCGCGGTTAAGTTACGGAATATACTATTACATTATATCCTTTTAGTATACATTATCAGAACATTTAAATTTCACTTAGTGATACCCCCCTATTTTCAGAAAAGGTAAAATATTTAATTTCAGAAAGACTAAATTCAATATTTAAATTTATTGTTGCATACATATACAGTGTTTGACACATAAAAGTTTCAGTCATCGTGTGTGCCTGAAATATTTGTCGTTATTTATCTCAATTATTTTTATGTAAAAAAATAAAGTTGAAATAGAATTTACATTTTCTGAAATTGATGTTACTTTTTACGAAAGTGATTTTACTATTTCTGATATTGATTTTACTTTTTCTGAAACTGTATTTACATTTTCTGTGAATTTACTTTTTCTGAATCTGAAGTTAAAAGGTGTAGATTTAGTCCGGCCAGCGACTCACCTTTTGAACGTTTTTATAAACTTTAGTGAGCTTCATTTCAAAAGTAAGTGTATATAGGAACTTGAATCAAATGTCGTTCTCTCAATCTATTATACATATTAATCCGTAAGATATAATATATATATATATATATATATATATATATATATATATATATATATATATATTTTTGTTGTTGATTAAAATAAGATAGCTCGGTGCGGGGCCCCACTAGCCCTCGAGGTCCCGGACATATGCCCGGCTGAGGCTACTGTAAAGAATACTATTCTTTGATTTACGATTTAGTTTTTTAAATAAGAATTGGTCAACGAAAGCTGACATTTAACAAATTTGAAATTTTGTTTTCTTGTACTACTTTCATGTGTGTAAATTTTAGTTTGTGACTACAATTCCCCACAAAACCCATTTTTTGATAACTTTCGTAGCGCTGAGCACTCTACTATAATAAAATAGTAGAAAGTGGAAAGGGAGAGAAAGCGACCTAATATAAAGGAGTCTTGTATTGATATCGGAAAGTAATGCTAATTTCCTTCATTTTGAGTGAATCTTGCTTTGTGAAAGGTTCTAATTTACTTGCTAGTGAATGAAAAAATCGAAATGAGTCTTACTTTTCAACCCGTAACGGGGCACTTCGCTGAGAAGATAGACAAATATTTTGGGATAAAAGGAAGTTTGATAGAAATTAACCCTGGTAAAGTTTTACTACCACCACAGTACGCGAATATTGGACAAAGTATATTGGATGCACCGGTTCGTGAAAATGATATTTGGTTACTCAGTTATCCAAGGACAGGTATGAATAAGTGATCTGCTTTATTGACTAAATTATTCAAACTGTGTCACATATGGATGTACGTCAAACTATATTTATAACATACATACATGCGATGAAGTGAACATCAATAATTATGTGAGCGTGATTTTCAAAGTTTTTATAGTTCAAATTGTTAGGTATTGTGGTTTTGGGACTTTATTGTCAGATATCCTTTTCATTTTAGTCGGTTGTTATCAGTGGCGGATTCAGAAAATTATAACAGGGGGGCACTAAATTCGGAAAAAACAAATTTTAAATATGTCCGGTGAGACCCCCCACCTCGTTAACTTTTGTATTGTATTATAAAAAATCTGATGTGGCCAGCACAGTACCTTCCGTCAGTTCTAATTTAACATCGTTTTTCAAGAAAAACTGTTAAAATCTTCGAATGAGGGTACTTCCGGTTGACCAATTTTAACCAAAATCTAATCAGCTCTTCACATGGATGTAACGAAGAGGAATACGAAAGAATTATAATTTTTGGAATTGTAGTATTAGAGTTATCACATTAGAAAATTTTGTCACACACACACACACACACACACACACACACACACACACACACACACACGCACACACACACACACACACACACACACACACACACACACACACACTTACATACACACACATACAGACATCATCGTAAAAATAGTAAAATCGTACTCTAGGGACCCTAAAACGTGCTTATTCATCAAAAACTCACCACCGATTTTTTTGACCAAAGACAATACCTTCCTTACCTAAAGGTGACGGAAGGTAAAATTGCTCATATAAAAGTTTTATTTAAATATACTATTTAATGGCAGATGTAAATATTTTTTTATAAAGTCAGAACATTTATTTTTTAAATAGCAACCTATAATTATTTTACTAAAATATAAACCCCCATATTTTGTCTTTTTAATGATCTATTTGGGGTCCTGCACCATAACAAAAAATAATAAAATGTACATTTATACTATAATAAATAGGGATTAAGATGAAGAAAACAATTTATTAATAATTACTTTGGGAGATATTTGAGGTTTGTTGTCAGGGTGACTGTGACGTCACATTAGTGCTACTTTTCTCTCGCTGCTTAATATAGAACTTGTGCGAGAGAAAGATATAGCAATAGGTGTCGCCGTGACGTCACGTTGACTTTAAAAATCAAATTCAGTTAAACCAAAAACAATTAAGACTTTTTAATACTACGAATTGCTTCAAAATTAAAAGAACTATCATTTCAAATAATAAAATAATCAGAGTGCAGGACCCCAAACAAGTAAATGAGTTTGAGAAATATGAGAAATAATGTTTATTCAAATATTCTAAGCAGCCATGTGAAAACAAATAAAATACAACAATAAAACATCAAATTAAGTAATAAGAACAACTTAAGCCAAAATATGGCGGTTTATATTTTAGTGAAATAATTATTGTTTGTTATTTAAAAAATAAAAGTTGATAGTCGTTTCTTTTAAATGTGATTTTTAAAAAATATCTACATCTGCCATCAAATAGTATCTATAATAAAAATAATAAAACTTTTATATGAACCATTTGTTCTATTACTTATAATAAAAATGTTAGGGGGGGGGGCATCTCCAAAATAATAAACAACTTGAAAAATAAATAGAATATCTCAATTTTTATTATTTTTATTAGTATGTTTATTATTTTATTTATCTATGATGTGTACTACGGGAATGATAATATGTAATAATTAATTTTTTTTAAATAAGAGGGGGGGGGCACGTGTCCGAGTGCCCTCCCTCTAAATCCGCCACTGGTTGTTATAATTTATTTTTTTAATGGATAGGCATTTTAAAAATAATAGAGAAGGGTAATTTTAATATATGAACACTTGAAACTTGAAATACCAGTTGGTAACTACATTTTTTTTAGTTTTTACCTTATGAGACATTAGAAACTGTTATTTCTATAATGTATTAAATATAAACTATTTCCAGAATGTGGATTTTTCTAGAATGAATTTGTAAACTTATCATAGTCGCAGTGAAAAGTGTTATGTGCTTGTGACATACGAATTAATCTTAATTAAATTTCCGTTTGTCGCAATACCTTTTAATACATAATGTGTTGCATATCCCTGAGATATACTTGGATAACAAAGTTGGGTAATAGATTATTGTTTACTGTGCTTTATTCGTCTCATTTTCAATTTTCTACCAAATAATAACTTGTTAATTTTTTTGAATAAACGAAACACTTTCTTGTTAGGAATCTGTGGTTAAGCCATGTCCCCTTATTTCCAAGACACCATGTATAATTTTGAGTAAGAAAATGTATCAAGTGAGATATGATTTTTTTAAATTCATCGAAATTCAAATTTTCTATCAAGGCGCGCTTATGACGAGCATCCTCTATTGACATCTATATCGAACTTCAGCGCCTAAACACTAAACAAATAGACAGGTATTTGTCTGTTTACAATTTTTGAACAAGAAAACCTAGATATTAGGCAAATCGTGACGTCACGTTGACTTTAAAAATCAAATTCAGTTAAACCAAAAACAATTAAGACTTTTTAATACTACGAATTGCTTCAAAATTAAAAGAACTATCATTTCAAATAATAAAATAATCTGAGTGCAGGACCCCAAACAAGTAAATGAGTTTGAGAAATATGAGAAATAATGTTTATTCAAATATTCTATAAGCAGCCATGTGAAAATAAATAAAATGCAACAATGTTATATAAAACAAGTTAAAACATCAAATGAAGTAATAAGAACAACTATGGCGGTTTATGTTTTAGTGAAATAATTATTGTTTGTTATTTAAAAAATAAAATTTGATAGTCGTTTCTTTTAAATGTGACTTCATAAAAAATATCTACATCTGCCATCAAATAGTATAATAAAAATAATAAAACTTTTATATGAACGCTTATGACGAGCATCCTCTATTGACATCTACGAGTATATCGAACTTCAGCGCCTAAACACTAAACTAATAGACAGGTATTTGTCTGTTTACAATTTTTGAACAAGAAAACCTAGATATTAGGCAAACCAAAAAATAATACCAGAGGAACACATAATAATTAAAACAAAGTGAATAAAATATCAAATAAAATACACGCGCGGAGTAACTACTAGCACCAACTGTGTTTTTAACGGCATAGGTATATTTAAACTAAAATAATAATATATAGAACCTACGTCACAGTTTTCAAGGACCTATTTAGATATGCAAAGAATTACAATTTTCTAACATCAAATTATTAATAAAAACTTTTTCCTAAACATGTTTTATTGTTCAAAAAACGATGTTCGACTGTGTTTGGGATGGAGATGGAAGTAACAATGTTTCGGACTAGCAGTCAATACTACAATTTTATTCTCGCCGACGTTTCGACCATACTATGGTCTTCTTCAGGGCTAGAATGGTTCAGTTGCAGAAAAATATAAACATGTGGATAAGCGTAGATACATAAAAGACGGACATTCAAAAATAAAAATAAATAAATAGTTAAAAATCACAGATCACAGAGTGAAAATCGTTAAAGAGGAGTTTTTTAATATTTGACGATTTTCACTCTGTGATCTGTGTTTTTTTTAACTATTTATTTATTTATATTTTTAAATGTCCGTCTTTTATGCATCTTCGCTTATCCACATGTTTATATTTTTCTGCAACTGAACCATTCTAGCCCTGAAGAAGACCATAGTATGGTCGAAACGTCGGCGAGAATAAAATTGTATTATTGATTGCTAGTCCGAAACATTGTTATTTCCAACTCCATGTTTTATTGTGTTTTCCTACTATGAAGATGAAAACTATAGAATAAAGTTACTATTTTGCATAAATGGGGTCCTAGTTCCTAGACTAAGTATAATAAATAATAAAATGTACACTCAATAAATATCGATTAAGATTAAAAAAATATATTTTTTTTATTAATTATTTGAGAGTAATTTAAATTTCATACCAGCGCCACTGTGACGTCACACTATAACTTACAGCTACTAGATAATACATAGCTGACTCGTCTGCCATACTGGAGCCAAAATGAACGCAGTAAATTATGAAATAAAAGTACAGTCGGACTTCGATAACTCAAACCATGACTTGCCACAAAAAAAAAGTTCGAGTTAGCAAGACTTCGGGTTATTAAATAAAATGCATTTATATATATATTATTTATATATGTATGTATTTATATGAGTAAAAATTACTTACCTTATGATATATACAGATTGATATATGTATACAGATCAAAGTAATAAACATTATTTTAGTGAAAAAAGTCAGTTATTTGTGACTGACGAGAGAATTTTTTAAACCATTATACAGGGAATCGGTTGTATGTTTATTGGTTTTTAAATACGAACGCTCAACGAATTTTCAATTAACTCGTTTGAAGGTGGTTGCTGCAAATCAACCTCCATCATATTACTTTCGCTGTCATCTGTATTGTCGAGCTCTACAGATTCGGATTCAGATTTGTAGAGCTCGACAATATCTTCATCTGTTGGAAACTCCGAAGTAACAATATCATCATCCACAAGTATAAAATCATTTAAGGTGGCACCTTCTGGTGTAATTTTGACATTTTTCCAAGCTTCATATTCCAATTGCAATTGAATTTCTTCCTCACGTTTTTCATTCATACGTTCACTTATGAAAATCAAAGGAATTTCATCCTCTTCGTCCCACTCAGAATACTGACCAAAGCCGGCTTTTTTAAAACAGTAGTCACTGTACTTGCTGGAACATCATATTTCAGAGCTACATCTTTCTTTCGTGAACCACTTTCCACTTCTTTGATCAGTTTAAATTTTTCATCAATAGATAAAGTTTTTAAAGTACGTTTTAATGACGTATCAGCAATGAAAATGTCTTAAACGTGATAAATCAAGTAGGCACAGTAATTTTTTTTAACTTAATAATAATTAACAAAGCATATGTTTGAACTTCAGTAGTGCAGAAACTGAACTGCCTCCTTCATCATGTTATAAAAACACATGTTACAAAATCACGTAACAGGGGATTTCCCTCAGAATTCGACTTATTGAAGCTGGCGCCAAATATTCTGTTCGAATTATAATGATATTCGAGTAATCGACGTTCGAGTTATCAAGTAAAAATTACCCATAATTCTCACTCTTGGCGCTATTGCCAACCAACCAGTTTGATTCGAGTTATCCAAAATACGAGTTATCGAAGTTCGACTTACTGAAGTTCGACTGAATATGTTTATGTAATAACTATTTTTCATTATTATATATAACTTCCATATTTGCCATATTATATTTATTTAAAATAATAAAACAAGAAAAAATACGATTTGTTAATATTTTTGGGGTTAGAGAAAAATATATGTATTTCATAAGTACCTGTAAAAATTATAACCATTTCTGAAATGATTTGCACAATTTGGAGCAGACCAACTCGTCATTGTAGATAATTTCTACGATTAATAACACTGATATTGAATGATTGAAGTGGCTCCATAATGGCGTACAAGTCAGCTGTAATTTATCTAGTACCTATCTATACTATAACGGTATATTCAATGCCTGGTAATGTACACAGTTTTTTAATCATCGTTGCTTTGTTGGATACATAGGGAGAACTCAGGTTGATTATTTGACAAAATTTTGTTATAGTTGCCGTCAAATAAATTAAAATATGGACTGGAGAGTTCAACATTGTTGCCAATTCGTGGGCAATGTTAAAAATGCTAAGTTATGAAGAAGCGGCAACACCGCAGGGAAAGGGACAGGGTATCTACGGGAATAGAAATTGAGCATCAGTCCATATTTATTTGATGGCGATATTAATAAATAAATTATTTAGAGTCGGTTTGTTAATTCAAGGTTAAAGCAGGGCAAGAAATTGAGAAAAATAACTGTTATAGGTTTACAAAAATCGAGAGCGTAATTTTTATTGTTTATTTAATCAGTTGTAATGATTGAGTTTTTCTACGCTCGTTAAAAATGCTCCAATGGAAGCATTGATTTTAGTGTAAAAAGTAGATACCTTTTATAACAATTAAAAAAGTTAGAAAGAATAAATTACAATGCACTTTTACCTCTTTTGTGAGCGTTTAAAAAAACCGGTTTAATTTATTTTAATTAGTAGTTACTGGTTTTTTATTCAATAAAAATACCGGTTTCGGTTAATAATCACCTTTTTTGAGTTAAAATATCAGTTACCCAGTTTTATAAATTGCTTTAAAAATCTTTTCTCGCCTTAGTTAAAAGAAAAGTGAAAAGTGAAGTAATGGTAACTGTTAGATAAATTACGTGACTGTTTATCAATAGTGTATTTAGCAGTTTATAAACTTATAGTTGACTGTATATTGGGAACTAAAACTGACAGAAAAAAATACAGATCTTGTTGCGGTTGTTGCACAGGCTGGGGATGGATTTATTGTTAACTATTTGATGAGGAACTTTGGTTATTAAGATTGTACAAATTGTATAGAAAAATGCAGTAATTTTAAATTTTCTAATAGATAAAAATATTAAAAATATACAATTTACAAAGAGAAAATAATAATAAAAATTCTAAGAAACACAGAGTCCATATCTGTTTAAGATTTGATGCTAGTGGTAAATTCGACATTTCGTATGAAGTTGAATTGTGACTGACTATGTATTTCATTTTATAAACTACATAATTCGTTGTCACCAACAAATATTATTATTGATGTAATCAATGCGTTTAAATTGTGTTTCCAAGTTTAACCATACCAAGTTGTAATGGGAGTTATTTATACACGACAATTTTATTCATTATTGTAATCAATGAGGGAACAATGTATTTTTAATTTTAAATTTAACATCTTTATTCGTTTTACCAATATGTTTCATCCAACAAATCGTTACATACTTATTTATACTTCATTTCATATAAGAAAATCGTGATGGGAAAGTAGTTACAGTTTGATCTTGTTTTTTGATTGGATAATACCCCGATATTATGTATTTGTATGATAAAAGCTTTGAATGTTTTAACTTGCAATTAAAAGATATCCACCAGTTAAATATATTAACCTTGCTTTGATAAACCAGCCTTAAATAATACAAAATATTATTATTGTAGCATATTTTACTTTTATTTACCCTACTCCATTCTCATTCCCAACTTGTCAATCGGTGCTGCCATCTCTTGCTTGACTCACGGTACTTAATTAAAAAAATTAAGGCCTTATTTAAAATATACGGAAGCGAAAATCGTAATATTTTATAATTTTGTGCACATTTGCATAGTTACAGCTTTCATTAAAAAAAAGAATTATCAAAATCAGTACCAGTGCCTATGTATAATTTAAATTACAAAGTTGCGCGCGAAGTTAAATGCCATCTTTTGTTATGAAAAGACCGTGAATTCTACTTCCGGTTTCACCGGAGTCGAAACCGACATTGATTTTTTAAATAGAATGGTAGACATATTTTTATATTTTCGGAAAGTATTTACAATTAGCTTTACAATGATGCCAAATACTTGCATTTTCATTAAAAAATAACCCAGTTATTAATTATTAAAAATGATGATATTTGAAGGTATTATCAGTTTGCCATGACATTTGTGCTTTTGTTTGAATAAATATTTTGACATTTACTGACGTCTCTTTTGTTTTTGATTATTTTTTATCTAATTTTTTAAAAGTACTCTATTTATATTTAAATTTTCTTTAATTTTATAATTTTATTAATTTTGGACAGTACTAATTTTTCAAAATAATAAAAACCAAATAATATATCAGATAAACGACAAAATTTATCTTTAAACAAAGAACGCACAAATGTCATGGCAAACTATGATAATACACAAAATGTAATACTGAAAAATTAATAACTACGTTATTATTTAAAGAAAATGCAATTAATTGGCATCATTGTAAAGCTGATTTTAAATACGTTCCAAAAATTATATGTGCCATTCCATTTGAAAAATCAACGAAAATTTCGCTTCCGGCGAAACAGGAAGTAGGATTCAGAATCTTTTCACACCAAAAAGTGGCATTTGAAATTGTGCGCAACTTTGTAATTTAAACTATATGTCTAATATTAATAATAAAGAAAATAGCGATTTGTCCCTATTTTTTCAATCATCCTGTATGTATGGAGAAAATTGCTTCATAATAAAAGTTTTGAAATAAGTAGTTTGTTTTCTAAGAACTTTTGGACGGTTTTTGTAAAAAAAACCTCGGTGGCTTTCCTATAATATAAAGCCCTTATGACACGGTCATAACAATAAATTTGGTAAAATATTATTTCATTAGAAACCAATATTTTGACAAATAAGATGTTCTGTTCCATCACAAATTTCATCATAAATTGTAATATCTGTTTGACACGATGATCATATCTCGATCACAAAATTTTGTTACAAATTTGTTAACAATAGTTATTTGTATCACTAGTCCAGAAACTGAATATTTGCGAGAACGAGTTTATTTTGACAGGCCGAGCTGAAAGCGAGGCCTGCAAATACGAGATCTCGCAAAACTGTTTCTGGGCGTGTGATACACAAGATTTTTTGTGCCGACATCTCCATAAATTCTTCGTATATTTCTCAACATTTTATTCTATTTTACATAACCTAAAAGAATGAACATATATTTTTATCAGTTTTGCATTGCAAGTTTAAATATAATTTCTTACATTTGAGCTTAAAATACGTAATTATTTTATATTTATTGAAAATATATCATACAAACATTAGTTATATATATTTTATTTACTTTCGCATATTTTCAATGACAGATAGCGGAAACTCAATCGTATCACGCGAAGTTAGTTGTAGTTACAAAACAAACGAAACAAATTGTTCCTAAAGTTGAAACTTATAATTAATATATACGAGATGACAGCAATGACAACGTATTATTATTTTTATGACAAAATTTAGTTATTTAAGTTACAATAATTAAATATTTAGCCCTAATATTTGAAACATTTTGCTAATTCTTGTGTTGAAAATAATCTTAAATTGACATATCACCAGAACAGTAATGCCAACTCCTTTTGCTGGCCTAGGTCAGCAAGAGCGCATTTCTGGACGATTTTGAGTTCTGTAATACTAGGCAAAATGGACGGAGGTGCGAAATAGTTATTTGTATCACTAGTCCAGAAACTGAATATTTGCGAGAACGAGTTTATTTTGACAGGCCGAGCTGAAAGCGAGGCCTGCAAATACGAGAACTCGCAAAACAGTTTCTGGCCGTGTGATACAAAAGATTTTTTGTGCCGACATCTCCATAAATTCTTCGTATATTTCTCAACACTTTATTCTATTTTACATAACCTACAAAAATGAACATATTTTTTTATCGGTTTTGAATTGCAAGTTAAAATATAATTACTTACATTTGCTTAAAATACGTAATTATTTTATATTTATTGAAAATATATCATACAAACATTAGTTATATATATTTTATATACTTTCGCATATTTTCAATGACAGATAGCGGAAACTCAATTGTATCACGTGAAGTTAGTTGTAGTTACAAAACAAACGAAACAAATTAGTCCTAAAGTTGGAATTTATAATTAATTTATCCGAAATGACAGCAATCACATCATATTATTATTTTTATGAGAAATTTTAGTTATTTAGGTTACAATAATTAAAGATTTAACCCTAAAATTTGGAAACATTTTGTTAATTCTTGTGTTGAAAATAATCTTAAATTGACATATCACCAGAACAGTAATGCCAACTCGTTTTGCTGGCCTAGGTCAGCAACAGCGCATTTCTGGACGATTTTGAGTTCTGTAATACTAGTCAAAATGGACGGAGGTACGAAAAATTATTTACATATTAAGGCCGTCTGACACGATTACTATTTTGTTAACAAATTTTGCGATCATGTCCAACAGATTTATCATGAAATAAATTTGTGATGGAAGAGATCATCCTATTTGTCATAACATTCGTTTCCAATGAAACCAATTTGTTACCAAATTTTTAAAGTATAATATTAATTTATAATCGTGTTAAACAGGCTTTAAGCCCGTGTGACACGGTGATAATTTTGTTAATAACATTATGTCATTGTGACAAACAGATTTATAATGAAATTTGTGATAGAATGAATAATAGAACATGCTATTTGTCAAAACATTCCTTTCCAATGAAACCAATTTGTTATATTCGTTAACAAATTTGATAATAATTTATAGTCGTGTCAAACACGCATTACAAATTATTTAAATCGTTCTTTAAAGAAAAACTATTGTAAGTTATATACTGAATTCGTAAATTTGAAAATATATCACAATAAAAATTTTGTGAAATAAATCAAGAACGTTGTTTTTTATTTAGATTATAAAATAATAAATACTTTTGATTTTGTTTATATAATTATCTTCTGTAACTATTTACAGTTTCTTTGTGATATAATGTGTTTCTCTTTCAACATATTATGCTATTGGATACCGATTGCCATATAATTTTTATTATTAAATCACTTACACATTGTTTTTATATACCTAATACATTTCCTTTTATCGCAAAATTTTCACAGAAAGATGTAAAACATTGATGTTCAACATGACTTTCTCATTGAAAGAAAGTGATGTTTTGTTTTATTTTATAGAAAGTTGTAGGTTCAGTTTCAATTTGCTATAACGTTCTAGGTTCTACATGGACCCAGGAAATGGTATGGCTAATCGGAAATGATTTCAATTACGAAGCTGCCAAGAGTTCCATGCAACATATTCGCACACCAGTCATTGAGTAAGAACCATTAATTATTTCACGAATGATGAATTGTTTATAATTTTATTCAGTTCATTCATAAATACACGTATGTAATACAGTGTGTTCAAAAAAATTCCTAACTCGGAGTAGGCTGTGAACAGTGAAACGTATTTCTGATCATTATTTAATTCAAAAGTCAAGTTGTCAAAAATGATTTTAAAATGTAATTTTAAGGAGAAAAGACAATAAAGAAGGATACAGTATATTGACATTCGCCGTTTTCTAATTTGTTTCCATTTCTAAAATAACATTTAAGAAGAAAAGCCTTAATTTGTTTAGATAACATTTTTGACAATATCTCATGTCAAATTGACATTTAATTAAATATTTTTAAATTGACATACGTTTCTTTGTTCAAAGCCAACTCCGGGTTAGGAATTTTTTTGAACACTAGTATATTATAAAAAGTCCTAGAGGGAACAAATTTAAAGAAAATTAAATAAATAAATATTTTAGAAACATAGATCTAAATACATATACTTAAATGAACAACTGACTATGCATATACGTCAGTGTTTCGCAAATTGTTTACAGAATACATTATTATTTATTTATTTATTTATTTATACATGTGTCAATGAATACGTGTTATAAATTTATAAAGTATTTATGGGATGAAAAACAAACTAACATTTACTAATAAACGGTTTTCGAGCTACAAGCTCTTAAAAGAATAATATAATTTTCTATCTAATTTTAGTTGTCTGTGACCAATTAATTTTGTTTCTTATATTAACTTTTAGCCTTGAATTGCAGACGCATTATGAATGTGCATACTAGTCGCGATTACGCTAAAATGGTATTGCAATGTTTTTAATTTATTTGGGCGAATTATAAATATTAGACAATTATTATTTATTAAAATAAAGGTTTATTAAACTATAATGAAAATGACTATTACTAATTATTGAACAATTATTAAAAACTAATTAAGACTAAAACTATAATTAACTATAAATAACATTAACACTATTTATTTATTTAACCAATTAACACTATTTATTTCTATTACTAATTATTTATTTTACTGTACTCTCGTACTTTTATTTAACTAAATGTTCATTTATTTTATTACGCGTTCCATCTTAGACTGCTAGTCTGTTGCAGACTCTTTTAGACTGTTTACACGACGTTTATATCACTATATACTTATATCACGTTTAACTGTCCGCCTACCGACCTCCACAGCGTTTATATACTCAACTGACTCAACAGCGTCTGTATATTTAACTGCTCGGACAGAAGTCACACCTTTCACCTCACTGTCTGTCTATTTATGTAACTCTCTCTCTTCCACAGACTCAGTATCACCGACTGTCCGTATGACATAATTATTCAACTCCACTGCCGAATATCCACTTCCACTTGCCGTTGCTGTCCCAATATACCTTCAATACTACAGAGTATTCACTTTCACAGTTATCCCGACTCACTGTTACTGTCCTCGTATACTATACCTTCCCAATACTCGTCAACACTACCGAGTATTCACGTCCAGACCTATCCTAGTTAACCAGTAACTTCCTGAGTCACTATACTGCAAACGGTCACTACGATTCTGTTGTGCTTCACTAATACTCTACGTGAATGTCTCTATATGTCTCTCCATGTAACTAACTCCCGAGCATAGCTGCGTCCTTTTTATACAGCTATCATTAACTTCCAGAGAGCACTAGAATGTTCGACCGCATAATAACTATGAAAACAAAAGGTTCAGGCGATCGGAAGTAATTAAACACGTCGCGGCTTGTTTGTTTAAATAGACCGGCTGCTAGCGCGATTGCGTCATCGCTATACTTCGACGCTTGTTTAGCGTAACAGCGGGGCTCACACCTACAGTATTAATGTAAGTCCCAGTGTACGGCAGCACAAGAAATTCAAACAAACCATGAAGTTTTTGAACGAATATATCGAAATTTGCTTTGAAGGTTTATTGTTTGTATTGAAGTTCGTGGCCGTCATTTTGACCAATTATAATAATATGTATTACAAAAATGAATAAAATTATTTAAAACATTTAAAATACCTAACCCAAATTAATGTCACAGCCAACTAAAATTAAGAGCCTGTAGCTCGAAAACGGCCCGTCTCTGTTTTGCTTCCCCTACAAACCCTATGAATTTGTAACACGTATTCATTAACACCCTGTATTTATGTATTCATTGTACATACAGTGTGTAAGACGAAAACCGGGCCATAGGCGTCCAACATGGGAAAAAAGTGGACTGTTAATTGTATACACAATGCTTCCAATAAATGTTATAGAGACTTAAATTTTACATTTAATTCAATAATCATATATTATTTTATCATTTCGTAACCGAGCAAATTGAATTTAAAATTTTATAAAAGTAACTTTTTTATATAGTGTTTGGTGTTATCCCAGGTCGTAGTATTGGAATAAAATCACAAACAATGTAATTACATTTTGCCTGTCAGAAACGTCATATTGTGACCTTTTTCTTGAAACAGTTATCTTTTCATCATAAATCAGTTTGCATTTTTTTTTTATTCTACGTGAGTTCTCTCTCTCTCCCTCATATATTAGAACACCTGTACTAATATTATTTTTTGAATAAGTTTGCATTTGTTTCAGATTGTCTGCAATCTTAGTAAATGATTATGACAATTTTATGGAATCTTATGGAAATTCAGTGGATGTAGTAAACAACCTACCCTCGCCTCGGTATATCAAGAGTCATTTGCCTCTTGAATTATTGCCAACACAACTTCTAACTGTTAAACCGAAGGTAATAATAAAAATTTGATGTGGCCAACACATAACCTCTCGCCAGATATTTTACCTGGTTGTACGCATAAAACGAAAAATATTTTTAAATACAAATACATATATTCATGTCTCACTACAAAATAATTCTCACATATATTTTCAAAATCTATGGGATATTTTAAAATAAATTATGTACAATACATACATTTTCTTTATATTCAATATCCTGAAATTATCTTTTCATAATATCATACTGTTAAATGTGCTTTAACAGTACTGTATGCTCAACCGATATATGCATCAAAACAGCCACGGCCGTTATTTTTTATAACAGTACACTTATTAAAAATCATGTGTTCCTAAAAAAATCTGATGTGGCCAGCACATTACCTTCCGTCAGTTCTATGTATTTTGTACAAATTTCAAACGGAAAGTTCCTTGCTAAATTAAATATTATATTTCTTGTATATTACCTTCCGGCAGTTGCATGTATTTTATGCAAATTTCATACAGAAAATTATTATTTTGTGACGTTTTCGATATACAGTGTAATGTATCTGCAGAAATAAAAGATTTATTATTATTATTATTTCTTGTACATTACCTTAAAGCAGTTGTATGTATTTTATACAAATTCCATACAGAAAGCAAAAGATCCTATATTTTCAATAAAATTATAAGACAAACACACTATGTCAATTTCACTTGACACTGACATCTTTCAATCAGAATTTTCTTAATATAGTAGCTGTTTTCATAGCTATGGCTACTTTGTGAAATTTAATTTCTTTATAATTTTTTAATTATATATCCATTTAATATTAAGTATAAAATGCAGTCAAATCGTATAGAGAATAAAATATTCTTTAATATTTATAATAACATCAAATGTGAAAAAATTATATTTGACATAGTTTTTTCAAGAAAAACTGTTAAAATCTTCAAATGATGGTACTTCCGGTTGACCAATTGTAACCAAAATCTAATCAGCTCTTCATATGGATGTAACGAAGAAGTATACGAAAAAATTATAATTTTTGTAACTGTAGTATTAGAGTTATCGCAGACGAAAATTTTGTTACACACACACACACACACATCCACACACACATCCACACACACACACACACACACACACACACACACACATACATACAGACATCATCGTAAAAATAGTAAATTCGTATTCTAGGGACCCTAAAACGTGCTTATTGATTAAAAACTCATCATCGAATTTTTTGACCAAAGACAATACCTTCCTTACCTAAGGTGACGGAAGGTAAAAATCTCAGCATCATGAAATTGTCATGAAGAGCTGTCACCTGTCAATATGCCATAGAAAATAGAATTTTAAGAAGATATTTATGTTATTATGAAAAATACTGAACGACACACGGCTGACATACAACATTCAACCTCATCTGTTATTTGCTACATATATCAGCCTTATGACGTTAATAACTATTTTCTACTTTCCTTTTCGTTTTCTTTATATTCGTCATTTTTTCGTAAATTCCTTTTGTATTCTTTTTTACGTATATTCTTTTGCGTTGTTGACTTTTTTTTATTTTCATAATCTTCATAATAATGTACAAATATTATTGACAGAGGCATACAAATATTTTTGACAGTGACATTTATGTGTCAATTACAAACATTTGAATTTCTTGCCTTGTAGTAGTTTGATCTGAGATTTTTTACATCAAATTATTTTATATGTCTTTCTTTATCTCTAAATCTATAGAAGATATAACAATGAATTTATATTTATCGAATAAAGAATTTAATGTTCTTTAATATAAGTATTTACATAAATTTTCAATAAATAATATTTAGATGATTTTTTACTACTACTTCTGGTTGTCCAATTGTTACCAAAACTGACTCGACTCTTCCCATTATTGTTAGATTGAGGAATCCGTAGTTAAAAATGTCTTATATCTTATAGTATTTGAGATATAGTGAATCCAACATCCACACACACACACACCCACACCCACACCCACACCCACACCCACACCCACACCCACACCCACACCCACACCCACACCCACACCCACACCCACACCCACACCCACACCCACACCCACACCCGCACCCGCACCCGCACCCACACCCACACCCACACACACACACACACACACACACACACACACACACACACACACACACACGCACGCACATCCACACACACATACGGACATCATCGTAAAAATGTTATAATCGGATTCTAGGGACCTTAAAACGTGCTTATTCATTAAAATCTGGATATGCGATTTTTAGCATGAATACAATACCTCTCTTAGCGAGAGGTAAAAATTGTAGTTATTTTCTTACAAACGCAATAAAATAACATTGTTTTACACATGGTACTGTTTTCAAACAAATCGAGAATCCGTGACAGACGAGTTTAATTTGAGAAAATATTTTTTTTTCAAATATTATCTATTCCGTAAAACTTTATGGGATGTTTTATACTCGTACATAAAGTTTTAAAGAATAAAATTCTGTTTTTTGTGTCAATTTTTTTATACTTACAGCTTTGATGTCGAATAACATATTTTAAGAACGTGGTAAAAATTGCAGAAACGTTTATTAACTAAGAATTTAACAATTTACTCGATTCTATCTTTAAATTAAGTAGGTTTTCATTACAACCGTTTCTTTAATCATAGGTACCTCATCGGTTCCATCGAAAATTCATCAATGACATCATTGTAAAATGCGTTGAAATTTAGCGCTAAATTTTTTTGTGAATAAAATACTAGCCTTATTATGATCACAGTACTTGTCAAGATTAATTATTTCAAATTGTTATACGTTAAATTAAAATTTTAATCCGTAGTCGGATAATAACAATAACAAACTCGTTGCGTAAGATTTTTCTGGCCTCTTACCTCATCGCTCAAAAAAGGAATAAGTTTACTTATGTAGTTATAATGTTAACAATTATCTGTTGTAACATTATTATTTGTTATAGATTATTTACGTAGCGCGCAACCCAAAAGACATGTGTGTATCATATTATCATTACTGCCAACTGCTTCACAATTTCCAAGCGTCTTTTGAAGATTTTTGCGAACTGTTCCTTAATGATAAGATGCCAATAGGACCAGTGTTCAACCATTACCTTGGTTTTTGGAATTTGCGCCATGAACCTAACATACTTTTCATTCGTTATGAAGACATGAAAAGAGATTTGAAAGGAATGATCAAAAAAACCGCAAAGTTTTTAGAGAAACCAATTACTCCGGAGCAAGTAGATATTTTGGCAGACCATTTGAATTTCAAGAACATGAAGAATAATCCAGCAGTGAATTTGAAACCAATCATAGACACAAGGAACGGGAAAGATTATTATGAACGCACTGGGAAAAGTTTTATTAGGAAAGGACAAATTGGGGATTGGAAAAATTTCATGTCTTCTGAAATGTCAAAAAGATTTGATGACTGGATAGAAGAAAATTTAAAAAATACGGAATTAAATTTCGATTCAGAAATTAAGGGAGAAATTGAAGGAAATAAAGTGAATAACGTAAATATTTAAAAAATATAAAGAGAAGTGATTAACAATTTTTTGCACTTTTTATAACTTACGGGTATGTGAATTTAATTTTACAAAGGTTCCAATATATAATTGTAATATGTAATGGAAAAAGAATGATCGTACAGTTATTTAAGTGTTAAGGACGGTAAGTGTAGTAGGTATCCAATATTATCCAAAAGCGGTATAAATGCACTTAACGTCTGTGATGCTTATTATATTTTTTTGCATTATCGGACATTTTGTAGCATTTTTATACAATTGGTCAAATAAAATTTAAAAATATTGTCAAAATTAACACTACAAGTAGTTGTATGATTTATATTTATTTTAATGCAGTTGCTAAGGTAATGTACAACTTATTTATTCACTTACCGTACCACCCGTAATCTTTTTGTCTTTGTTATCTTAGCAACCAAATCTTGGTCAATAAATAAAACCTCCATTAGGTTGAATATATTGTTAAAAGGTGTAATGAAAAAGTTGTAAATTAAAAAAATACGAAAATTAAATACTTGGCACTTTTTCATTTTACTTTTTCACGACATTATGTATAATGAAAAATATGTATACCTACTGATTAACAATTACTTTTCTGATATTTATCATTTTTACGATGTAATGTACAAATAGGGTAATGAATAATATTAATAAAACTATATAGAAGATTTTGCATAACTTTTTGTTTCAATTCAGTTCAGTTCAATGCATGAACGCCGACTTTTGAAAATTTCCATGAGGGCACAAGTTTTTAATAATGGCTAAAATCAAAACATAAAATTTACCGTTAATGCATTACAAGAATAATATATGCTGGAAAGAAATTAAAAAGTGGGACAGAGTTTTTCTTTGCGCAAACATTACCAAATTATTAAACTAATGTACTGCTGGCGGGAGTGAGATTTGTGAGAGTAACATTAGACGAGTGCAGACATATATATCTGCATATATAGCTGCACTTGTCTGTAAGAATAGCTCCGCGTAAGCGCCAGATTGCTTTGATTTTATTGGTGTAGAACGAGAAAGGGTAACTAGCGGGAGGGAAATTCTTACACTAACTGACAAGGATAGACAATCATGTATGTAGCGGACTCCTCTTAAGTGAGAGACATGGCATCAGCATTATATTTATTTTTGTGCAACCGGACGCAAAATAAACATTTCGCGACCGTTGTTATGGTAATGGCCGCGAAATGAATTTCACGGCCGTTGTCATGGTAGCGGCCGCGAAATTAAGTAAACAACCACTTTGACACTTGAGAATTGCATGGTTTTGTTCATCAAATGTTAATCCCATAGCCACCTTGAAATCTAACTTTCTATTTACATTGAAACTGTTTAAAATTAATAAAATTTGTAATTACATATTTTTTACGGTTGCACAAAAAATATTGTATACACCTTGGCCGCGAAATCCTTTAGCGCCCTCGAGATTGTCTTGCCTCGGCCGCAAGCGGGCTCGGCGACAATTTTTCTCTCGGTACGCTAAAGAGCGATTTCGCGGCCTTGATATACAAATAATTATTATAGGTATATTACTATAGTTCACTATTGTTTGATATGTTCTCGGCTGGACAGAAAGAGACAACTAGAGATAGACATATATAAATTCTAATCTAAAGTTTGTCGAGAGATGTCTCTACGGTCCTTGTTTGGAAGTTGTGAAGTCGTTCTGGCCTCGTTTTCAAATTCTGCCAGAATTGGCGTTTTCAGATTTTAAATTTGAAATCTATCCTGAGAAAGAATTGGAAGAATCAGACAGAATTTAAAATTACAAAATCGAGGCCCAGTTTTGTTTGTTCAAAGTTTTACAGTTTCATTATGGCTGGTTTATGATGGATTTAATTTATAAATTTAGTTTTACAAATTTAGATTTGAAATTTACGATTTATCTTGCTGGTTTATAGTGAATGTAATGATATGAAATATGCCCAATCAACTTACGTGGTTTGACACAAATGGGATGACAGTTATATGATATTTATCATTTTTATCATAATCAATCTGTATTTTTCTACAGATAATATTAATAATATATCCATATTTTCAGAATCTATTTGTCAAATCAAAATTAAAATGTTTCAACTGTCACTTGAAACTGTCATTTTCCCCACAAAAAATCATTGTTTGAAATGGACCTTTTACATCAAAAGAGAGAGATAGACAAAAATGACATATATGTAGTGCGCAGTAGGCTGTTTGCGCTTTGAGGAGACCAGTTACATTTCAAATAAGATTACAAATGGCGGAAAGTAAAACCTCTGGCAAAAACTTAAATAAAATCACACAAAGCATTTGTGATGAATATTTTAAAACAAGAGAAAGATGAGATAGAATCAGAAAAAGTGATTTTTTGTTCCACAAGATGCGAAATAAACACCACATAAAGTGACAGATAATTGCGTAGTTGCCAGTTTGATATTAGGAAAGTAATAAACAAGAATAAAATTGTTGTTTTTTCTTTTAAATATATTTTTTTCATTATTAATTATTTCTTTATAGTTAAAGACAAAATTATTTAAGTTTTTGTGTTTTTTAAATAATTTTTTA
The DNA here is from genome assembly GCA_963082715.1 of Harpalus rubripes. Lineage (NCBI taxonomy): Eukaryota > Metazoa > Arthropoda > Insecta > Coleoptera > Carabidae > Harpalus > Harpalus rubripes. Next base: position 97,837,000 of record OY720448.1, on the reverse strand, counting down.
TCGAAAATAATTGCTTATTCTTTTAATCATTTTACTTGACAACATGGTGCCTCCTCATCTCTAATTTCACTACGTGGCGCATTGAAAAATGACGTCAGGGTGCAATAAAAATGTAAAAGGTCCATACTGTGAAATGATTGGACGCAATTACAAATTTACATTTAGAATATAAAATATGGTGATATTTTAAATGTAAATTCTAAATCATAAATTTCTTAAATTCATCATGAACCAGCAAAGGCAGATATGTACAATTTATATTTATAAATTTAAATTCGTAAATCTAAATTTGTAAATTAAATCCATCATAAACCAGCCATTATTCTCTATAAATTTGCCTTTTTCAAGTGAGTTTTGTAATAAAATGTGCGTAATTCTAAAAACTCTTAATTAATTAAAAAACAATTAATTAATACTACCATGAGAAATTTACCTACGGGAATTTTGACTGTATTCATAACCATATCCTGGAGCAGGATCCATTAAATAATCATGGTATTCAATTGATCAATTTAATTTTAGACTTTTATTTCAAAATCTGGATCCACCACAAAAATAAATTTAGAAAAAACTAGAATAATAAGCATGTACACAAAAACAATATTGTTTAAAAGTCAATAGAATAATATAAATTATTATATACAATTCTTTTTATCCTTTCCTTATACTAATATCAATTTGTTTCATACATTTTATAATTGCTTTTCGTTAATAATAATTCAAATGTTTCAAATATAGTACAGTGCATGTTAATAGAACAAGCAGTGACATCTAGCGAATACTCCGTGAGGATACTAACATATCTCTATCCTTATTCCTTGTTCCATTTTAAGCCATTCTGTATTGCGGAGCATAGGGAATAGTTTCGACCCCTCTGATTGGCTGAATTTATAGACAAGATATTTGCGCTGTTGCCAGTGCCATCTACTGAATGGCTTAAATGGAACAGAGCATAGTTGTCTCTTTCTGTCCAGCCGAAAACAAAACAAATGCTTTGAAGTTATATCCTAGTTTATTTGTGATCGTTGTGTAAAACGATTGTCATGTAAGCGAATAAATTAATAATAAAGTTATTGTTTTTATGGGCTGTTACTCTAGGTTCTAGATTAGCAATGGAACAAGGTATATATTTTTTTGTGTTTTGTATTAGTTACTAATCTAATTTATTTTTACTTGCCTGTACATAGAAAAGGAAGTATTAGACGTATGTACGTATCTCGTATAACTCAAAAACGGTAAGCCGTAGAAAGTTGAAAATATTTAGAACTGTTATAATATCTAGTTGTGCACCTACCTTTTTGGTCATTACGTAAATTCCAGAAGTGGTACTTTACTTGAAGCCTATAATAGATTTTAACAAAAAACTATTTAAAAATATAATCCAAAATTTTTCAAATTTGATATATATGACATTTATACAATGGGAATATCATAGATTTTGGTTAAAATAGAGTAACCGGAAGTGATAATTACCTGAAGTTGTTAAACTTTTTCTTGAATAAAATAGTTTTATTAATATTTTTGAAATAAATGCTTCAAATAAAGTTATAGAGAATTAAATTCTGCGTATTATTAAATTAGCAAGATTTGTAAATTTAAAAATTATGTACTTTTTGGTTTTTGTAATAAAGCTTGCTAAGGATTAGGTCAAAAAATAACAAAAAAATAAAAAAATTAATGTTAATGACAAATTACGCCAAATACGTGCAATTTTATGATTGGGTCTATACTTCATGTTCGTCTTGCGTACAAGGAAGTCGTGTGGTGCCCACCTAAGATATTTTAAATATGAATATGAATTGACTGTTAAATTGATTGTTTCTTTTCATAATCCATGATTGTCTAGATTAAAAACTCATAAAAACAGTAACTTTGTGATTGATTTTTTCGTTTAAATGACGAACAAGAGTAATCGTTTTAGATTATTTAGATGCAGAATTTAAATCTCTATATTTTTGTAACGTTTTTATTTATTTGGGTGAAATTATTAATGAAAATAAAAGTTTATTATAACGATAAATAGATATTAAATATAATTAAAAGATGATAAATATAACGAGCACTACGATTAAACAAATATTAAACACTAATTAAGACTAAGAATATTATGAAACACTTAAACACTAAGATTATTTATTTAAACAATATGTAGATCACTTATTTATTTATACAATTGTATTTATTTATATTCACCACTCGTCTACTATCTGTTTATATCCCCAACTGTTCAACACGCAACGCTTATTTATATCAGACTGACTAGTGCCTTTGCTAACGGTGCTTATATACCCTAGCCGAAAATTCCAGAACTCACTGGAAGACTTCTAGATAAAACACAATAGGTTACATCAACCGCGTAATTAGGCAGGCACCGACCAGTCGCTTGCGTCATCGCTAACAATAGACACTCGCTCGTCCCTGCGACAGCGGCGGCGACACCGACGGGGACAGAGGCGGCAACAGTGGCGGCGACGGCGGGCACTGCACATTACATTTTATTTGAAGTATTTTTGCATAAAATAATTTGGTAACGTTTGCGTTTACTCGTAAATTGAACAAGGAAAATTCTCCTTGGGGGCATGAGCCCCGTTGCCCCCATGTAGTCGGCGCCTAGGGTCAATGAAATATTATTTTATTATAGGTATATGTAGCAGGTAGGTAAAGTATTATTCACGAAAGATGACTATTCAAGGTCATTTGTTAGCCGTCTGATATAATATTACTTGCAGATAACTTCATTGCATTTCATATGCATAGGCGTGCAACATGAAATATTTATGGGCACATTTTAACTGAAAAACTAAGAGTAATCCATTTGAAAATTATGTTTCTTTCTAAATAATACCTTTCTGAAAGATTTATGTTCTTCACTTATGTTTTTGCAAAATACAAAAACATAGACTTCACTTATAAACCAAGGAATAATAATTTGATTTAAACGTCAACGCCACTGGGTAAATATTAGCACAGAGGGCAGTGTAGTAGATAATTAGGTATCTGTAATTCTACGACATATGTATTGTTTGTGCTTCCTGTTTCCTGTTTGATAAATACATGTAGAAATCTGTATATTTTGAATATATTATTATACTAACATGATTCTAGGTTCTAGGTATAGCCTCGTAGCCATGATGAACAATCTCTGCATCATTACTTCGTTAATTATGAATTTCAATCTACAAATACCACACAAAAAAAAAAAACAAAAACAATTAGTTTGGATGTAGCGACATAATTACAAAATTTATCCAAAATAAAACTTTAATGCGACTGTAGAATAAATAATTAATAAATATATAACGGTTTATTTGTCAAATTAGATGAATTAATTTTTATTAGATATTATCTCTAATTTCTGTTTTAGTTTTAGTGAACAATTATCTATTAATTGTAAATTTTCTGAAGCTGTGAATTTTGCTAATTGGAAGGTTTATTGGATAGAAAGCTTCAAATGTTTTTTAAAAGTTGTTTATTATAACTAAAAGACGACGTTTCGGCACATGGTTATGGCCATTTTCAAGTCTGAATACAAAGGAATATATGAATGTTATGAAATTTGTAATTAGAATTATAAACTTACCAGAAAAAGTGAAATTTACATTCAGTCAATTTTTATAAATAAATTTTAAATTACAACCCATGATTGAGTTTGAATTTTGACAACCGCCTACGCAGGTCGGTGAGTCAACGTCGACTGAATATAAATTTTTACAATTCTGTACACGAAAGTAACAAATAACAAATGAACAACTCATGACATCTAATGTGAAAACAAGAAACTAAATGACAACCGCATTATGAACTTTGACCTTAAATAAGTCAACACGAAATACAAATTTTTTTTATCTAAATTTTAGGGCTATCCAAAAGTTTGATATTTGGATATAAAGATTTGGATTGATTGTAATCCGATTTAATGTAGTTTTATCATCTAAATTAATATAACAACTTTCTAAGAACAATCTTTTGTTTATATTGGGTTCGTAATGAAGAATCTTATAGTTTATATATATATATATATATATATATATATATATATATATATATATATATATATATATATATATATATATTATATAATTCACGTTCAAGGGAAATGCAATGATCCACAATGACACTATGTGTATTGTTATCATTTTTAAAATGGTATTCATGTTGTTTGAGTCTTTTATAAATATATTGTCGTGTTTCACCTATGTAAGAGTAAGTAGAGTGACAATCTTTACATTTTATTTGATAAACAATATTACTTTGGAGGTCTTTAGTATTTTTGTCTTTTAAACTAGAAAACAATGAAGAGGTATTACAGGAAGATTTAAAAGAACAATGAAGAGGTATTACAGGAAGATTTAAAAGCTAAATTTGGTGAAGGTGTTTGTAGTAAGGTAAAGATATGTATTTCTTTGATATTTGGTTACCTGCCGGAATACCAGATACATTTAAAGAGTTTGAGTTAATTTTTTTAATTCTATCGGAAACAGTTTGTTCTAATAATTTAAGGGGGTAGTTGTTGTTACGTAATGTTTGAATAATTAAGTTAATATTATCCGTATGAAAGGACCTATCAGAGAGAAGAATAGCTCGGTCTGTTAAGTTGTTAATGACTGATTTTTTGTATTTCATAGGATAATACGAATTGAAATTTAAGTATCTGGATGACCAGGTGGGTTTCCTGTACCAGTTAGTGATAATTTTATTATTATAAATGATTAAACTAATATCAAGAAAATTTATTTGGTTATTGGTTTCTATTTCTAAAGTGAACTGAATGTGATTGTTGAAAGAATTGAACGTGTTAAACATGTTTTGTATCTGATATTCCGGCAGACAACACACAATATCGTCAACATATCTGTAATAAAACACGCAATTCAGAACTCAGTAGATGGCAACAGTAAAATTCTAAAATCATAAGTCCTCATTCCATGGCTATTGCTATTTTGCAGATGATTTTCGAAATTTTCATAGCTAATTTCTGCAGTTACAAAGCATGCAAAATTTATTTTGGTTATCGATTCAGATGTAGAATTTTATGCTGTACAACTCTTATTTGAAGCTTTTTGGCCAAAAATAATTAGGGAAGCAGAAAATTACAAAAGTATGATTTTACATGTTAAATCCCCATGTTCCGCTGTTCGAGTCACCACTCTTTATCTCTGTAGGTATACGTATTTAAGACTAATAATATGGCTGTTATTGAAAATCGTCACCTGATTTTTAATGGTCTAACTTCCTAATTTTGAAAATAATAAAATGGAAATTCGTAATTTTCCCTTTTTAAAATTTTAATAAAAGCACACTAATTGCAATTTGTGCAAATTAATGAATCTTGTAATGGGTAATCGATTAGCTATATTCTTAAATTTTCTTAATTATTTAGGTTATGTTGGATTTTGGATTATTTTTAGATTAGAAATTTCCAGGGCAGACATAATAATATAGTTCAGATATGTACAGCTTGTAGTAATATGCATACGAAGAAAAAATAATTTATTATTGAGCCGGTTTCACATTTTTGAAAAAGTATTTTAAATGACAATTTATGCTATATTTTTCGTAGTAACATAAAAAATAATAATAATTTATTTTTATTTTCTCCTACGACGTCGGAGCACATACATTACGTCATTCATAGCCAATAGAAAAACGGTTTACGTTATTTATATAAATAAAAGTAGGCAATAGTTTGTCACATATTAACCTGTATGTGCTTTGACGTCACATTCTGTTTCAGATCACGTGACTTTTTAAAAATATTACACAAATTTCAACAATTAATTGTAAAATATCAAATGGATATTTCGTGATATTTTCAAATTTGAGGCTCTATAAAGATCAATATCTTTTAAAATTTGGTACTTCGAAGTCATATGAAAATTCTTGCAACAGCCCTATTATAAAGAAATATATCATTACGGCTTATTACTCATTACTGTGGGTGCCAATATGCTTTTTACTTGCAGATTTCAGTAAAGAGGACATACTGTACCAGACATACTGTACCACTGGGTACGCTTACCATAGCACAGGGGCGGCTCGTAGCTATTTATAGTGGTGGAGCTGCAGCAATAAAAAAAAATCTGATGTGACCAGCACATTACCTTCCGTCAGTTCTATGTATTTTGTACAAATTTCATACGGAAAGTTCCTTGCTAAATATTCTATTTCTTGTACATTACTTTTCGGCAGCTGCATGTATTTTATGCAAATTTCATACAGAAAATTTATGTCTTAAATTATTATTTTGTGACGTTTTCTATATACAGTGTAATGTTTCTGCAGAAATAAAAGATTTATTATTACTATTTCTTGTACATTACCTTAAAGCAGTTGTATGTATTTTATACAAATTCCGCATACAGAAAGCAAAAGATCTTATATTTCCAGTAAAATTATAAGACACACACTATGTCAATTTCACTTGACACTGACATCTTTCAATCAGAATTTTCTTAAAATAGTAGCTGTTTTCATAGCTATAGCTACTTTATGAAATTTAATTTCTTTATAATTTTTTAACTCTATATCCATTTAATATTAAGTATAAAATGCAGTCAAATCGTATAGAGAATAAAATATTCTTTAATATTTATAATAACATTAAATGTGAAAAAATGATATTTAACATAGTTTTTTCAAGAAAAACTGTTAAAATCTTCAAATAATGGTACTTCCGGTTCACCAATTGTAACCAAAATCTAATCAGCTCTTCATATGGATGTAACGAAGAAGTATACGAAAAAATTATAATTTTTGAAACTGTAGTATTATAGTTATCACAGACGAAAATTTTGTTACACACACACACACACACACATCCACACACACACACATCCACACACACACACACACACACACACACACACACACACACACACACACACACACACACACACACACACACACACACACACACACACACACACACACACACACACACACACACACACACACACACACACACACACACACACACACACACACACACACACACACACACACACACACACACACACACACACACACACACACACACACACACACACACACACACACACACACACACACACACACACACACACACACACACACACACACACACACACACACACACACACACACACACACACACACACACACACACACACACACACACACACACACACACACACACACACACACACACACACACACACACACACACACACACACACACACACACACACACACACACACACACACACACACACACACACACACACACACACACACACACACACACACACACACACACACACACACACACACACACACACACACACACACACACACACACACACACACACACACACACACACACACACACACACACACACACACACACACACACACACACACACACACACACACACACACACACACACACACACACACACACACACACACACACACACACACACACACACACACACACACACACACACACACACACACACACACACACACACACACACACACACACACACACACACACACACACACACACACACACACACACACACACACACACACACACACACACACACACACACACACACACACACACACACACACACACACACACACACACACACACACACACACACACACACACACACACACACACACACACACACACACACACACACACACACACACACACACACACACACACACACACACACACACACACACACACACACACACACACACACACACACACACACACACACACACACACACACACACACACACACACACACACACACACACACACACACACACACACACACACACACACACACACACACACACACACACACACACACACACACACACACACACACACACACACACACACACACACACACACACACACACACACACACACACACACACACACACACACACACACACACACACACACACACACACACACACACACACACACACACACACACACACACACACACACATACAGACATCATCGTAAAAATAGTAAATTCGTATTCTAGGGACCCTAAAACGTGCTTATTGATTAAAAACTCATCATCGAATTTTTTGACCAAAGACAATACCTTCCTTACCTAAAGGTGACGGAAGGTAAAAATACTGATTGAAAATATTATACTTAGCTTTAATGAAATTTACTTACGAAGTCAAGTTATACACCTAAATACAGGTAATGTAAAAAAAGACATCACAAATTGATAATTATTTATATTTAGATTCTGTTCTTCTTTCTTTTTGATTTACAATTTTATCAATAACCCTATCGCTCTAAATTTTTAATTTAAAATTTTTCCTGCAAGTCCAATTGTAAAAATTTTATATTTCGCAAATATTTAAAGAATTATTCTCTTTCATTTTTACGATGATTCATACTAAATGCTAGGATTTAATAAAAAGAAAAAAATCTGATGTGGCCAGCACATTACCTTCTGTCAGTTCTATGTATTTTGTATAAATGTCATACAGAAAGTTCCTTGCAAAAGATTCTATTTCTTGTGCATTAGTTTAAGGCAGTTGTATGTATTTTATACAAATTCCACACAGAAAGTTTCTAGCAAAAATCCTATATTTCCAGTAAAATTATAACAGAAGCATACTGACATCTGCACTTGACACTGACACCTTTCAATCTGAATTTTCTTAATATAGCAGCTGTTTCCAGAGTTATAGCGTAGCTGGCTAATATACACATGATATTTAATTTCTTTATAATTTTTTAACTCTATATCCATTTAATATGAAGTATAAAATGCATTCAAATCGTATAGAGAATAAAATATTCTTCAATATTTATAATAACATTAAATGTGAGAAAATGATATTTAACATAGTTTTTCAAGAAAAACTGTTAAAATCTTCAAATGAGGGTACTTCCGGTTGACTAATTATTCCTTATCTAAAAGTGACGGAAGGTAAAAACGCACAAAAATTATCCACGGTAACAACGATAACGTTAATATCATACTTAGTGTAGTAAATCGTAGCTTGGGCTGGAATGGGGTCCGGTACTCATTTCACATTTTATTTATTTTTTTTGAAAAATTTAATAAAATGATGAATTTTAGCGTTTGTTACACCTTCCAAATGTGTATAGTTTTTTAAATATAATTTTTGTAAATTTAATGAATTATTTGTGACGTCATACTTGTAATTTTACTTCGCTTACTGACTAAGTTGTTTACATCTGTCAATGTCATTAATTTTGCCAAAAATTTATGTCGAGGTGGGTTAACTAGTATAACAGTTGTCACTTTCAGAAAACTACCTTGTCAAAGGAAAAATCTGCTGCTATAAATTATTTGAATAAACATGTTTTATTTTAATAAAAATAAAGTGTTTCATACATTTTCATGTAACGTTGAACTTCATATAACTATATATGGATTTTATTTTCACAAGTTTTGAATAATATGAAATTATATTCTTTTCGCTTAGTACACTGATACAAAAATACAGTAGTGACGTCATATCGTTACGCCGTTAATAGTTTTTATTAAAATTATGAATGAAAAGTTTTATATTTTAAAAATATTTGCCTAAAAACCATTTAAAATTAGTCATATTTTCATAATATGACAAAATATATGCAACTTTTTTTTTAGTACCGGACCCTATTTTAGCTGCCCAAACAGCATAAGAATCACGCATAATAAATTTGTCATTTGACAGTATATTTCTTTGCAATTTTTGTTAATTTAAATGGTAGTAGTGAGAGATTAAATTTTAACCGCAGATTGCAGATAGTAAAATTGGTCGATACTACATCATTATTATCTGTAGCATAAAACTTTATGAGCGGTGCTTTACATATTGTTATTTACAGAATCAGTTCAGAATTTTTAAGTTCCAAAATATTTAAATTGTTTGGTAATATGGATTTAGTAGCTATTATTTCAAATATTGAATGTCGAGTGAACTGTCAAACCAAATAACATGTCAAAAAATATTTATTAGATAGTTAATCGTCTTTCATTTCTTGAAATAACGCATAATAAATCTGTATTTACTAAGTATTTAAATTAAATTTACTTGGTTAAAACCGCAAATTAAATAATTTGATCCCAGAAACCGAAAATGAAAAGAATTTTATTTTCTATAACTAGATCATTTTACAGGAAAATTATATTTTCATATTAAAATCATATGTCACAGATTCTCGAGTTCATTTTGTAGGTATATGTATATTATCAGCAGTTCGAAAATAACAGTTGAGAGGACGAGATGTGTTTTCTAGGAAACATAATGGCACCGTAGGTGGAGTCCGCAAACTGTACGAGTATATTCAATTTTCGAAGCTTGTATATGTTTAATACTATACAACGAATTTTTACAATATTTACAAGAAATGTGAAAAATATTACTTGTTTATTTATATCCATGGATGATATGATTACATAAGATTCATTTGTGTCGCGAAACACAACTTAGCAACGCAAATAACCGATATGTTATACAACGTAACTAAGAAAAAATGAGCTGTATGATTGGTATATTTTACGATGAGTTGTATAGTCATGGAAATGTTTTAGATATCTTAAATAAAACTTTTAATCACAAAGAAATTTAATATGTAATTTTCAGCACGATTCCTCTATCTCCCTTTAGAGGTGGGCGCGTGAGTGACTTTTTGTTCACGATCACGCACGCTCACGGAACTAAAAATGTAATCACGACGAATCACGCACGACATTTTATGTTTGATTCACGATCACTCACGCTCACGATTTTATTTTGGCACTCACGCCCGATCACGCCCGGCCGGTCACATTCGTGTCACGTAATTGTATCTATGTACATTTAAGCCTGTTTAACACAGTCAGAAGTTGTTATCAAATTTGTTAACAAAATGGTAATAAGTTAGGTAACAGATTGGTTTCATTGGAAACGAATGTTTATGGACAAATAGGTTGTTCTATTCCATCACAAATATCATTATAAATTTGTTAACAAAATTATGATCGTGTCAAACGGGTTTAAAGATTTGTATATCTTTAGTGAAATCGGAGCAACTGTGTATACAATTTTGGGTACAACAACACTATTTTTATGCAAAAAAAAATACTGTTGATGACATATTTGGACATAATAATGATAAAAAGAATGTAAAGTAAAAAATGGAAATTGACAATTTTTTAAATAAAAAATAGAAGAAAACTTGTACTCACGCCCGATTAAATTTCAATCACGCCTGATCACGCACGATAATTTTTTAGTGCCTCACGCTCACGTCCAATCACGACGCAAAATTTAAATTATACTCACGATCACGCGGGTCACGTCGTGACCCATCGTGACCCGAGAAAATCACGGCCCGCGCCCACCTCTATCTCCCTTATCTAAAACAGACAGTATAATACCGCGGCTTCATATAAAAAACTTCATTTAAATAAAATTTTAGTTGTTATAAATGAGAGATTGAGTTATAAATAGTATTCAAAAATATAATGCTTCGTCGTATTTCACGTGTATACAACCTTCTGAGTCAACTTCCTATGAAGTCTTCGTCAGAAGGTGGCCAGCACAGCAGGTAATCACAGACGCGTTTCGCACTTCTTGGTGCTCATCAGTGTGATGTAACCTGGGGGCCTCTGTCTCATCCACAGAGGTGGAATCACGGAGCAGAGGCCACCCAACCTAGCTGTGCTAGCAACGGTCTTATGACCGTTCGCTACAGGTATCTGGCCTGTAGAAGGTAGTGTTAATACCCACAGAGCCATCTACCTGCAAAAGGCTTGACTGAGCCAAAATTGCAAATTGCAAACTAGTTGCGAATTTTGCCGTGAAAACGTACATTATTCAAAAATATAATGCTTCGTCGTATTTCACGTGTATACAACCTTCTGAGTCAACTTCCTATGAAGTCTTCGTCAGAAGGTGGCCAGCACAGTAGGTAATCACAGACGCGTTTCGCACTTCTTGGTGCTCATCAGTGTGATGTAACCTGGGGGCCTCTGTCTCATCCACAGAGGTGGAATCACGGAGCAGAGGCCACCCAACCTAGCTGTGCTAGCAACGGTCTTATGACCGTTCGCTACAGGTATCTGGCCTGTAGAAGGTAGTGTTAATACCCACAGAGCCATCTACCTGCAAAAGGCTTGACTGAGCCAAAATTGCAAATTGCAAACTAGTTGCGAATTTTGCCGTGAAAACGTACATTATTCAAAAATATAATGCTTCGTCGTATTTCACGTGTATACAACCTTCTGAGTCAACTTCCTATGAAGTCTTCGTCAGAAGGTGGCCAGCACAGCAGGTAATCACAGACGCGTTTCGCACTTCTTGGTGCTCATCAGTGTGATGTAACCTGGGGGCCTCTGTCTCATCCACAGAGGTGGAATCACGGAGCAGAGGCCACCCAACCTAGCTGTGCTAGCAACGGTCTTATGACCGTTCGCTACAGGTATCTGGCCTGTAGAAGGTAGTGTTAATACCCACAGAGCCATCTACCTGCAAAAGGCTTGACTGAGCCAAAATTGCAAATTGCAAACTAGTTGCGAATTTTGCCGTGAAAACGTACATTATTCAAAAATATAATGCTTCGTCGTATTTCACGTGTATACAACCTTCTGAGTCAACTTCCTATGAAGTCTTCGTCAGAAGGTGGCCAGCACAGCAGGTAATCACAGACGCGTTTCGCACTTCTTGGTGCTCATCAGTGTGATGTAACCTGGGGGCCTCTGTCTCATCCACAGAGGTGGAATCACGGAGCAGAGGCCACCCAACCTAGCTGTGCTAGCAACGGTCTTATGACCGTTCGCTACAGGTATCTGGCCTGTAGAAGGTAGTGTTAATACCCACAGAGCCATCTACCTGCAAAAGGCTTGACTGAGCCAAAATTGCAAATTGCAAACTAGTTGCGAATTTTGCCGTGAAAACGTACATTATTCAAAAATATAATGCTTCGTCGTATTTCACGTGTATACAACCTTCTGAGTCAACTTCCTATGAAGTCTTCGTCAGAAGGTGGCCAGCACAGCAGGTAATCACAGACGCGTTTCGCACTTCTTGGTGCTCATCAGTGTGATGTAACCTGGGGGCCTCTGTCTCATCCACAGAGGTGGAATCACGGAGCAGAGGCCACCCAACCTAGCTGTGCTAGCAACGGTCTTATGACCGTTCGCTACAGGTATCTGGCCTGTAGAAGGTAGTGTTAATACCCACAGAGCCATCTACCTGCAAAAGGCTTGACTGAGCCAAAATTGCAAATTGCAAACTAGTTGCGAATTTTGCCGTGAAAACGTACATTATTCAAAAATATAATGCTTCGTCGTATTTCACGTGTATACAACCTTCTGAGTCAACTTCCTATGAAGTCTTCGTCAGAAGGTGGCCAGCACAGCAGGTAATCACAGACGCGTTTCGCACTTCTTGGTGCTCATCAGTGTGATGTAACCTGGGGGCCTCTGTCTCATCCACAGAGGTGGAATCACGGAGCAGAGGCCACCCAACCTAGCTGTGCTAGCAACGGTCTTATGACCGTTCGCTACAGGTATCTGGCCTGTAGAAGGTAGTGTTAATACCCACAGAGCCATCTACCTGCAAAAGGCTTGACTGAGCCAAAATTGCAAATTGCAAACTAGTTGCGAATTTTGCCGTGAAAACGTACATTATTCAAAAATATAATGCTTCGTCGTATTTCACGTGTATACAACCTTCTGAGTCAACTTCCTATGAAGTCTTCGTCAGAAGGTGGCCAGCACAGCAGGTAATCACAGACGCGTTTCGCACTTCTTGGTGCTCATCAGTGTGATGTAACCTGGGGGCCTCTGTGGATGAGACAGAGGCCCCCAGGTTACATCACACTGATGAGCACCAAGAAGTGCGAAACGCGTCTGTGATTACCTGCTGTGCTGGCCACCTTCTGACGAAGACTTCATAGGAAGTTGACTCAGAAGGTTGTATACACGTGAAATACGACGAAGCATTATATTTTTGAATAATGTACGTTTTCACGGCAAAATTCGCAACTAGTTTGCAATTTGCAATTTTGGCTCAGTCAAGCCTTTTGCAGGTAGATGGCTCTGTGGGTATTAACACTACCTTCTACAGGCCAGATACCTGTAGCGAACGGTCATAAGACCGTTGCTAGCACAGCTAGGTTGGGTGGCCTCTGCTCCGTGATTCCACCTCTGTGGATGAGACAGAGGCCCCCAGGTTACATCACACTGATGAGCACCAAGAAGTGCGAAACGCGTCTGTGATTACCTGCTGTGCTGGCCACCTTCTGACGAAGACTTCATAGGAAGTTGACTCAGAAGGTTGTATACACGTGAAATACGACGAAGCATTATATTTTTGAATAATGTACGTTTTCACGGCAAAATTCGCAACTAGTTATAAATAGTAGTTTTTCCACCATGTGAAAAATGAATATGAATCTGGTTTGAAAGGAAAACATCCGACAATGGACAATCAAACATCGGACCTGGACTAACAATCAAAAAGCTTCCACTCTTATTTAGTAGTTGTTCAAACGGTTTGTGCGTATAGCTGTTTTTCCTGCATGTAAAAAACCCAGTATAGGGCAATTGAGAGGGGTGCGCAGGGCTTAACCCTTCCTTCCGACCAGGCCATCGGGCTGTCGTGTCGCGGCTAGGACTAACCTTGCTTCATTAGTCCAGTGTGGTGAGGTGAGTGCAGTGTGATGGATCTGTCCAACTCGAGCAACACCACGGACACGCAGTCGTCCGAAGAGAAGCCCACCAGCACTCTTCCGGCCTCTCCGGCGTCGCCGACGTCTCCGGCGTCCTTGACAACCATTGCTACTTCACTGCCATTGCCAAGCAACAAGATTTATAGTCAGAATGCTAACGGCACTAGTGAGTTTCTAAAATAATTATTTGTTTTACTGAAGCAGTAAAAGTTAAATTAGATTAGGTTTTTAAAGATATTATTATTTATTTATTCTAGTTAAAATGTAATTGAACTATAAAACAAATAGTGGTTTACGCATTGCATAAATAAATAAATACATAGGTATATATCATCAATCATCACATTTCTGCTTTTATGCGCCCATTAAGGTAATGTCGATATACTTACGACTTCCAAACTTATAAGTTCGGCCGAAGTACATTTTCAACAAATTATAAAACCTACAAAAAAGTTAGAGATTTCTACAAAATTCTTTCGGTTACTTTAAATATAGGCTTAAAACTTGGGCCAAATGACGGGTGATAATAGTTTGACCGGATTTGAAGGGAATTTTTTACTTTTGGCACAATTTCGTAAAAATCCAGTGCATACAGTAAAACTTAGGGATACAATGCCTAATAGAATTAAAGCTGGTTTAACTAATAAAAGCGATGTACCTAATCACGGGCGCCGACTTTCCAAAATTTCCTTGGGCGTACAAGTTTTAATTAATGACCAAAATCAAACCATAACATTAACCATTAATGCATTACACAAAAATCTGGTGTGGCCAACACAATACCTCCCGCCATTTACAGCCCGAGTCACAAAAAAGATTAAGTTAATCCTTATTTTTGGATTAGCGAATTTTACTCTAATTTTGACAGTTTATTTCTTAAAATATAGTCCAATCTAATCCAAGTAACTACCTTTTTTTTAAACCCCTCAACAGGATTAAATCCCAATTACAGAGTAAGTTCATATTCACACACATCCATGCCTTAGTGGGATTCGAACCCAGAGCTCCGAGGGCACTCATGACATGAGGCGTTACTCTAACCATTAAATTTTAAATACCGGGAAAGAATAGAATTCACTAATCCAAAAATGAGGATTAGCTTAAACATTTTTGAGAATCGTTAATTTTTATTAATCCAAATACATACCTACATATTTACTTATGCTGGAAACTGTATTGAATTCCTTTTCTATTGTTTTTACTTTTTTCTTTTTAAAACGTTACTAATATTACATTTATGACATTTAACTGCGTTTTGTTTGTTTAAAGCGCAGACTATGGGATTTAAATTATAGATAATTTTATAAATTTATCCATAAAATATATAGAAAAAGTATTTATGCAAATCTACTGTAAATTTAATAATTTTTAATTTTTATAATAACATTAATCTCGAAAAAATAACATTTAAAGGTATTTTTCGAAGAAAAACCATTTTGAGCTTCTATTAAAGTGCCATTTCCGGTTATCCGATTTGCATCAAAATCTAATGGGCTCTTTGAATTACAGAAAAAGTTTGAAATACTAAGTTTCAAAATTTTCTGAATGATAGTATTTGAGTTAGAGTTGAGGATCCACACATACACATACATACACAGACATCATCGTGAAAATGTTAAAATTGGATTCTAGGGACCTTAAAACGTGCTCATTTACTAAAATCTCGATATGCGATTTTTAGCACGATCCATATACCTCCTTTACCAAGGTTAGCGGGAGGTAAAAAAAATACTGGAAAGGGATAAAGAAAAAATAACTAGTTTTCAATGGAAATTATTTTAAATTAATTTTATTATCTTCAATGTACAGAGTGTAAATCAAAAGGCCTTTAACTTCTTTGCGCAAAAGTTATCAAATTATTTTAAGCAAAAATACTTCAAATTAAAGTTATAGTGATCTAAAGCATGTAAAAAGTTTATTATATAGCTCGTCAGGTAAGCGAATAAATTAATTATAAAGTTACTCTTTTAATGAGCTTTTTCTCTAGGTAGGCATGAATTATGACAAAAAATAAACAATTGTGTTAGTTTTAAAACAGTTTATACTCTGTTTTATTTAAGCCATTCAGCAGATGTGCTCACATCAGCTCCAGTTTTAAGTAACCGAAATGGGTAAACTTGTTCCTTTTCTCCAATTTTAGCCAATCAGAGAGGTCAAAACTATTCCCTATTCTCTGCAATACTGAATGGCTTAAGTGGAACTAGGTATACTTTTTGTGTTTTGTATTAGTTATTACTATAATTTATTTTTTAAATATGAATTGACTGTTAAATATAACGAAATTGTTTGTTTCTTGTCATAATCCATGGCTGTCTAGTTAAAAGCTCATGAAAACAGTAAATTTATAATTTACGTGAAGAGCAAAAACAATCGTTTTACATTATTTAGACGCATAATTTAAATCTCTATGTTTTGTTTAAGTATTTTTAAATAAAATAATTTGGTAAGTTTTGCGTAAAGAGAAACTTATTTTCCATGTTAAACCGCCTATGTCCCGTTTTTTGTATTACACCCTGTAATGGACCTTTCCAATTTAAAGAGATAGAAGATATGCGCAATGGGGATCTGCGCATAGTAAGAACAACTGAGATCTATGACGTTTGATTCTAAAAAAATTAGACGTAAAATGTAAGATAACTTTAAAAAATCTTATCGAAATAAGTTACAAAAGCTTTTATTGAAGGTAAAATGTCTAACGATGCAAATTTTCACTGAGAATACAGGTATTTTAATGACTGCAATATTTTTGACGTTTTGTTTGACAACCCAACTGGCAGTTGTTCGCGCCATTTTCTTACTATTTGCAGCGATAGAAAGATATAGCCCTTAAATTGGAAAGGTCCATTAATATTATATTAATTATATATTTTTTATTTTACTCGACCATTAAATAAAAGTTTTGCTGATTTAAAAAAAAATTGCTGCGCTAACGGAAAAGTCTCCTTGGGGCAATGTACAGGGTGTCTCATTTTCGATGTTTTTTTAAGGTATCTCGGGTAATATTAATGATAGAGCAAAACCGTTTGCACATTCCAGGGTCAACTTTTCCAGAAATGTTTAATAGTCACCACAGGAAATTTCGATCGTCTTTTGTTTCTGAGCTACAGGCAAAAACTCGTTTTTCGCTCATTTTGAAAATATCTCATATCTTATTTATTATAAAAGTTAGAGAAAAAATGTTATTACAAAATTTTTACCGTTTTTTAAATAGAATAAAATGGCGTAATTAGATTTTTTTAAAACTTAATGATTCTCGAGATATAATACAAACTTATAATTTTTTAAATGGGAACTTATGTTGAAAATAGTCTCGTCTTTTTGCTTATTTTATAAGCTTTTTAATGATATTTAACAAGTCTACATTCTTTTGTTTTAAACTTGAATAAGAAATAATACTTAATTTATTTATGCGGGTGAAAAAATTTAAAATTATTAAGAAACAAATGAAAAAATCTATTACAGTTCAACATTTGCATATTTCTAATAATATTTGTTTCAGTTTTACTCATTTTTTCAATTTATTTACTTCAAAAGCATACTAAACCATCTTTTTCAGATTGTGTCAAAGCCAACTGTATAACGTCGATAACTAGTAATTTAACTATCCCGAAAATAATTGGTTAAGAATAATTTTGAGAACATAATTAATAGATATTGAATCAAAATAAACAAATGATGATTTGTAATAAATTTTTTCATTTGTTTCTTAATAATTTCCAATATTTTCACCTCAATAAATTAATAATTCGTCTTTTATTAATGTTTAAAACAAAAGAATGTAGACTTGTTATATATCGTTGAAAAGCTTATAAAATAAGAAAAAAGACGAGACTATTTTCAACATAGGTTCCTATTTAAAAAATCATAACTTTGTGTTATATCTCAAGAATTATTAAGTTTTCAAAAAATCTAATTACGCCATTTTATTCTATTTAAAAAACGGTAACAATTTTGTAAAAACATTTTTCCTCTAACTATCATAATAAATAAGAGATATTTTTAAAATGAGCGAAAAACGAATTTTTGCCTGTATCTCAGAAACAAAAGAAGATCGAAAATTCCTGTGGTGACTATTAAACTTTTCTCGAAAAGTAGTCCCTGTAATGTGCAAACGGTTTTGCTCTATCATTAATATTACCCGAGATACCTTAAAAAAGCATCGAAAATGAGACAGCCTGTACTTTGGGGGTATGAGCCCCGATGCCCCCATGTCGCATTCAGTTTTTGTAAGTTTAAAAACTATATTTTAAACTAGTCGAAAGAAAGTTGTAGAAATTTATCACCAATTACGTTTACGTAAGTTTTATAATTTGTTGGTTAAAAATGTACAGCGACCGAAATACTCGTATTTTGGGTTTGGGCTCGTATCTATACCAAATCAAAGCTGTTGTGCAGAGAGCACCACGAGAGTCACTTTTTTTATTATATTTGTTCCGTCTAAAGTGCGCAAGTTGTATCCGAGAACGGGCAATTTAAGCAATACAATGCTATTAAATTTCATTACCGTGTATTTTATTTGGACATTTTTAGCGTGCAACTTTTCTAAACATAATTTAATGTAAAAAACTTACACCTGCAAAACTAGGGCCGTTATGGACGTTTTTTGCGATAAATTTACAGTTTCTTGTAAAATTCAAATACTATTATAACTATCTGAGTTTTGCGGGTGTGTATTGGGCGTTATTTTAAGTTATGTAAGATATGTTTAGAAAAATTGTAGGTTGAAAATGTCCAAATATTGAGAAAAACATAGTAAATAAAGTATAATCCGTAGTGTAATGCTGTCATTGCCCGCAACATATTAATTTTTTTTCTACTACCGGCTATTATTAAAATAAAAAATTTGGGATGTAGATACATAATACAGTTCAAGAATAACTCTGATAGTATTTCGAAATTGTTACGGAACTTGTGTGTTTCGCAATTTATAATTATTTATTTTGCTGTAATAGTGAAATGCGATTATGATTTTATAGGTGGTACCTATACACAAGTTATACAGGGTGTAGCAGCGAAACCGACCACCACTATTATTTTCTTTATTATTATACTTACAAAAAAATACTATAAAACAAAGTTGTAGGAGACCAAGGGGGGACACCCTATTACAGAAGAAATATTTTTTTAAACCAGTGGTTCTCAAGTTACAACATAAAGTTATATTTTTTAAATATAGGATGGCATCTATTTTTTAGTCCATTCGACAGGGTATATTTTCTGAATTCAATACTGTAATCAATTTATATTCTTACATGTTAAAAATGTTGTGAAAAATTCAATTAAAATTTAAATAAATTTTATTTGCATAGTTATTTTTTAGTAGGCTATGTATGAAAAACTATTGAGTTTAAATGAAAGTCAGGTTTTTGTTTTTCATACATAGCCTACGGAAAAATAACTATACAAATAAAATTTATTTAAATTTCATTTAAATTTTCTCAATATTTTTGTTATGCAATGATATAAAATGATTAGGTACATGGTTGAATTCAGAAGAAAATACGCTATCGAATATGCATAAAAAATGTGTATAATACCATTTGAAAAAATATAACTTTGTTCTTTTACTTAAGAACCCCTGGATTAAAATAGTTATTTGTGTACTAACGGTGCAAAATGCTACATTGTCGCACGAGCATGAACTCGAATGATGCGAGAGCGGCAGTTATTTTGTACTCGTGGTACAAACAATATTTTGTGTCCAGCTTGCCCAAAAAGTGACACTTTGAGTGCCTGTGTTGCGAGTGTTTCATTTTGTAACACTGCGAACAGGCCGCGCACCAAAGTAAAAGAGCCGTGCGCAAAATCGCACTTTGCGCACTAGTGCGCAAAATGCCGTGCGGTAAAGTAAAAAGCCGTGCACAAAATCTAATTTTGCGCACGGTTCTTTTACTTCGCCGTACGGTCTGTTGAGTTGTTAAGAAATGAACCACTTTGCGCACACAAAATAGGCACGAAAATGGTCACTTTCTGGGCAAGCAGAACAAAAAATATTTTCTTCTATAAACAAATGTCCTCCTTGGTATCCAACTACTTTATTCTATAGTATTTTTTTGTAAATATATGTATAATATTAATAATAAAGAAGATAATGGCGGTAGTTAGTTTCGCTGTTACGCACCCTGTATAGGACAATTATAATAATTTAGAGGGTGTTTTTCCCGATTATTTTCTTTATTATCGGAAATACAAGCAAATAATTCAAATAAAAGTTGTAGTAGATGAAGGGGGACATTCACTTATTGAAGAAAATATTTTTTTAACCAGCGGTTCTCAAACTATAAATAAATAAAAAAAAATATCATCACGGCATATTACCCATTGCTGGGTGTGCCAATCTGCTTTGTACACAGATTTCGGTAATGATGATGACATATTTGTACCGTGCGGGCGTATATCAGGTGTCACCTCACGGGGTTATATTTTTTTTAAATGGGATGGTACATATTTTTTTGAGTATTTTTTTCTGAATTCAACCATGTAATCATTTTATATCCTTTCATTACAAAAATATTTAGAAAAATGCAACTGAAATTTAAATAAATTTTATTTTTATAGTTATTTTTCAGTAAAACGAAACAAATATTTGTTTATATCTTTATAAATCGCAAGAATAGGAATTATGCACTCAATAATTCAAATTGACGTAGCAGTTTTGTTTTTCATACATAGCCTACTGAAAAATAATTATAAAAATATAATTTATTTAAATTTCAATTGAATTTTTCTCAATATTTTTGTAATGTAAGGATATAAAATGATTACATGGTTGAATTCAGAAAAAAACTCTATCAAATGAGCCTAAAAAATATATAATATTCCATTTAAAAAAAATTACTTTATGTTATAGTTTGAGAACCACTGCTTAAAGAATTCTTTCTTCAATAAGTGAATGTTCCCCTACTACAACTTTTATTTGAATGATTTTCTTGTATTTCCAATAATAAAGAAAATAATCGGGGTGTCCCATATCCGAGAAACACCCTGTATCCTGTTAAAAACTCGGTTAAGAGTAATATATACATATAAGGAAAGAAATAAGCTGTTTTTAAAATGATTTGCAAGTGAGTCTTTAAGCCTTAATGAGTAAAATAATTTTCTGATTATAGTTCAAATTTTGTGTGATACTGAAAAATAGAATAATTTCTGGAATAGGACATACTGTCTCGTCATAGTAGCAACGTATTGTGTTTTGAGATTTTAAAGGCTATCTAGTCTAGAATTTTCGGGACTCCTCTCTAATGTATTTCTTTCTCAATAAAGAAAAAGAAGTCAATCTTTCAGTCGGCTGCAAACGTTTTAGAGAGAATTAGAATACGATTTTATTATTTTTTATGGCGTATCAAATAATAAAACTTTATTTACTTTTCTTTGAACAACGACGATGCATTGTTTTTGGTTAAAAAATTTGATAGCTCAGTATTCAATGAATAAACAAGTTTTTGAGTTCCTAGAATACGATAATAGATTATACTATTTTTACGGTAGTGTCTGTGTGTGTGTGTGTGTGTGTGTGTGACTATATTTTCTACTACGATATCTCCTATAATACAATTTAACTTTTTAATATTTAAGTTTTTTTACAACTGTATGAGGAACTGGTTAGTGATGAATTGTAATTAGTCAACAGGATATTGTACTTGTTTTACTTGAGTGTTTTAATAGTTTTTCTTGAAAAAATATGTATACGAGTAAATATTTTTTATAGTCTTTTACGAATTTATAGATATAGAATTTTAAAAAAATCAGCTTTTATAAATCTTGCATTTCAGGCTACTCAGTGTAAAATAGATGATATTTTTAAAAGTTTATAATTGACAACACGTTTATGAAATAATAGACAGCACATTTATTATGAATTAATTTTACTGGAAACATATATTTCTATTAATAATAGATTTGACGGCAGGTACCGAATTACTTGCTTGCATTTTGTTGTCAGGGCCGGCCCGAGACTTTTAAGCGTCCCAGGCGAAAACTTTAGATTGTGCCCCTCATTTATTTAATTTTAGATACCCATATCATACTGATGAAATTTATTTAATTTGTTGAATCAAGAAGGATCAGCTGGAATATCTTTGAATAAATGAGTAAGGCCTTGGTGATCCAGAAATTTATTATTGACATCGGGTCGTTTCTGACCTTAATGGTCCATCTTCAGCATTAACAAAATTTGTAAAAGTATAATGAAAGTAGACAATGTACAAGACATCTTGTCAAACAATACTTGTCTTGCAAGCTCATCTAAGGAACGCCGTTTAACTTTTTATTCAACATGATATTCATATTTCTAATTGTTAATAGGACGTCGAACCATATTTTTAAATATTTATATTTTAATATGTTTATTATATTTTTCATGTTTTAAATATATCAAAAACCTATTTTTAAATAAATAAAAATATCTTTGGGATTCATCTAATTTATTTAAAATGTTCTCAAGCATATTTGTAAATCAAATATAAACCTGCGAACAATTAAAAATAAGGTTGAATTTCCAATATGTATTTGAAATTATGGTTAGTGTGCTCGTGAATTATCATTTTAAAAACATATTTTTAATTCACAATGCATACTCAGTTTTATTTGAATTAAAAATTTGTTTGTGGTATTTTTTAATTCTCTGTTTCTCTCTTACTCATATCGGTATACGGAAGAAATAGAAAGAGACAGAGAATTAAAAATATGTATCAGTAAGTTTGTAAGTATATTTCTAATTCGATACATATTTGAAATTCAAACATATTTTTTAATGAGCATTTAGAATTATGTTTCGAGTTCTAAAATGTATTTAAAAATGTTTTATTTAATTTTTAAACGATTTAAATGCAGTTTGCTATTTGAAAATATGTTTTACAAATTTTAAACCATTTGTAATATGTATAGCACTGTATAAAACATTTAATTTTTTATTTTTGTAAAACGAAATGATTTAAAATTATATTTAAGATTTCTAAGGCTTCGACGTCCTATTAACCATTAGAAATATGAATATCATGTTGAATAAAAAGTCAAACGGCGTTCCATACTCATCCATAAGTTTAATATGGAAATTTGACAAGTTGCACTGCACTCTATAAATTTAATTTTATTCTTCGACAAGTATTGTTTGACAAGATGTCTTGTACATTCTCTACCTTCATTATAGTTTTACAAATTTTGTTACTGCTGAAGATGGACTATTAAGGTCCGAAACGTCCTGATGTCAATAATAAATTTCTGGATCACAAAGGCTTTATTCATTTATTCCGAAATTTATTTAAGAACTATTTTATTTATACAACATAATTATGTATAAAATAATAGCACAAATAAATATCTAATGTAACTCTTTAACAGCTCATCCTACGTAAAAATATAAGAATTTTGTTTTGTATAAAATTTTGCACTCTTCGCGGGCTCCTATTTCCGGAAACTTTTTCTATACAGAATAAAATAAAACAAATATATCATCACGGCATCACCCATTGCTGGGTGTGCCAATCTGCTTTGTACGCAGATATCGGTAATGATGACGACATATTTGTATCGTGCGGGCGTTTAGCAGGCGTCACCTCACAGGCACTCATTGCTGGCATGGAGAGTGCACCACAGGGGTCAATTTTGTGCCATTTAAAATTCGAAATATTTGGCGTCTGTCGGGATCGAACCCGATTCCCCAGATTCGCGACCAGACACTCAGGCAATATCGCATCAAAAAATGACATTCAATATAATTACATCATTTGTGCTTTTATTTCGATGCGATATTTTATTATTTATCTGACGGATAGTTATCCTCAACTTTATCCGGAGTTTGAAATACCGACCCTTAATTTTATTTAATTATTATCTGTTGCTAATTGAATATTATTGACAGTTCAATGGAAGTTTTCATATCAGTGAGAGTTGAAAGATTTCGCGGCACACTTTTGTGCCGCGGCAGACTCGTTGAGAAACACTGGAATATGAAAAACAAAACGAACGTCTTTTGAGACTTTTTGGGGAAGTTCCTATCGAAGTTTGGTCGACTTGTGAACCATGCAGTCTAGAGGATCCACTATAAATATATCATCACATCATATAACCCATACCCATTGCTAGGTGTGCCAATCTGCTTTGTAGTTTTTACATAGATATCGACGTGTGGGCGTTTACCAGGCCTCTCCTCACGTGTACTCATTGTTATGATTTTCTTTTTACCCCCCGCTTCCCTTGGTAAGGGAGGTATAGGGACCGTGCTAAAAATCGCATATCGAGATTTTGGTAAATGACCACGTTTTAAGGTCCCTAGAATTCAATTTTAACATTTTCCCGATGATGTGTGTGTGGATCCTCTACTCTAACTCAAATACTATCATTCAGAAAATTTTGAATCCTTGTATTTCGAACTTTTTCTGTACTGGAAAGAGCTCATGAGATTTTGGTGTAAATCGGATAACCGGAAAGGGCACTTTACTAGAAGCTCAAAATAGTTTTTCTTCGAAAAATACCTTTAAATGTTATTTTTTCGACATTAATGCTATTATAAAAATTAAAGATTATTAAATTTTCTACAGATTTGCATTAATACTTTTTCTACATATTTTATGGATAAATTTATAAAATTATCTATAATTTAAATCCCGGAGTCTACGCTATAAACAAACAATACTCCTTGGCAGTTATTCAAATGTATGTAACTGACAGGTAAATGTCACTGTCAATAAACTATCAAATTAATAATAGTAACGTTTTAAAAAGAAAAATGTAAATAGAACAATAGGAAAGGAAATTAATAGTTTCCAGTATATGTAAATTTGTAGGTATGTTTTTAGATTAATAAAAATTAACGATTCACCAAAAGGATAAAGCTAATTCTCATTTTTGGATTCGTGAATTCTATTCTATCCCGGTATTTAAATTTTATATTCATTTTATTATCAAAAAAGGTAATTACTTGGATTAGTTTAGACTATATTTTAAGAAATAAACTGCCAAAATTAGAGCAAAATTCACTAATCCAAAAATAAGTAAATAAATAAATATATCATCACGGCTTATTACCCATTTCTAGGTGTGCCAATCTGCTTTGTACACAGTTTTCGGTAATGATAAAATATTTTCACCGTGCGAACGCTTACCAGGCGTCACCTCATGGGCACTCATTGCTAGGGTGGAGAGTGCACCACAGGGGTCAATTTTGTACCATTTAAAATTGGAAATATTTGGCGTTGGTCGGGATTAAACCCGGTTCCCCAGATTCGCGACCTGACACTCAGGTACGCGGCTACGAGACCCCATGGGGTCTCAAAAATAAAGATTAGCTTAATCTTTTTTGTGACTCGAGCTGTACATGGCGGGAGGTATTGTGTTGGCCACATCAGATCCTTTTATTTTATAGTAGACCTTACAGGTAATTAGGTTTATTGTTTTTGTTTAGGTTTAAGTAAGTCATTCATAAATGTACGTTTAAATTACCTGAAAATTAGTTTTGATATGTACAGACATCTGTGTAAACGCTTCAAAAACAAGATTAAAATATCGGCAGAGAAGACACCAGGCGCCGTGAAACTGTCATTCGCTTGACATTATTGGCTATATTTCAGCAATTAAGTTATGACAGTCTTCATGTTCTTCTCGCATTTGTTTAAAAAGCCGAATCCACCAAGTGGATACTAAATAAAGATATCAATATATCATTTCAGACTCGTTCTCATTGGTGAAGTTTGTGACGTCAAACTAAATCATAAACCTAAAGTTTGGACCTTGCAATGTTTAGCTTTATGATTTGGATTTAGAGTCCCTAAATTTTGAAGTGTGAATGAAGTCATTACATAATAAGCGGCCAAAGTCTTTAAATCTAAAGTATAAACCATAAATCTAAACCTAATTAATTTGTGAATGCACCTTAATGTTATTTACAATTGTTACCCCAAAACAATGTTTAATTTTATGCATTTTTAACAGATTTAAAGTGAATGTTTAGTAATTTTTAAAAACACAAACATAATTTACAGTTATATATTTTAATCTTTTAACAATTATTGGGGTTCATTTTGTGAATAAAAAGACCATATACTTGGTTTTTTAGCGAAATGGTTCTTTTCATTTATAATTCTTTTAACGACCGAATATAAACAGTCTATTCTTGCTGTTTGTAAACGAATTTCTCTAATGTGTGCTGAAGAATTTCTTTTTCATCTTATTAAACAACCTAACCTCAATATATTGACAACTTTTACTTTAACAATATTCCTAATATAGCAATAATAAAAAAGTTTACCTATATAGTATGATTGAAAAACAATCTGCAGAGCTGCTATAGTTTTTAGTTAGAGCCAATCGCATGATGCGTACAGTGAACTATTTAACGGGTAAAAACGAGAAGCTCTAATGTTTTTCATTGTCACCGCGCGCACCTCCTGCTGCTGTCATGCCGAACACGGTTTTTTCCTCATTCGGACTTGATTTTACCGCTGGTTTTTTCACTGAATACCAATCGCGGTGCGTTTTAACGATGTAAAAACTTAAGATATGAGACAATGTGGAATCGGCCTCCGTCTTCTTTGTCCCAGACGCTTCGGAGAAGTAAGCCAGACCAGACGCTATGCGTTTTTGCCCCCAGATACAGATATTTTATTCCATTATGTTTCGATAAAAATATTTTACAGTTTTTACACGCGAAAGTACAAATGATTACTTAGTATAAAACTATAGACGCTTAATGGTTATGTGCATATGTTGTGAACCACAGTCATTGTTAATGTGTTTCCATCACTGTTTCCATGTTTGGTTGATAAACGTTTCTTATTTTATTAAGGTTAACCAATTAATGGTTTTTGTAGATCATTATGATTATATGTTTGAATTTATTTTAAGTTTATTTAAATCGCGAAATGATTAAAAAATCTGATGTGGCCAGCACATTACCTTCCGTCAGTTATATGAGGTATTTACGAAAATTCTACCGGTGAACTGTTACCGGTAAACAGCTTTTTATAGCTATCGAAATCGATATTTTAAGAACGCAAGTGATAAACAGGATAGATCCATAACCTATGAAAAAATTTGAAAATTTAAAACAGGTTAGAAATTTGACGTAGTTAACAAATTGAGCAGAGTCCTACTTTGAACACATTTCCACTTAAAACGTGCGCGCTTCGCTTTGCATCACTACCTATTTTTGAGATTAGATTCTTTATGAATCCGGTAGCATTGAACAATTTTCGAACACGGTAACTTTTTACCACTCGTGCACAGTCAGTAGATGCGGTATCTACCGGTAGAATTTTCGTAAATGCCTATGCATTTTCTATAAAATCCATATAGAAAGTTCCTTGCAAAAGATTTTAAATTTCTTGTATGTACATTACCTTTCGACAGTTGTATGTTTTTTATACAAATTCCATACAGAAAGTTTCGAGCTAAAATATCCTATATTTTGAGTAAAATTATAACACAAATATACTACGAATATGTCAGTTCACACTGACCTGTGACACTGACATCTTTCAATCAGAATTTTCTTAATATAGTAGCTGTTTCTAGCATAGCTAGCTAATTTATGAAATTTAATTTCTTTATAATTTTATAACTCTATATCCATTTAATATGAAGTATAAAATGCAGTCAAATCGTATAGAGAATACAATGTTCTTTAATATTTATAATAACATTAAATGTGAAAAATGATATTTAACATCGTTTTTTCAAGAAAAACTGTTAAAATCTTCAAATGAGGGTCCTTCCGGTTGACCAGTTGTAACCAAAATCTAATCAGCTCTTCATATGGATGTAACGAAGAGGAATACGAAAGAATGATAATTTTTGGAATTGTAGTATTAGAGTTATCGTAGACGAAAGTTTTGTTACATACACACATACACACACACAGACACACATACACACACACACACACACACACACACACACACACACACACACACACTCATACAGACATCATCGTAAAAATAGTAAAATCGTATTCTAGGGACCTTAAAACGTGCTGATTCATTAAAAACTCCCCACCGAATTTTTTGACCAAAGACAATACCTTCCTTACCTAAAAGGGACGGAAGGTAAAAATTAAAATCAGTCAAGTAATCGTTCTGATAATTTAAGTCCAATTTAAACAAAATTTTGATCAAAAATAAATAAAATAATCTGTCTCCGGTAAAATTATTTAATAGTAATTTAGTAATAGTAATAAAGACAATACTCAGAACTTTGCGGGCGTGCAGCACGTAAATTTCGGGTAACGGTTGGGCATTGTACAATGTTTTATGATATACTGAATCGTAAATAATTTGAAAAAAAAAAATATTGGAACCTACAACACAATACATTAAACTATTTGACCGAAATAGTCTTTGGGAACATGGCGAAATCTATATACGTTGCTATGATTTTAACAACCCTTAAAAACTTACTTTACCAATAGAGACAGAGCTCTGTAATAAGACATTTACGATTCAGTATAACGTAAATAAAATTATGCTACGAGTAGTGTGTATTTGCGCTTTTCATTCGCATATTTGCACCAAAATTGTTTTTAGCGCTAAATTATAAAAAGAGTTTTGGACTCGGCTAATTTTCTAAATTTAATTTTACCTAGCCTGAGTATTGTGTCTCCTTTTGTAGCGATCTCTCTACGACAGTTCTGATTCTGAAAGCCCGTGAGGTAATTTCTGATAAACGCCCTCAACGGTAGAGATATATCGCGGCTAACCTGGCAATTACTTATCTGTTATGTTTAGCGAAAGTAAGTTATTAGTAGATTTGGATTTTGCTTCGCATCGGATTGTAATTTAAAGTTTCTTGTACTAGCGATACCGCCTATTATCAATTTTTAGCGAAAATGAGTTATTAGTAGATTTGGATTGTGCGTGTATTTTTAAATTATAATGGGGTATTCTGATATAGTAAAATTTTAAGGAATAAAATGTTATAACATTGCGGATTATGCTAAACAATAAGCGAGTAATTTATCTTGGCGCTAAAACTATCATGTGGTTTGTGACGTACGGGCGACTATTGACATTTCTTACAAATTTTGTACCTACATATATTTGACCCGTTAACAAGGCTTGACCCGATGTCACCAGCATTTTTCGTGTTAGCATTATTACATTTTGTGTGTTTACAAGTTTTCTATTTCTATATAAGTAAATATTTCTTATGTCATCAGCTCCTCCTACGTCACACCCGGTAAAATTCAAATTTTCAATTAATATTTAAATTCATATCTCGCTCAAATTAAATAAAAAAGAACTTAAAATTTTAGATTTGTAATACAAATATGTGTAAGTTTCAGAAAAAAAATATTAGAATACCCCTTTTAAAAATCTACTGTAAAATTTAGTCGAAATCACATAAGACATATTACTATACACTCTCAAATACTCGTAGATTTAATTTTTAATTTATATCTTCGATTTAAAATCGATATATGAAAGAGTGCAATTAATTTTATGCAAAAAATATAGCTTAAAGTTTAAAACATTTCCACTATGTATAGGAATAATACATTTGACTATTCAAAATATATTGAGATAGGTACCTCTAAGAATTAAGAATATAAATGGTGAATAATACATTGTTGCTCTGCTATACATATATATATATATATATATATATATATATATATATATATATATATATATATATATATATATACCGTGTGTCTATCTTAAAGGTATACATAGGAGATTAACATGGGAAATCAGTTTTTTACAATTTTCTGCTCGCCTAATTATTTTAAGCAAAAACGCGTCAAATTAAAGTTTTAGGGCATAAAATTCTGCATCTAAATCAATAAACAGAATTACCTTCACATATTTTGTAAGGACAGAAATTAATTATGAATATGTCGAAAATTACGTTGAAAATATCGACAGCCATGGAATTGAACAAAAAAATAAATAAATGCTTGACGTCTCAAAATAATGTTAAAATAATATCCTTCAACTTATGGTCTGGTCGTATTGGAATGGTTTTTATTGTCATATTGTTAGATAAGAATAAGAAGGATTCATTGACAAATTGAATTTAACAAAAAATACTTCGGTAATTTAATTACACTTGAAAGAAAACATGACTATCAATATATGTGTTTTTTCGAAAATGATTTTACAACAGATGAAAAATAAATGATCTTAAAAACATGTAAATATAAATTAAATTGAATTAACTTTCAAAATAATACAATACAATCCTTAAAAACGTTAAAAATAATATTATTCAACTAAAATTTGCTTTAAGTGGATTCTTGTATTCATTTACCAATAGTTAATTGAGAATAAAGTAAAAATCAACACTTTTATACCTTATAAAATATATTGTGTTCATTTTAATTTAATTTTTATTTAATTCCCAATTAAAATATTGGTGTAACGGCCAGAAATGAAGCCAGGAAAAGCTAAATGTACTAAGTGCCATTTTTACAAAAATGATATTTTCCTGCCAATGTAAGCTATGTCTCAAGGCAAATGTTTAGCTAAAAGCGCTACGTTCGTATTGCGCACTAACTACTATTAGCTATATTTCAAATATCAACATACCACTTTTCTAAAATGTTCATAGTCAATATTTTTTCTGGGTTTCATGAAATAAATACATAATGGGCGAATTTTACATAACTTACGAATAGGAAACAAGGACAAGTGTAAATAATATTTTTGAGCTCGAAATAAAGTAAGACTTCAAAATTATAATGTTTTCACCTTCCGGCACTTTATAGGTTAAATATTATTTTTTCACATTTAACGTTATTATAAATATTAAAGAATATTTTATTCTCCATACAATTTAACTGCATTTTATACTTCATATTAAATGGATATAGAGTTAAAAAATTATAAAGAAATTAAATTTCATAAATTAGCCAGCTATGCTATAACTATGGAAACAGCTACTATATTAATAAATTATGATTGAAAGATGTCAGTGTCAAGTGCAATTGACATAGTATGTTTGTGTTATTATTTTACTGGAAATATAGGATCTTTTGCTAGAAACTTTCTGTATGGAATTTGTATAAAATACATACAACTGCCGAAAGGTAATTTACAAGAAATAGCATCTTTTGCAAGGAACTTTCTGTATGAAATTTGTACAAAATACATAGAACTGAGTGGAACTGACGAAAGGTAATGTACTGACCACATCAGATTTTTTTAGAATATCTCAGAAAACTGATTTTGGTACTTAGTTCATTTACCTTCACATGTGACACATCCAAAGCAGTACAAACTCTCTAAAATGTAATAATATTCAGAAATAAGTGCGTAAGAAATAAAGAACTGAGATCTGCCTGTCATGTGAAAACGAACCTGAAAATATAATAGGTACATCATCTACAAACGAGAATGGAATATTTAGAACATTTATGCGTTTCTCTTCCTCAAAATATTCATAATAATTTATTTACACCGTTTCGATAAAATATCTTCTGAAACATCATTCATCCATTCCATCATATCCAACGATATAGAACGTTGATGTTTTAAAAATAAATAATGACAATATAAACAAAACAATTAATCAATATCCTTAGCAACGCCAAGGCTTATGCATAATTGTAATCAAAATTATTATAAATGAAAACTTATTTCACATATTCTAGTGAGACATAAAATCTTGTATGCCACCACTAGCATTACTAGATGATAATGCTCATCGGACGACATCTATCCCTCGGGCCAACGCCTTTGGTACAAAAAACACTATTAATTCAATGCATGTAACGAAGAGGAATACGAAAGAATTATAATTTTTGGAATTGTAGTATTAGAGTTATCGCATTAGAAAATTTTGTCACACACAGACACACGCACACACATACACACGCACACACATACACATACACATACTCATACACGCATACATAAACATACATCATCGTAAAAATAGTAAAATCGTATTCTAGGGACTCTAAAACGTGCTTATTCATCAAAAACTCACCACCGAATATTTTGACCAGACAATACCTTCCTTACCTAAAGGTGACGGAAGGTAAAAATAGTAAGCAAAAAATGTGTATAAAGAAGATTGTAGAATGTACATAATTTACACATTGCCGAATTTCATACTCTATAGATACCTAACGCATACAAAAATAATAAATTAATAGAAATATATTATTCTTGATTTTCAACTAAAGTTTGAAGTTTAATAATTTATATAAATAATTCTTTGCATAATTATCATTTATATTTTAATTGTCTCAAACAAAAAAATAACTTCAAGTAAAATTGAGAACATCTGTAAATTTATGCTGTATACAGACAAACGGCTGTAAGTATTTTTTATTCCATTCATTGTTAGTGTGAGTCAAGGTTAAAACATAACGGTTATATTGTTAAAAAAGCACGCCATTTCTATTGGTGAGATGTGATGTGGTAGGGTGGTTCCGTTTGCCGAAAATTCATCTGCCGGGTTTGTGACCCTACGATTGGCCCTTGGCTGAGGGGTAAGTTTAGGGGTGGAGTTTTGCTTTACCTACCCCAGTCGAACCCTCGTGGGAATCTTATAAAAAACATGTCTTCGCATCCACACAAAAACTCGTCCGCCAGAATTATTATGCGTTTTTAAAAACACTGCTGAAAAACTAAATTAACTGAATTTATTTAAAAGGTATGCCGTATCTTATAATGCAGAATGCAAGTAAAAACAAAACTTGTGTCAATGAGGCGAATAAACGAATACTGATACAACATTATGGAATGCTTTGTAACCGGAATACATACATACGTATTAACATTATCGGTTTTTCTCGATCTTCAAATAAAAATAATTCATATTATACATATTAAAACTAACTTCACAAAATAAATAGAATAAATCCATTACTTACTAATTCAAATGTTACTCTACTACCTATGTAAATAGAAATAATATCAGTATATTATTACCTAAACCTAAATAAGAAAAAGTATTCACTCATACTGGAAATAAAATGCAATTAAATTTTTAAGATTATTGTAGGTAATAATTATAAAGGAAGCAAAATATTGGAGAATCAGTTTAGATATTTTACTTCCTTTATTATACATTCACAGTCGAAAAAACTTATTATAATTTAACTGTCCAAAATAATAAAAAAAAACTGCCTATTTGTTAATATTTTGTTCTAATTACATAACATACCACATACATACGAACATGGGCAGTTGGGCAGTGCAAAACACAGGAAATGAATGCAGATAATTACTACCTATTTCAGAAATCCGTTAATTAAATTATAGAACTCTAATTAATTAGTATAGGAACAAATAATAATGATTACCTAACACAAAAATAAACTAGGCCTTTACTAATAACCGAACTATTGTTATTATAATAATCAATCCCTACTTAAATTGTTTATCTAAATTTTCCCGAAATTCAAATTTAATTATTTAATATTTATTTAAATTAATTGTATCCGTTATAAGTTATGTATATTATATTAGAACAGTGTGAAATATGTAGTTAATTCTTTTTGTGAATTATTTCTATAAATATTGTAACGTTTGATTCCATGCGTTCCCTAAAGCTGCGAAAATCACATCGCGCAGATGTCCCCCGTTGTTTGTAACATCTAACGTCAGGGAGGCCTGGAATCTTACATTACAGACAACGGGGACATCTCTGCGATGTGATTTTTCACAAATGAGGTCGAAAAAATTACTTCATAAGTTCAAATAATGGGGTTCCTACAACATTTTGCAACAACAACCGAAACGACTATGAAAAAGAATAAATTTAATTTATTTAATCCCTGGACCATGCGTTTCCTCTGCCGGACCCTATGTATTTTATATAAATACAAATGCACATTATATTACAATTACCTATCTTTAATACTTATAAATATTTAAACATTTACACAAACTAATTTGTATTAATATTTTTAACTTCATCTTATATACCTATTAAATAAATATATTTACATGTTCTATAAACAAATTAATCTTAATAATTTTGTTCCAAAAATCAGTATTCAATTCAAAAGTCAAGATATCAAAATTGATTTTTTTGAAATGTAATTTTAAGGAGAAAAGACAATAAAGAAGGATACAGTACATTGACAGTCGCCGTTTTCTAATTTGTTTTCAATTCTAAAATAAGATTCAAGAATAAAATCTTTGATTTCTTTAGATAAAATTTTCTCGTCAAATTTACATTTAATTAAATATTTTTAAATTGAAATACGTTTCTTTGTTCATAGCCAATTCCAAGTTAGAATTTTTTTAACACACTGTGGAACGTACATTTTATCTATAAAAATAGCCTTCTAAATAATTGTAGTAGGCAAATATATTTTCCGTTTTTTACCTCCCGCTACCCTTAGTAAGGGAGGTATATAGGAATCGTGCTAAAAAATCGCATTTCGAGATTTTGGTAAATGACCACGTTTTAAGGTCCCTAGAATCCAATTTTAACATTTTCACGATGATGTTTGTGTGTATGTGAGTGTGTGCGTGTGTGTGTGGTTCCTATTTACGCTCTAACTCAAATACTATTATTCAGAAAATTTTGAAATCTTATTTTTATACGTTATTCTAATATGGAAAGAAGCCATTAGATTTTGGTGTAAATCAGATAACCGGAAATGGCACTTTACTTGAAGCTCAAAATAGTTTTTCTCCGAAAAATACCTTTAAATGTAATATTTTCGAATTTTATGTTATTATAAAAATTAAAGATTATTAAATTTTCTACTGGTTTGCATTAATACTTTTTCTATATATTTTATGGATAAATTTATAAAATTATCTATAATTTAAATCACAGAGCCTGAGCTTTAAACAAACACAACTACTTGGTTAGATAGTTCATATCTCAAATGTATGTAATTGACAGATAAATGTCACTGTCAAAGAACTAATCATTTCAAATCAATAATAGTAACGTTTTAAAAAGAAAATAGTAAATAGAACCATAGTTCTATGGAATGGATTTTAATACAGTTTCTAGAATAACTAAATATGTAAGTACTTATGTACGTTTAAATTAATGAAAATTAAATAGCGGGAGGCGAGGGGTAAACAACTGTGGATTTTTGGTGTACACGCATGTGGAGTTCCATGGATTTCCGTGGATGTTCATGGATATCCCTGGATTTCTGTAGATGTTCACGGATTTCTTTGGATGTCCGTAGATTTCAGTGGATGTCTGTGTATTTCTGTGGATGTTTTTGGATTTCAATGCATATTTAAGTGGCAATTGCGCAGGCGCGAATGCGCGCGCATTTCTTCTTCGTTGTTAATGACGTGATATTATCGTTGTTTTGTTTAAGAAAACTAATAGTGTATCAGTAAAAGACTGATGTTCGAGATTTATAAGTGAAAATGAAATTAAAAAACTGATGCGGCCAGCACATAACCTCTCGCCAGATATTTTAAAAAGTTGTACGCATAAAACGAAAAATATTTTTAAATATAAATACATATATTCATGTCTCACTACAAATTAATTCTCACATATATTTGCAAAATCTATGGGATATTTTAATATAAATTATGTACAATACATACATTTTCTTTATATTCAATATCCTGAAATTTTCTTTTTCTGCTTTCCTTTTCTTTTTCTTTATATTCGTCATTTTTTGCACATTAACGAATTCTGGAATTCTGTTGGTGTTGCATTATCAACTCCTATAGTAGAAAATGAAATATAAAGTGATATTAACTATGATTTAACTGATGCAGAAGTTGAGGACTGTGAAATTTTTAAGATGTTACCATCAGTGCAATGTCAAGATGAAAACTATGATCCCCTTGCTGACTCCCAATCCGAAATACACACTGATATGTGCAATCTAGATATAGTAGGCATTGGTCAAGAACTTTTATTAAAAGATTTTTCACTGATGCTAACGCCAGAAGAGAGAAATACTATTTATGAAAAGGGACCATTAGTACGTGTAACATTAGCATCAGAAAACTCAACTATCATTAAGAAATCTTCATTATGTTGGCTTTTAGAAGAAACAACACAGAGTAAGTACTGATAGGTTACGAAGGTTTTTGACAAGCAAATCACAAACATCTAGACACGATTCTGTTGAACACAAAATAAATATTAAGAGTAAGATAATTGCAAAGAATAGACTGCGCACAGCTATTTGTACGAAAAATTCAAGCCAAAGAGAGACATTTAATTCCGATTCATCAGAGGATGATCAAATTAGTATCAAATACGATGACAGCACAGACACTGACACTTTTTCTGATGGAACCTCGGATGGAACTGATGAAAATATAGATTGTTGCGAGGATTATCGCTCAAATTATCCTACTACAAATATGTCTTCTACTTTTAATCAAAATCTCGTAGACCCTTTCCTGCCGGAATGTGGAAAATTTTATGCTATTTATTATGAGCAACGATGGTTATCAAAATTGTTAATAATGGCTACATTGTTATGATTTTGAAGAAAAAACGGAAGAGTGAAAGAGAATTCGTGTGGTCAAAGCCTGATGATATTTGTGAAGTTTCGGTAGAGTTTATATTTTATGGATCTCTATTGATCGATACAAAAACTGAAGACGTACCGTTGCAACTAACGATAAGTAATCTGCAGCAAATTAATGATAGATACACACAGATGAAAAGAAGATAAATTTTCGTGATTACATTACTTTCATATTTTGTTTTTCTAATGTTTGTGCTTAATATAAGTATTATCATTAAAATATAAAACTATTTGAAGTACTTTATAACTCGCCTAACTACAACTGATAAAGCTGTACTATAATAATAATTAATGAATAATATATATTACATTTTCGCAAACTTCCATGGATGTCCGCAGGTGTCTGTAGATATCCGTGGATTTCAGTAGATATCAGTGGATTTCAGAAGATTTCTGTGGATTTCAGTAGATTTCTGTGGATCTCTTTGGATTTTTATGGATGTTTTGGATTTATTTCATAAAAATGGATTTCGGTGTACAGATTTTGGTCAGTTGTTTACCCCTCGGCGGGAGGTGTTGTGTTGGCCACATCAGATTTTTTACCTTCTGTCACCTTTAGGTAAGGAAGATATATTGTCTTTGGTCAAAAAAATCGATGATGATTTTTTAATGAATAAGCACGTTTTAGGATCCCTAGAATGCGATTTTACTATTTTTACGATGATGTCTGTATGTATGGATAGATGTATGTATGTATGTGTGTGTGTGTGACGATTTTTTCGGAACTTTATTACCACCTTTCCAAAAATTATAATTTTTGCGTATTCCTTTTCTTTACATCTATATGAAGAGCTGATTAGATTTCGGTTACAATTGGTTGACCGGAAGTACCCTAATTTGAAGATTTTAACAGTTTTTCTTGAAAAACGGTGTTAAATATCATTTTTTCACATTTAATGTTATTATAAACATTAAAGAATATTTTATTCTCTATAAGACTTGATTACATTTTATACTTCATATTCAATGGATATAGAGTAATAAATTTATAAAGAAATTAAATTTCATAAAGCAGCAAGCTGTGCTATAACCATGGAAACATTTACTATATTAAGAAAATTTTGATTGACAAATGTCTGTGTCAAGTGTGTTAATTTTACTGAAAATATATAATCTCTTACAAAAAACTTTCTGCATGGAATTTGTACAAAATACATAGAACTGAAAGTAATGTATTGGAAATATGGAATCTTTTACAAGAAAATCTCCGTGTGGAATTTTTACAATATACACAGATTAGGCCACGATTAGCCACGATCTGACAGAAGGTAATGTGCTGGCCTCATCAGATTTTTATAGCTAGGTATATTATATTTGCTTGTAAATCAATTTATGTTTTATGAAAACTTTTATAAAATACAGATAGTACAGATCATATTTTTTGTATTCTTAAAATCGTATTTCTAGGTTTAAGTGGAAGCTTGAAGTTGAATCACAGATTTATGGAGTAATTTGTTAAGCAAATAAAGAATTTATTATTATTATTATTATTATTATTATTATTATTATTATTATTATTATTATTATTATTATTATTATTATTATTATTATTATTATTATTATTATTATTATTATTATTATTATTATTATTATTATTATTATTATTATTATTATTATTATTATTATTATTATTATTATTATGTGTGTTACCATAATATGTTAAACATTGTTTAAAAGTTTTTAAAAGCAGTAAATGATAATATTTAAAATTGTGTATAGTTTGGATTAGTATATTTCAAATTTATTGAATTTTTGTATTATTTATTTATATATTTATTTTGTTATATTATTGCAACAATTTATTATATATTGTTGTTGCTAATTTGATAAATAAATAACAAAAGTAAATAAAAAATAAATAAAGTACAAATAAACAATAATTGAATAAAAAGTATGATGGCAATCAAACTCTAAAATGAAATTATGCCCCTTATTCAAATTGTACTTAATAAAAAACAGACTTTAAACATTTTTTACGACAACCCTAAGTACTTATAGCCGATTGTCTTAAAAAAAGGATTCTCTCATCGTAGTGTTCCTTATCCTTACCGTGTGAACCGCGTAAAAAGTAGACGCTTGATGTGTGTACACACATGCACATGATATGCATGTATTTAATATGCAAAGACACGGCGTGTCAATATAAGTCCGAGGAGGGATCAGCATTCATGCGGTCATGGGCTGGATGGCTATGTTTTTTGTGCAGCACCCACGAAAAAACAGCCTTACCTGGCCGGCGTGCATTGTTCATCACGAGCTATTTTTTGTTTTGAAGCTCATTACGCAAGGGTTAGGCAGACGGTATTTTCTCACCGCGTCTTGGCCACCTTTTTATTTTGCTACGTTTTTTGTTTCCTCCACCGAAACAAGAAAAAATCACGGACTATTTTAATTTTATGCGTAATGTATTTTGTAAGAAAAAATACTTTTGATATGACTTGGATTTCAGTTCACAAGGTAGATAAGTGTCCCTACCATACTGGGATTACTTTTTGTTTTTTTACCAGTGTTCTGAGAATATGTAAAATGAATTAATTTTTTGCTTTTGATTTTTGATTTGAGTGATAATAATCTCACGCTTTTTGAATACGATGAGCTTATTACATCCATATATATATTAAAGAAATCAGGTTTAATTTGTATAAAATTTAAATATTATAATCGAATAATGATTGCTATTGTTGATATTGATTTGGATTATTAGTAAATATATATTCAGATTTTAATTATCATTTATCTTATTAAAAATATGGATAGTACCTATATATTTTGTAGTTGTACCTATCCAGTTATAATTTATATTATAGTTCATATATTTTTATTTATTTTTAATAATAATAATAATAATAATATAACTTTATTGACCAGAGTCAACGGCGAGGTTCAGCCAAAGGCTGCTCTTCCATCCAACCAGTACATTAAATTACAAAAATCTGATGTGGCCAGCACATAACCTCTCGCCAGATATTTTACCTGGTTGTACGCATAAAACGAAAAATATTTTTAAATACAAATACATATATTCATGTCTCACTACGAAATAATTCTTACATATATTTGCAAAATCTATGGGATATTTTAATATAAATTATGTACAATACCTACATTTTCTTTATATTCAATATCCTGAAATTTTCTGTTTCTATACTTTCCTTTTCTTTTTCTTTATATTCGTCATTTTTTCGCAAATTCCTTTTATATTCTTTTTTACGTATATTCTTTTCATTGTTGACTTTTTTTATTTTCATAATCTTCATAATAATGTACAAATATTTTTGACAGTGACATCTATGTGTCATTTACAAACATTTGAATTTCTTGCCTTGTACTAGTTTGATCTGAGAATTTTTATATCAAATTATTTTATATACATTTCTTTATCTCTAAATCTATTAGAAGATATAATAATGAATTTATATTTATCGAATAAAGAATTTAACGTTCTTTAATATAAGTATTTACATAAATTTTCGATAATAGTATATTAAAGAACGTGGTTTATAAGACATGTTTTTTTCGCACGCGTCAAAATTTAGAAAACGAGCGTTAGCGAGTTTTCTAATTGACAAGTGCGAAAGAAAGTCTTATAAAATGAGTTCTTTATACTATTTTTTATATTTTGCGCCTTCTACAATAACATTTACTTACTCAATTTGTGATTATATTTGTAACCATTTGCACATTTTCATGTAAATAATTTTCCCTAAATAAAAAAAAATAATAATAATTTCGATATTATATAATTAAAATGAATTGTCAATTAACTAAAAATAAATTAGGTAAAAATGGGTTAAAGAAAGGTCATCTAGTACCAACCGCCTAAAACAAAAAATTGCGTATCGAAATGAAGGTCATTACGATACGCAATTGCGTATCGTAATGCCTTCAATAAGAACGCAAAATATAAAACTTGTTTATTCACACTCAAAAGCGGGCGCTATTTGACTTTTGTTGCCCGAGGGTGTATAAAGTTGCCAGGCTACAACTATACAAACATAATGAAAATCGTGGTTTATGGATAAATGTCAGACAATACAACAAATTGGATAAATTACATTAAGAACACCGCCACTCGTAAAACTTTCGTGTTCTTTTTCGTATACATCTTTTGACTTCTGTAGTAGTCCTCACAGTTGTAAATAACAAACTTATGGGAAATGAAAAAAAAATAGTATTATTTCCATCCATTGTTACAAAAATTCTATTAGCTGTAAATTTTGTTATGATTCCATGTTAATAAATTTGGACTAGTTTTACACATTGCACAGTTTAAAAATAAACAATTTAAAAGTTTGTTAAAAAAGTTTTAAATTTGATCGGCCGCCAGTGAAATAGTGAAAAATTCATTTCTTGTAATTAAGTTTTGAGGTTAAAGTCTTGGCGCAACACGAATATTAATATTATCTATTCTGAATTTCTTAAAATGTGCCTATCTTATATATTTATATGTATTACAAGGCAATTATTTTATTAAAAATATTCTTGTTGCAGTGGTATTAACAACAATTCCAAACAATGAGGCTGAACTTCAACTATACCGTGTCATGCAGCGTGCCTCACTCCTTGTGTACTATGACACGCTGCTTGAAATGGGTAAGTATAAATATAGATAGGTACTCGTATTAGCGCCCAAAAGAAATTTTCTGCTATTAGTCATATTAAAATTTAATATCATATAGCCTAGTCGTCTTAAATTTACTTAATTTTAATAAGAATTTCTTTGGGTCGCATTCGTTGTATGCATAATTAAGGACATTCAATGAGGTCATTTCACATTTTCCAATTTATTTATTTTTTGAAAGAATAGGTCA
Source organism: Harpalus rubripes (assembly GCA_963082715.1). NCBI lineage: Eukaryota > Metazoa > Arthropoda > Insecta > Coleoptera > Carabidae > Harpalus > Harpalus rubripes. The sequence goes on along the minus strand of OY720448.1, from coordinate 97,795,062 downwards.
AATTAAATATGTAGTTGCATGTTTTACCACTTACAAGTCTTTAGAATCAGAAACGTCACGGTTTGCCGGATACAACATTCGAGCTCTACCGGTTTAGTTTGGAACTATGATTGTTTGGGTTGTCACTTGTCAGTTTGATTTTGTGAAAGCAACAGGTGGTTCCTATAAATTTTTTGTTCAATTAGTATTTTCTGCTTGGTATTCGAATGATATATTTTTCGATGTTTTCAAAGAGGTGTTATCACAGCAAGGCACGTCACAATACTTCACAACCATATTGTTAACTAAAAACATATTTCATACAACTATTGATATTTATTTTAAGGAATATTTTATTTACATACCTTTACTGTTAACTCTGCTGTCACCTGTCACAATTTTAGGTTACAATAGCAAACGGAAACCACGTGGACCGTAAATATGTGTGTGTGAGAGAGGAATGTCTATGTGTAAGTAACAACTCGTGACGTCACGAATTTTACAGCGCGAAAGTTTATTAGTAAATTTATGAATGAAAAGTCGCATATTTCGTGTTACTTTATATTACTATATTTCTTAAATGAGACGAATTTCACGATTTTATAAAAAAAACGATTTTTTTTAAATGACCCCATTGTTCAATAATGTTGATGAAGAGTTTCGATAGACTGAGGGCCGGTACTTTTGCTTCTGATTAAGCGAAAATAACGATTGATTATATTTAATCAACCTTTTTCAGTACTTTTTAAGCCGATTAGTATTTAACCATTGATTAATACATGAGATGGTTGATTAAATTTAACAGCAACGATTTGATGCTGTAAAATATTTAATCAAATGTTATTTGTAACCTATTATTATTGACAGATAATAATTCATCGCAAAATTATGGTTCTGGAAGAATTAAATCATTTATTTGATGATGATGATGATGAAGATATAATTCCATTCATTTTTAATTTAAGATCCTATATAATAAGAGATAGTCCTAATTATTAGCAATTGTATACGGATGAAGAATTTTATCTGTATTTTGCTGTTCTTCATTATTTCTTAGGAACGCATCGTCACTATCTCCAGCATTGGGTAAACCAATTATTCCCAATTGCAATGCGGAATATAATTGTTCTTCTTGAAGATGAAATTTCTTCTTAAAATTCCTTTTTATGTTATATTTTATTTTTAAAGAATTCAAATCCCGTTTGGCATTTACAATGGAAGAATTAAATGCATATTCTATTCTTTTCCATGCCATATTTTTATCTTTACCAGTTGCAGCATCTGTATTTTATTTTCTATTATCTTTACTTCCTCCATTATACATTTCATGAAATTGTCTATTTCTGTAGTAGTAAAACTAGTACCCTTATCGCGCATTTATCTATTTTACACACAATAATGACACAAACAGCAACAAAAATGATCACTTTTTGACATAAACAAATTCAAATTGAACGATAACCTCAAATTTCGTAACACATTACAATAATTGTTATCTGTCTTCTTCTACATCAGAGAAATGATCAAATACGTACGTCGGTTATAAGTTTAAGTAATTTTAGGGACAATTATAATGTATTGCCAACTTGAGTTAATCAACGATTAGGTAATCATTGGTTAGATTTGTCAAAAGTACTGATTTCTATTTAATCATGGTTAAAAACTAGTGATTAATTTAACACTTGATTATATAATCAATGTTTTAATCAGAAGCAAAAGTACCGGCCCTAAATTAATTAAATTGATTAATTTAATGTTTTGATTGATACAATACAATATTTTATACACCATAGGAAATACAACGTGAAAATTTTCATATGGCTGTAATTTTTGCCTTTAATTAATTAATTAAGTTTAGAACAAAAATGATCAGAATAACAAACTGCACCAAATGAGCCTAAATTTATTGATAAGAGTATAATAAGTTCTTGTCATGAGGTAAACGTAAAATAAAATATCCGTCTTTAAACTTTTTACAGAGTGCCATGTAAAACAAAACATACAATTCAAATAGTCGTATTCTTTGACATTGATATATAAAAGTTTATTAATTGATATTTAATGGTTACACTGAGCTTTTTCTGCGGTATTAAATGTATCCACGATGACTGATAATAGTACATTAAGATACAAATTTCATAAGACATAATTTCAGCGCACGCGTCTTTTAAGGGGACAAAAAATATTTACAAATATGTTATTTAGTTTTGAGAAATTTCTATTTTGGTTGTTTCATAAAGTACATATTAAAGAACCAAAGTATAAATAGTTATTTATGTACCTAGGATAAAAAAATGCATATTACAGCAAACAAGCGAGGCTATAATATGCAATTTTTGCCGAGGTGAATATTACATCTTTCTGTCTACCTTACTAATAATAGATCTAGAAGGGTATTACGTACAATTACAATCATATGAAATCGTAGTAAGCTTAGCGGACGAAATAGGTTTGCGGACGAAAAGTGAAAATCTTCTGAAAAGTGTCTTTTTTGTCCGAAAATAAATACGTAAAATTTCACTTTTCGTTTATGTAGACAGAAAAATAATTGAATGAAATCAATAATTATTAGAACTTAATATGTCAGATACCATCTACCAAACTCACGCAATACAATTGTTTAACATTTTGTGCTATTGCTCATGGCACTCTGTGATTAGTTAAAAACTATTACATTTATTTAACCTCTCTTTCGCGAAAGAAATGCATGTAAACAATACTTTTTTTTACATTTTTGTTCAAAAATTAATATGGCAGAAATAACAGCCATATGAAAATTTTACTATTATTTAAATGTCCATAAAAAAGTGGACACGCTGTTTATTGCAACAATGTGCCTATACTGTCAAGACAGATGATTAATAATGTTGTTCGATAACCAATATTGTGCAAAATTATTGAATGTCTGATTACCGAAACATAATAATGATAAAGTAGTAGACTGTATTTCCTGGCTTGTTAATTTACCGAATTTGGTTTCCATCACACTGCAGTAAAATTAAATACTCATCTAGATTTTGTTGCGGTGAATGGTCTTTAGTACCTTTTGGGGGTCTCATATTTATACCGCGAACAGTTTTTGTGTAAAAAAAAAACAGTTTGAATAAAATATTTTTGAAATGATGAATTTGAAATAAGTTAAATTCATGATTAAAAGAATGAAATGAACAAATATTTAAACGACTGCATTTAAAAATAACAATTTTTTCACTTCATGTACATCCAGAAATGGGTAAAAAGTCGAAGGGACTCATAAGATGATCGTGGTTAGAATTTTATATCACTTCCGGTTCTAGTGGAAATGGGTACAATTTTAAATTTAGCACAGGGAATCGGTATTTTTTATATTCTTTTTTCAGAATCTATATAAAATTACCTTCAAACGATACCAATATATTGTTTTACTTAAATCGTTTCAAAATGGTGACCATTTATTTTAAAAACGTGTATTAATAAAATTCCATACAAAATACAATACAGCAAGCTATTATAACAATTTTATCTTAAAACAGAAGAAAAGTGACGATATCTCTCTCCATCAAGTTGAAGGGCTCTAATAGAATTTCTTTGACATTCTCCGAATATTTAAAACCACATCAACCATTTATTCATTTTTTAGTCTATATACAAAGTATCCATTTGCGCTCTCTTTTATCAACACAAAATGTCACTTTGCCGCTCATGCGCGACAAAGTAGAAAAACGCTTGCTGTCCAAATTTCTAACTATGCAATGTTGAGAAATTTCACTTGTCTACATTCTTAATGGAAACGTTTAGTCAGGAACTAAAGGCACTGTGATTACACATTTACTACCTTCACAAGTTAATCTGACATATATCTGCAGTCGGTATATTACATAACCAGACAAAATGTCGCGCTGCTGTGAAAACAAAAGTATAAATTGCTTAGATCAGATCAGAAGCGATAGCTCAAGAAGAATGGAAAATAACGGTAAATTAAAATGAAATATAAAATGAATTGTGTAAACAGTTGTGCTGCCACCTGCAAAAGTTTGGCGTGAACGCTCCCAATGGACATCCACTTTTTCACTGCACTAGTTTAATGTACTTGATACAAATAAATTATTGTTACGGTGGAGTACCCCATTGTGGCGACTGTAGCAAAAATGTGTGTTTCGAGCGCAAATGGACATTGTTGATTTCGAGAGAATGCCGCTCTCCTGCGTCGCGCGGCAACAACCTTTCAATCAACAATGTCCCATTTTGCGCTCTTAATACATAAACAGCTATTGTGTAACGCAGTTAGGCAGTAATTATTATAACAAAACAAAAAAAAAATGATAGCCACTGTCACCAGTAAATACCAAAATTAATGTAGGTAAATACTTTTCTTTTGTTTTAAGGTAATAAAATTGTTTTCATAGCTTGCTGTTTTATTTTGCATGGGTTTTTATTAATATCTACATTATTTTGAAAATAATTGGTCACCATTTTGAAATAGTTGAAGTAAAACTTATTTTAATATCGTAGTGAAAGTAATTTTATGTACATTCTGAAAAAAATAAGAATATAAAAATATCGATTCCTTATACTAGATTTAAAGTTGTACCCACTTCCTATAAAACCGGAAGTGATACAAAATTGTTATTACGATCATCTTATGAGTTCTTTTTTCTAGTTAAACCTTGCTTATTAACATTTTTTGGTAACTTTCAAAATAAACGATATATTCTTGGTGCCGGACTTTCGCCGATCACCCTGTATACTTGGAAAGCCTAGGTAAATTTGCCGTATGTAACTAAATAAAACAAATATTCCTAACATATTGAAGTTTGAAAAAATTCTTGTCTGAAACTTGGATGCGTTAAATTCTGTTTTAACATCATACTTTCTTTCTAACTAAAATCTATTTTTAGGAACAAGATTTTAGACAGGAAAAGTGTAAAGTAAAACTGGGAGGTCTTTTGTTTGTAGTAAATTCTAATAAAAGATTCCTAATTTGCCTCCATAGGTGGTGATGACGTTCAGCAACTGTGCGACGCAGGCGAGGAAGAATTCCTTGAGATCATGGCCTTGGTGGGGATGGCATCGAAGCCGCTGCATGTGCGGCGGTTTCAGAAATCTCTCCAAGAGTGGATGATAGATCCCAGCGCCTTTCAAGTTCCATTAGACAGAGGGAATAGTAATAATGCGGTGGAGTGCAGCTCAAGGCGATCTATTCTGGAACCAGGAAGTGGTAGTAGGGTTCTATACTCTCCAGGAAGCTCTGGGTCTAGGAGTAGTTCGCCTGCTGCAACCGACGCTGTGCTCAGTGACGCGCAGGTAAGGAATACGTCGTAACAAAAATTAAGGTAGAAAATGTTAAAATATTATTAATATTCTGCATCAAAATTAATTTTTAAAAATCAGGCTGAATCGAAATAGGTAAGTCTACTATTAATTTAATGGCTGTATTCTGTAAAAAAAACTGTCTTGTTTTTCAGATCTGTAAATCTGTAAAACACTGACAAAAACTCAAAAACACATCTATTTTTGTTGATTAATATACAATTTTGTTTAAGAGTATAGTAGTTTTCAGTAATAATATAACAAGAGAGTGAGAATAAAATGAAAATAATTTGACAGATTTTTCGAAAACTTGTTGCCAAGCAATAGTCACGAAAGCCCGCAGGGCTTGTGTGGCTCTTGTCAAATGGTAACAAGTTTGAGTAAAATCTGGAAAATACAGTGGGTAAGTCTGTTTTGACAACTAGAACACACTTTGACAATGCAACAAATAATCAAAAGATCAGCCGTATGCATAAATTTGTTAGTGGTCACTTAGTTCATTTTAAAAACAATTTAAAATGTCACTAAGCAAAACCTTATGTACAGTGACATTTAGTAGAATTTAAATTGTTAGTTGGCAACTAAGTGTTAATAACCAACTGACGCATGTTTATGATAATTTTAAGGTAAACCTATAAATAACGGTTTTAGTAGTTATAAAAAAAAGTAGTTGTAGTAGAGTTAATGTATGCCGAAGAGATGCATCAATTAAAAATAAATTATGAGAAACAATACCAAGAAGCAAGAATTGCAGCTTTAAGGGAAAAACGGGAAGAATTGTAAATAGTGTCAATATTTTTTTAGTTTAAATTTATTTAGTATTTATTAATAAGTTTGTACATGTAAAGGAATAATTATTTATTCATATTTTAGTTCACATTTTGTTTGTCTTTAGCTTTGTTCTACATGTAACTATAAGTAATTTGTTAACACTTTTGTTTTTTGCATTTTATTTGTTATTGAATATTGCAATCGTCTTCTTTATCTTCATCATCTGCGAATTCTTCATCAAGCTCTTCGATTCTTTCATTAACACAAATGTTACGCAAAATAGCCTCTGCAACTATTTCCTTTTCTATATGAAGTTGTAGTCCATTAAATAAAGCATCAAAATTTATTTTTCATTATTCCAAACAATCTTCCCACAACATTCCTCGTTTTACAATGTTGCCAGGTTAAATAATATAATGCAAGTTGGCTATTTAGTAGTGACCAGTAAAAGTACAACTATGCATACCATCCCGCTAATAGCATTTTATCTGATGTTACTGGCCACTACGTAAAATGCTGCTAAAACCATTTTAAGCTTGCACTTATGCATACGGCTGATAATTACTAATTATTGTATTTCTAGTTTCTATCATTTTTAAATTTATTTCATGATCAGAAATGGCACAAAATTGGTCATTTTACTTATGTGTTGATTACTATCTGACATGTCAATAAAAACAAAAGCTACAGAGATTATTCCCGGGAGTAATCTCTAGAGCTTTATTCTCCGTATAATAATGACAGGATTGGTTAAAACGCAGACACGTGACACAAAATGGAACATTTCATTGGTTGTAAGAAATGTCAAAAAATAATCGCGCAGATTTACACATTTGTAAGACTTACAGTTTTGTACAGAATACGGCGATTAGATCTATAATTTAAATTAGATGAGGGCAAACTTAAATGCCATTTATTGTTGTATGAAAAGGTTCTGTGTCTGTATTTTACTTTCGATTTCGCCAGAAGTTACAATTTCTTAAAATAATGAAAATTAGCCAGTGATGCAAAATTCTGAAACTTTAATGCATTATCAGTCAGCCATGATATTTATAGGTACCTACCTTCTTTGTTTGAGAAAATATTTTGAAGTTTATTTGGATGTATCATTTGTTTTTGAACTGTTGAATTCTGTATTGTTTAATAACAAAAAATCATTGCCACCAACTTTATAATTTAATTAAGGCCTAAAATTAATTATAAAGAAAATAGCCATTTGTCCCAATTTTTAATTAGGCTGTATACTGTAAACTTCTAAAGTAAGAATTGAAGCATTTAAAAAAAATCACTTGTCGCGACCATATTAAGTTCATCATTTGCCCGTCTTTAATGTATTTCTGGTAACATAAGTTTCTTTATTGCTGTTACGGTTTTAACTGGTGAAGTAACAGGCTAATGAATGAATACAGTCTGGGCTGGACTGGCCCGGCGGGATATCGGGAATTTCCCGGTGGCCCGTGACGGCTCGTGGCCTGATGAACTTTAAAAATAAATTTTAAAAATTTAAAGTTGAAAAAATAAATAAATCGGTACAAAAATAACAAATTCGAAATTAAATGTGCGTCAATATTTATAGCTATTTTTCTTTTTGACAACCAATTGTTACATATTTTTTGTATTACCGACATCATATACATGAAATGATCCTTTATATAAGGATGTATTTTATTTAGGTCCAAATAACTTTAATCAAATTATAAATAATAACATACCTGCTACACCTTTTTATATAATAATTGATTTAACCAATAAAAAAATTGACAATAATATAAATACGGATGATATTCGGTCAATAATTTTCGTGACTCGGTAAGCTTCGTCACGAAACACTTGACCTCATGGCATAAAGCTTCTTGTTTACACTCTTGTTGTAGAAATAACTATTACATACGTTAGCATATTAAAATTTATTTGCAATGTACAAATTTATTGTCACATTGTTGTCAACACAAAGAATATCAAAAATGAGCAAATCATAGACGTTTTGAAAGAAAAAAATCTGATGTGGCCAACACAATACCTCCCACTATTTAATTTTTATTAATTTAAATACATAGTTACTTACATATTTACTCATGTTGGAAAATATATTTAGTTCTTTTCCATATAACTAATGTTCAGTTTACAATTTTCTTTTCAAAATGTTACTACTATTAATTTAAAATGACTAGTATTTTGACAGTGACAGTTATCTGACATTACATACATTTAAGAGAAGGAGTTTTGTTTTAATCATAGGCTCCGGGATTTAAATTGTACTCGTATATTATTTTATAAATTTATCCATAAAATATATATAAAAAGTATTAATGCAAACCTATAGAAAATTCAATAATCTTTAATTTTCTTAATATAAATTGCGAAAAAATAACATTTAAAGATATTTTTCGAAGAAAATCTATTTTGAGCTTTAAATGAAGTTCCATTTACGGTTATCTGATTTACACCAAAATCTAATGGCTTATTTCATATTAGAGAATAAGGTATCAATACAAGGTTTCAAAATTTTCTGAATGATAGTATTTGAATTAGAGTAGAGGATCCATACACACACACACACACACACACACACACACACACACACACACACACACACACACACACACACACACACACACACACACACACAGACATCATCGTGAAAATGTTAAAATTGGATTCTAAGGGCCTTAAAACGAGGTCATTTACCAAAATCTCGATTTGCGATTTTTTGCACGATCCCTATACCTTCTTTACCAAGGGTAACGGGAAGTAAAAAGTAAATTATTAAACAAAATATTATAATGATTAAAATTATAAAAAAATCGCTTTAAATGACTGGCCTGGCCCGACCCCATCTGGATTTCCCGGTACTAAACATATTCCCAGTCCAGCCCTGAATACAGTTGAGTGTGTCCCGGATTGACGCCGACGAGAAGTTACTCAACATAGTGCTATTAGTGCAGGATAAATTCGAGCCTTTTCGCTGGCATCCTGGTAAAATAGTAATTCAATATTATCGCATGCCTTTGATTTCGATTTACGGATTCAAATTGCATTAGTAACAGACTGCAACGCGGCAACTAAACGAATATCTACGGTGTTTGACAGTGGCGACTCGTGAAAAATACAAGAGGGTGCATTGCTGTTCACAATTCTTGAAAAAACTTATACATGGTGTTTTATAACCTATGGACCAAACGTTAATTGGTAATATTATTTTTTTTGAAATTCGTAAAAAAATAAGCGCAGTTTTTATAAAGGAAATATTTTTTATACAACTGGATTCTTAAGGCCTATTTACAACAACGCAACACAAGACGTAACATAAACGCAATAGGTAACGTAAGGAGTTAAAACATATGCTTGTAACACAGGCCATTTATATCACCGTAATGCCGTAGGTAACGCGATAAACGGTATGCAAGAATACTTCTCTGATATAAACTTAGGTATAGCTCGCGCGCGTTAAGTTCAGACTGGACCTGTACAGGATGTCTCATTTTCGATGTTTTTTTAAGGTATCTCGGGTAATATTAATAATAGATCAAAAGCGTTTGCACATTCCAGGGTCAACTTTTCGATCTTCTTTTGTTTTTGAGCTACAGGCAAAAACTAGTTTTTCGTTCATTTTGAAAATATATCATATCTTATTTATTATGATAGTTAGAGAAAAATTGTTTTTACAAAATTTTTACTGTTTTTTAGATAGAATAAAATGGCGTAATTAGATTTTTTGAAAACTTCATAATTCTCGAGATATAACACAAACTTATGATTTTTTAAATGGGAACCTATGTTGAAAATAGTCTCGTCTTTTTGCTTATTTTATAAGCTTTTCAATGATATATAACAAGTCTATATTCTTTTGTTTTAAACATTAATAAAAGACGAATTATTAATTTATTGGGGTGAAAATATTGGAAATTATTAAGAAACAAATGAAAAAAATTATTGCAGATCATCATTTGTTTATTTTGATTCTATATCTATTATTTGTGTTCTCAAAATTATTCTTAACTAATTATTTTCAGGTTAGTTAAATTACTATTTATCTACGTTATAGTTGGCTTTGACACAATCCGAAAAAAACGGTTTAATATGCCTTTGAAGTAAATAAATTGAAAAAATGAGTAAAACTGAATCAAATACTATTAAAAATATGCAAATGACCTGTAAGAGATTTTTTCATTTGTTTCTTAATAATTTCCAATATTTTCACCCCCAATAAATTAATAATTCGTCTTTTATTAATGTTTAAAACAAAAGAATGTAGACTTGTTATATATCATTGAAACCCTTATAAATTAAACAAAAAGACGAGACTATTTTCAAGATAGGTTCCCATTTAAAAAATCATAAGTTTGTATTATATCTCGAAAATTATTAAGTTTTCAAAAAATCTAATTACGCCATTTTATTCAATCTAAAAAACAGTAAAATTTTTGTAAAAACAATTTTTCTCAAACTATCATAATAAATAAGATATGATACATTTTCAAAATGAGCGAAAAACGAGTTTTTGCCCGTAGCTCAGAAACAAAAGAAGATCGAAAATTCCTGTGGTGACTATTAAACTTTTCTCAAAAAGTTGACCCTACAATGTGCAAACGGTTTTGATCTATCGTTAATATTACCCGAGATACCTTAAAAAAACATCGAAAATGAGACACCCTGTACATACTTTGGCTTATAAATGAACCCCTTTTCCCTTTACACCAATTTTAGATGTTGCCCAAGTACGAATTTTAGGTTCTGCACAAGTTGAGTCTCAAGTTGACGCGCGGCACCTAACTAATACGAGTATAACTAAACATACATTACGTATTGTAATGTTTTTATTTATTTGGGGGAAGTGTTAGACAATTATTATTAATTAAAATAAAGGTTTATTAAACTATAATTAAATATTAAAAAGGTATTAAATAACAACGATTACTAATATTAAATACTAATTTAAAATCTAATTAAAACTAACTAAAAAAACTAGATTACACTAACACTATTTATTTAAACAAATAACACGACTATTTATTTATACGATCTTACTGATTATTTATTTCGACTAATTATGTGACTGTTTATTTATTTAACCAATTAACTGTCCGCCTACCGACCTCCACAGCGTCTATATACTCAACTGACTCAACAGTGTCTGTATATTCAACTGCTCGGACAGAAGTCACTCTTTTCACCTCACTATCTGTCTATTTATGTAACTCCCTCTCTTCCACAGACTCAGTATCACCTTCTGTCCTTATGCCATAATTCTTCAACACCACTGCCGAGTATCCACTTCCACTTGCCGTTACTGTCCTCGTATACCTAGGTTCCCAATACCCTTCAATACTACATAGTATTCACTTTCACAGTTATCCCGGCATACCAATATCTTCCCGACTTATCGTTACTATCCTTGTACACTATAGCTTCCCAATACTCGTCAACACTACCGAGTGTTCACATCCACAGCTATCCCAGTTAACCAGTAACTTCCCGAGTCCTCCATCTCCACTCGACACTATACTGCATACGCTCACCACGATACTGCTGTGCTTCACTAACACTCTATGTGAATGTCTCTATATGTCTCTCCATACAGCTGCCATTAACTTCCAGAAAGCTCTAGAATGTTCAACCGCATAATAACAATGAACACAAAAGGTTCAGGCGACCGGAAGTAATTAAACATGTCGCGGCTGGTTTGTGTACGTAGCCCGGCTGCTAGCGCGATTGCGTCATAGCTATACTTAGACGCTTGTTCAGCGTAGCAGCGGGGTTCACACGTTACAGTATTGTTTCAAAACAAATTAAAATATTGAAAATTTAGTGAGAAATACGAATAATGTTCAATTTAAATAAATTGTACTTATTTTTGCGAAGCAGTAACCGCAACCTTTTCTGCACGAGCCGCCAATGGTACTTGAGACCTTGGCCCTATAAGGACTATTGTATATGACAACGATAATTAAAACGTGTTTTGTTTCAACAGTTTTTATTCTGTTTTAAAGTTAAAAATCCTTTTTTCTACAGTCTATATACAAAGTAGCCATTTGCGCTCTCTTTAGCCAACGCAAAATGTCACTTTGCCGCTCATGTGCGACAAAGTAGAAAAACGCTTGCTGTCCAAATTTTTACCTATACAATGTTGAGAAATGTCACTTGTCTACATTCTTAATGGAAACGTTTAGTCAGGAACTAATGGCATTGTAGTTACACATTTACCACCTTCACAAGTCAATCTGACATATAACTGCTCTGTCGGTATATTACAATTACATAACCAAACAAAATACCGCATTGCTGTGAAAACAAAATAGGGTATTTATTTACAAAAACGAAAGTATAAAATGCTTACATTAGATTGAAAGAATAGCTCAAGAAAAATGGGAAATAACGATAAATTAATATTAAATATAAAATAAATTGTGTGAACAGTTGTGCTGCCACCTGCAACAGTTTGGCGTGAACGCTCCCAATATGGATATCCACTTTTTCCCTGCACTAGTTTAATGTACTTGTAACAAATCATTTTTTATTATGGTAGAGGACACCATTATGACGACTGTAGAAAAAATCTTGTGTGTGTTTCGAGCGCAAATGGACATTGTCGATTTCGAAAGAATGCCGCGCTCCTGCGTCGCGCGTCAACAACCTCTCAATCGACAATGTTCCATTTTGCGGTCTTAATACACAAATAGTTATTTTTGGAGATGATCTGATAAAAAAATTATTAACTTGTTTTCTTCTTCTTCTAGGTCTCCCGCCTTCGCACCGCCGCTGAGCTCCTCGCCTCCCGTCTCCCCCGTCCTGCTCCTCGTCCACCTGCCAAACGCAGAGCCTCCCGCGAACTGGATGCTGTGTTGACTATGGCTGACTCAGATCCGCGTCGCATGGACGCCATTAGGCGTTATGCCGCCATCTACGGACGCTGGGATTGCAAAAGGCGACCCGAGCGCCCTCTTAGTTTGCATGAGGCGTCCGTCAACGAGGCGGCAGCGCATCTTTGCTCTTTTCTTCCTGCGCTGCTCACTAGGAGGGATGAATTGTTTCCTCTAGCCAGGCAGGTGGTTAGGGATGCTGGGTATACGCATAGTATTACAATACCCAGTGTCACTAGTGCCAAATCGTAAGTAGAAAAATGATAATTAGTTCTAGTCTAACACAAACTTTTAAATAAAACCTGTATTATAATAATATAAGAACCGTGAAAGAAATGGGCAAGTACATAAGGGGTGTTGAAATATATGGAAACAAGATTTTTTTACCACTATGTTTGAGGAAGTTAGTAGATATGTAAAAAACGGGTTTAAACCAGTAATTAGTCTTCGAGGACATCTTCAATGGTTTTATCTATACATCAAAATTTTTGAATACATTCAAATTCGTTGAGTATTATTTATTACTATATGTAAATTAAATTTTAATTGGTGAACCGCTCAGTAGATCATGTTGATTGCATGTCGCGTGACTATATACATAGTTATTTTCGTAACAAATTATGAAAAATACCAAATATCATGCGAGTGTAAATTGACGCACGACGCGTAACGGAATGCAAGTCAATACATAAGGGCAAAGATATTTGAATACATACAAGTTACGAAAATTATTTTATAAACGAGCATAAGTAAATACAGTCGAACTTCGATAACTCAAACCATGACTTGCCACAAAAAAAGTTCGAGTTATCAAGACTTCAGGTTATTAAATAAAATGCATATGTATAAATATTATTTATGTATGTATGTATTTATTTGAGTAACAATCATTTACCTTATGATATATACAGATTGATATATGTATACAGATCAAAGTTATCCACTTCTTTGATCAGTCTAAATGTTTCATCAATAGATAAAGTTTTTAAAGAACGTTTTAATGACATGTCAGCAATGAAAATGTCTTAAACGTGATAAATCAAGTAGGCACAGTATTTTTTATTTTTATTTTCACTTAATAATAATTAACAATGCATATGTTTGAACTTCAGTAGTACAGAAAACAAACTGCCTCCATCATCATGTTATAAACACACCTATTACAAAATCACGTAATTAGGGGATTTCCCCCAGAATTCGACTTATTGAAGCTGGTGCCAAATATTCTATTCGAATTATAAAGATATTCGAGTAATCGAAGTTCGAGTTATCTAGTAAAAATTACCCATAATTCTCACTCTTGGCGCTATTGCCAACCAGTTTGATTCGAGTTATCCAAAATACGAGTTAGCGAAGTTCGGCTTACTGAAATTCGACATAATAAATAATAATAAAATACAATTTATTATTATTTAAATAATTATCTATGTGTTTATTTCATAAAATTATGTATCAATTATTTAAATTGATAAATAATTTTATGAAATAACTACCTATATTTTAAAATTAATTAAAATATTTAAAATAAAATAAATATAATTAATTTTGAACTACCTAGCAACCGTGTCAACTATTAGGATATGAAATATATCGTAACACTATTGTCATAAGTTCAACTTTTAGCGTTAGGATACTACGTTGATATGTGATACTATTTAACACAATGGTCGTATAAAAAAGAATTTACCAAATATACAGTGTTTCAAAAATAATGTAAAAAAAATTAAGGGCATATAGTACTGACCAAAATGAGTAAAAGAGCTTAATCAACATGGGTCCGATCTTCCATTGTTTCCGAGATCTGACGCAGTGAAAAATGAGTTTTTACGGGGTTTACGTCTGCTATCTCGAAAACTACAAGAGTTACGACTTTGATTAAATGGGATTTTTTGTTTACCTTTCAGAGGTCATCTTAGATGTGCTTTTGTTTTTTTTTAAAAAATAATAATTGTACTTTGTTAAATGTTGTGGCGACCTTGGCCAATATTTATTTTTCAAATAACTTCGTAACTATTAGAAATTGAGAAAAAAGTTTCATATAAAATTTTATTGTTTTTTTATAGTCTATTTACTGACGTAGACAAAATTTTGTTCGATCACTATCTTTGTCAGTTTTTTTATTTTTATTTTTCGCTTTCCTCGGAAACAGTTCAAGATCAGCCCTATGTTGATTAAGCTTTTTTACTTATTTTGGTCAGACTATATGCCATTAAGTTTTTTTACAGTATCTTTGAAACACCATGTATATGCATTGCTAAAATCTCATCTTGTCCGTTATCAGTAAATTAAAAAATAGCGTTTATATTAGGTAACTTAAGAGTTTCAATGCCTGATAAAAAGTTACGTTTGGAATTAATAAAATTATATGTCACTTTTAATTAGGGCTTCGAACCGGTAATTTTTTGATCCGGTTTTCATTCCGGTTCATTTAAAAAATAAGTTCGGTTCCGGTTTTATTTCCGACAAAAATAACGATTATTCCGGTTTTCGGTTCAACTCCGAGTGATTAATTATTATGAAAATCAAACTAAATTCTCTTTCACGTAAGACTAGTTGCGACTACGCTACGAGACCCCGCAAATGAAGAAACAACAAACAACCTTGAAGTGGAGAATAAGTTTGAGTTGAAGCAATTAGAATTAATTGTGTTTATTTTACACTATTATTCACGAAAGATGACTATTCAAGGTAATTTGTTCGAAGAAAGAATTCACATCACTTTATAGCAGTAGCTTAGCAACTTTTGTATTAGAAAGAGAAAGATTATTTGACCTATGTCTATTTATTTTATGTGGTGTGACAGATATACGTAAATAGTGGCATTACTTTCTAAAACACTATAAATAATAATGACATATGTCGTAGAATTACAGATACCTAATTATCTACTGCACTGCCCTCTGTGCTAATATTTACCCAGTGGCGTTGACGTTTAAATCAAATTATTATTCCTTGGTTTATAAGTCAAGTCTGTGTTTTTGTATTTTGTAAAAACATAAGTGAATAACATAAATCTTTCAGAAAGGCGTTATTTAGAAAGAAAAATAATTTTAAAATGAATTACTCTAATTTTTTCAGTTAAAATGTTTCCATAAATATTTCATATTGCACGCCTATGCAAACTAAATGCAATGAAGTTATCTGCAAGCAATATTATATCAGACGGCTTACAGATGACCTTGAATAGTCATCTTTCGTGAATAATAGTTTAACTGCATTTATTTTTTTATCAACATGACGTCACGGCGACAACTACAGCTACTAGATAATACATAGCTGACTCGTCCGCCATATTGGTGCCAAAATGATCTCAGTAAATTATGAAATAAAAGTGGATTTTTTGTAGTAACTATTTTTCATAATCAAATATAACTTCCATATTTGTCATATTATATTTAGTATACCAAAATATTCCAAGAAAACAAGAAAATATAAGGTTCGTTATGATTTTTGAGGTCAAAAATACATGTATTGCATAAGTAATTAAATATTTCTCAAATGATTTGCACAATTTGGAACAGAACAACCTCTCATTGTTGATAGCTACTATGATTCATAATACTGTAACCCTGATAATGAATTATTAAAGTGGCACCAAAATGGCGGACGAGTCAGATGTGATGTATCTAGTAGCTATAGCGACACCTATTGCAATATCTTTCTCTCGCACAAGCTCTATAGTAGCCAGCGAGAGAAAGGTAGCACTAATGTGACGTCACAGTGACACTGACAACAAACCACAATTATCTTGCAAAGTAATTATTAAAAATTGTTTTTTTCATCTTAATCGCTATTTATTGAGTAATACTTTAAGTATAAAGTGTACATACATACATACATACATACATACATACATACATACATACATACATACATACATACATACATACATACATAAAATCACGCATTTCCCACTTAGTGGGTTAGCACAAACCCGAAAGAATAAAAATAACATCATCCAAAAAAATAATCAGTCTCTCTTTCAACAACATTCTTACTAACCTGACATCATAGGTACAACATATATTCCTCACTCTTAACAAATTAAAGTGACCGATTTTCGGTAGCGAAATACCGCAACCGGACCACAATAATAGTTGCGAAACAATTATCCTTCGCCACACATTCCTGTCTAAGCACACTTCTTTCGCCTCCGCCACATTCATAATCGCATTCATACACGCACTTCTTCTCTTCCCACTCGGAAACTTTCTCTCTTTTAATACCTTATCAATCACATCCATCTACTTACACACTGGACGGCCACGCAATCGAACACCCTCAATTTCATCAAGATATATGCGCTTTACAAGATCCCGTCTTACATATCCACATACTCCACGTAAATACCTCATTTCCACGGCAGTCACTCTCTTTTTATGCATTCCCGTCCATGCCCAACATTCGCTTCCATACATCAAAGTAGGCACTAGCACTCCATTATACACACTTAAACGAGCTTCTCTAGATACGTTTACATTTCGAGCAAACGTACCCAGAGCACCCATTACTTTACACCCCGCACTCACTCTCCTTTCAATTTCTCTATCAATTCGACCATCCCTTGACATCATGCTACCCAAATATACAAACTCATTCACTTGTTCCAGTTTCACTCCATCCACCAACACATTGCACACAGTCACCAATTTACTTACAAGTACTAACACCTTGGATTAGTATAAAGTGTACATTTTATTATTTTTTGTTATGGTATAGGACCCCATTGTTAGCCTGATTTAATAGTAAATGGAATTGAGCAATGATAATAATTATTTTAATAACTGTTAGTCATGCAACGAAAACAAAATTATCATATATAATTTTTTTATATACTTTTCATGGTCTTAATGTTATTATAATATAAGTTTTTTAAAAATCCAATAATTTATTATATTTATTCAATAAAATGTAATTTAGATGTAGTTCCGACCGTTCCGATAAAAATGGAGAAGGCGATACAGAAAATGAAGACGAACCGCCTACCAAAAGGCCTGTATGTATAAAACAACATCAACAATATTTTAAACAGCTATAATTCATAAAACTTTTACTAATTAAGCTTTTTTCACAGGCACTTGCAAAAAATGTTAATACATAGTATCGGGTACAACAGGAAGTATATTTTATTAATTCTGATCCAAAATTGATGTAGTTCTATAGTATTTGTTACCATGCAAGGCTCTTTTCCGTTTCATGTTAAAATTTAATACTCCTTTTTTATCTACAGCTCTACATAATGGAAATTATCCCAGCATATATTGCATATAAAATGAATATGCTGAAGTCGTAAGTAAAATTAATCACTGAAAAATTGCTTGGGAAGTGGGAATAGGTACAAATTAACATAAATCGAATTTTGAATGAGGAGATGTGTTAAGTATAGTAGTGCTTACCTAACCATAGAGATTTCAAGAACTGTGACTGTGTAATTAAAAAGTTATTTTCTCTTCAAGTATATTTATTCATAAACAAGTAATTTATTATGCTTCTATTTGAAGAAAGTAGTTAAAATTTATTAATTTCCAAAATTAGTAAGTACTCGTAATATATTTTTGACAAGTTAAGACATTATTTACAAAAGTTGACGAATATTGTCACTATTTTTAATATTTGCATATCTTGTTTTCTCTATATTTAAATACTTGCTTTTTAACATTTGCATCTTAACGTTAACAAAATATTAAAACTACTATTTCACTGATGTGAGATTGAATATGTTTTTTTATCGTTTGTTGAAAAAATATGATTGTCTAATACGGGCTTCAGTCTATTCTAATTAATTATGTATACATTTTGATTTCATAAATATACCAATACAGAGTGTCTCCTTATTGTCGTTGTTTTTAAGATATCTCGGATAATATTAATTTCTTTTGTTTCTTGCTTTAGAAAATATAGTAGATCTTTTCGTTCATTTCTTAATAATTTTATATTTTTTGTCTCCTGTAAATTAATAATTCATGTTTAAAAGTAAATAATATAGACTTATTGTACAGGATGACACTGAAAAACGGGCCACTCAAAATAACTTTTTGTATTTATCATTTTTTAATTTTCTTGATATATTTGTAAACTAGGGTTAGGGGCTCGCAAATCATGGTATTTGGCATGATGGTAGAGCTTCCGATTTAAGCGGAAGTGACATTAACTTTCATATTTCACATGGGACATATATATATTTTTAAATATTTGGAATCTACGTAAAATTACACATGCAACGATATGCTTAAAGTGCAGTTTTATTGAAGATATAAATTACAAAAGCGTAAGATAAAATTATGAATAATTAACCTGGTAAGCCATATCAGGTAGGCTGTGATAACAAATTGAACAACGTTTTGTAACAATACATACTCTAACAAAAATAAATTAGACTGGTTATTCTGAGCACCCAACTAAGCAAGCGGCTAGCTCATCGCCCGACTATCATACTGTAAATAATATATACTTTAGTCGGGTGACTATCTAATCGATTGCTTATAGCGTTTTTCATTTGCATATTCAGTTTTGCACTCAGTGCAGGCTATAGCTATTAGATAAATTACAGCTGACTCGTCCACCATTTTGGAGCCACTTAAATCATTCAATATCAGCTTTACAGTATTATTAATTATAGAAATTATCCATAATGACAGGTTTTTTGCTCCAAATTGTGCAAATCATTTGAGAACTGGTTTTAATTTTTAAAGGTACTTATGTAATACATATACAGGATGTTAATTAAAAAGCGGGCCATAGGCGTTTAACATGGGAAATCAGTATTTCCTTGCGCAATACTTCCCATTTAATTTTAAACAAAAATGTTTCAAATAAATGTTCTAGAGAATTAAATTCTACACCAGTATCACTAAACAGATTTTATTTTGTATGTTTAGTAACCTGTAAAATCTAATTTGAAATTTTATAAATATTACTCATTTGTAGTGATAGCCATGAAATTTAAACAAAATTACAAAGAAATGCATATCGTTTGAATTGTCAGAATTTCTATTTTGCAGGTTACAAAATAAAAATAAATAAAATCTAAGCAATTATTTAGATGTAGATTATAAAAACAAAATATTTTTAAGGATTTACGATAGAATATAATTATCAGCAATTTTTAATTCAAACGATATGCATTTCTTTGTAATTTTGTTTAAATTCCATGGCTATCACTACAAATGAGCAATATTTATAGAATTTCAATTTGAATTTTACAGGTTACTAAACATGCAAAATAAAATATGTTTAGTGATGTTGGTGTATAATTTAAGTATCTACAACTTTTATTTGAAACACTTTTGTCTAAAATTAATTGGGAACTTTTGCGCAAGGAAAAACTGATTTCCCATGTTAAACGCCTATGGCCCGCTTTATATATATATATATATATATATATATAGCAAATATGTTAAAGTTATATTTAATTTTGAAAAATAGTTACTAAACAAATTTATAAAAAATGTACTTTTATTTTATAATTCACTGCGCTCATAGCTGACTCGTCCGCCATATTGGAGCCAAAATAATCGCAGTAAATTATGAAATAAGAGTGCATTTTTTAAAAGTTTATGTTTTAACCTTTTAACTATTTTTCATAATTAAATATAACTTCCATATTTGCCATATTATATTTATTTAAAATAATAAATCAAGAAAAATACGATTCGTTAAGATTTTTAATGTTAGAGACAAATATATGTATTAAGTACATGTAAAAATTATAACCATTTCTCAAATGATTTGCACAATTTGGAGCAGAACCACCCGTCATTATAGATAATTTCTAAGATAAATAATACTGTAACACTGATATTCAATGATTGAAGTGGCTCCAAAATGGCGGACGAATCAGCTGTACTGTAATTTATCTAGCAGCTATTTGCGGTGCAAGCTAAGCGATACGCACCAACTGGCTAAATTTTGAACTAAAAATATGCCCAAAATATATTATTTCCTTCCTTTTATAGATATTTTCTGGAATTTGCAGGCCATTTAAATAATTTAAAATATCTTTTAAAACAAGTTACATATTAAATTTCTCTAAAAAGCGTAAAATCCAGTATCAGTGACAGATTGACAGCTCGCACATGGCTCGTACATCCCAGTTGTGACGTCACCACAGTAGAGGTAAGCACTATTGCTTACTTATACTGTGACGTCACAACTGGGAAACGTCACGGCGGGAAAAGTTAATTTGAATCGCCAATAGTGCAGGCAATGACGTTATGTCCGACACTAGTTGTTAGGACTGCACATGCGTAGTGCATTTGAAATGGAACGTGTTTCAAAATCCCAGTGCAAGTTTTTTAGCTGTCACTTTCAATTTTTCAATAGACAATTTAAAGGTTATCTAACTATGGATATCAATACACAAGAATCGGTCTGTGAAGAAGTGAAATATTCCGGTACGTCTTTCTCTTTGGTATAATATTCTTTATTATAAATTGATAAAATATGATGAAAAAAGTTGATAAATATGATTGGTCTTATTGTTTTCCATACTAGATTTAATTTAATTATCGTCGTCAGAAGAGGACGTTTCCAATAATTCTCTTCTATTAATAATAAACTTACATCCATTATACTTAACAGACACTTTTTACAACTCAACATAATATGAATTTGACAGATTGCACTGGCAAGAACTGACGACCGTAGTAAGTTCAAGAAAGTGCGCGCTGAGTATGGTTCAGTTAACTCGAAAAGTATAAATGGAACACGTAAAACTCAGTGCAAAAAAGTGCGCACCAAATATACAAATGGAAAACGCTATTAGTCGCACTTAATTGGGCGCTCAGAATACGTATTACTTATGCCTAGTTGCACCGCTGACACTTAAATTTTAAACTAGGCTTAAAAAAAATGTAAATTGAAATTCAATTCAACTATTATTCACGAAAGATGACTATTCAAGGTCATTTATGAGCCGTCTGATATAATATTACTTGCAGATAACTTCATTGCATTTTGTATGCATAGGCATGGAACATGAAATATTTATGAACACATTTAACTGAAAAAAAAAGTAATTCATTTGAAAATTATGTTTCTTTCTAAATAATGCCTTTCTGAATGATTCAGGTTCTTCACTTATGTTTTTGCAAAATACAAATGCAGACTAAACTTATAAACCAAGGAATAATAATTTGATTTAAACGTCAACGCCACTGGGTAAATATTAGCACAGAGGGCAGTGTAGTAGATAATTAGGTATCTGTAATTCTACGACATATGTCATTATTATTTATAGTGTGTTAGAAAGTAATGCCACTATTTACGTATATCTGTCACACGACATAAATTAAATAGACATGGGTCAAATAATCTTTCTCTTTAAAATACAAAATGTTGCTAAGCTACTGCTATAAAGTGATGTGTATTCTTTTTTCGAACAAATGACCTTGAATAGTCATCTTTCGTGAATAATAGTGTAAATGGAATTTGCGAAAAAATGACGAAATAAAGAAAAAGAAAAGGAAAGTAGAAAAAGAAAATTTCAGGATATTGAATATAAAGAAAATGTATGTAAACTATTATTCACGAAAGATGACTATTCAAGGTCATTAGAATTTATAGTGTGTTAGAAAGCAATGCCACTATTTACGTATATCTGTCACACCACAAATTAAATAGACGTAGGTCAAATAATCTTTCTCTTTCTAATACAAAATGTTGCTAAGCTACTGCTATAAAGTGATGCGTATTATTTCTTCGAACAAATGGCCTTGAATAGTCATCTTTCGTGAATAATAGTATACTCATCTGACGTTTCCTTTCGATACGATACTGTCAATTTAAGGAACACTTAAAGTTTAAGCGTCAGCGATGTAACCGGCCATTAAACATTCAACTTAAATATTACTCAATATTATGTCAACTGTTTTCACAGCCTGCTTGATATTATTCATTATTTTATAATAAATATGCACTTCAAGCATATCATTGAATTCGTAATTTGGCGTAGATTCCAAATTTATGAAAATATATAGGCTGTCCCATTTGAAATATGAAAGTTAATGTCTTATTCAGTTAAACCGGAAGCGGTACCATCGCGTCGAATACCATGATTTGTAAGCCCCTAAGCCTAGTTTACAAATATATAAATAAAATTAAAAAATAATTTTAAATAAGTTATTTTGAATGACCCGTTTTCAGTTTGTATTAGGTATATCTCGACAATTATTAAGTTTTCAAAAAATCCAATTCCGCCGTCTTATTCTACGCGAAAAACGGTACAACATACGTCAAAAATTTTTTGCTTTAGTAAGACACTTGATTTTATGTTCTACCACGTGCCTTTTATATACTAGGTAAATTAGCTGGCACATTATACATAATGCCCAGAATAATGTATTCAATATGGGAATCTTAAGAACAACTATAAGAGATACGAAGTCAGTTAAATTAACTCAAAAGTTATCCAATTATGAAAACATTTTAGTGGTGTAGTGAAAATGTTAATTTTACAGGTTTCTTATTTTTATAAATAAGTTCGAGTTTGAAATATTACTGGATTTGGTTAAGGACACTTTTTTATGACCTTTTGAACATAGAAAGTGCCCTAAAATAGATTTTTTATATTTTGCATTCATAATGAAGTCAATACGATACGCAATTGCGTATCGTAATGACCTTCATTTCGATACGCAATTTTTTGTTTTAGGCGGTTGGTACTAGATGACGTTTCTTTAACCCATTTGTACCTAATTTATTTTTAGTTAATTGACAATTCATTTTAATAATATAATGTCGAAATTATTATTATTTTTTTTTTATTTAGAGATTATTTACATGAAAATGTACAAATGGTTACGAATATAATCACAAATTGAGTAAGTAAATGTTATTGTAGAAGGCGCAAAATATAAAAAATAGTATAAAGAACTCATTTTATAAGACTTTCTTTCGCACTTGTCAATTAGAAAACTCGCTAACGCTCGTTTTAATTTATAAAACACGTTCTTTAATATACTATTAAAGAACGAGTTTTTTAAGTGCGGAAAAAAGTCTTATACAATGAGTCCTTTATATTATTTTTCTACAGTCTGAATACAAAGTAGCCATTTGCGCTCTCTTTTGTCAACTCAAAATGTCACTTTGCCGCTCATGCGCGACAAAGTAGAAAAAACGCTCGCTGTCCAAATTTCTAACTATACAATGTTGAAAAATGTCACTTGTCTACACATTTACCACCTTCATAAGTCAATCTGACATATAACTGCTCTGTCGGTATATAACATAACCAAACAAAAATGTGAAAATAAAATAGGGCATTCATTTACCGAAACGAAAGTATAAAATGCTTAGATTAGATTGAAGCAATAGCTCAAGAAGAATGGAAAATAACGATAAATTAAAATTAAACATACCTAATAGTTATTTATGATATGTGTTAAAAGTGACATTTTATTTTGTGAGAAGGAAATTTGAAACACGACGCGAAGCGGAGTGATCCAATCCTTTGAACAAAATAAAATCACTTTTAACACAATATCATACACTATTTTTTCTACAAACACTATTTTTTAATTTAAATTTGTATTACTAATAATTTTTTGACATTCACTTTTAGCACTAGTGTCAAAAGTAACAATGATCTGTCACTTTTAGCACTGGTGTCAGAAAATGACATTTTTAAAGCTAAAAACAAACATTAAAAAGCCGACTTTTAATAGATTTGTAGAAAAAATAAATTGTGTGAACAGTTGTGTTGCCACCTGCAAAAGTTTGGAGTGAACGCTCCCAACTTTTTCACTACACTAGTTTAATGTATTCGAAACAAATAAATTTTTGTTATTGTGGAGGACCCCATTGTGGCGATTGTAGAAAAATCTTGTGTGTGTTTCGAGCGTAAATGGACATTGTCGATTTCGAGAGAATGCCACGCTCCTGCGTCGCGCGGCAACAACCTTTCAATCGACAATGTCCTATTTTGCGCTCTTAATACACAAATAGCTATTTTATATTGTAGGCTATTGTTATGATTGTTAGACTCATTTGGAACTGACATAATATTTATGAAATCAAAACGTATAAAGTAATATTTGTATCTATTTTTTTTATTAATCATAAAATTAAAATTAAATATCTTAATAATTTATTATACAAATATTTGTTGATTTCAGAAATTTTACAACGTCGACGAATACTGTATTGAATCTATGAAAATATGTATGAAACATCTATTAAAAAAATCATTGTCTTATTTAGGTAATGCAACTCTATTACAGATCTCGGTAAACGTTTTATTTTAAAGCGAAATATATCTTGCTTCATTGCAAGAACACAGGACGTTGTTGAAGAATACGAGAAGGAAATGAATATTTGTTAATACAAATTGATATGTAAATAATGGTAAGTGTACTAGAATTTTAAGAAAATTGGGTAATTTAATTCACTGTTTGCATTATAGTATATTATACGCCAAGGTTGAGAAGATAATCATTATTGACCCAGCGCCAAGATTGTAACACGAGGGCGAAGCCCGAGTGATACAAGGCGCCTGGTCAATAATGATCTTCTCAACCGTGGTTTATATACTATTTTTTTCACTACTAGCTCCTAAATTCCATTTAACGAATTTTATATTAATAATAACATAAGAATTTTGACATTAATATTTATTAATATCTATAAAAACTAAGTAGGCAGAAATAAAATTCTTTTGTTTTTAATATTGTTTTTAATATCTGACATTTCATTTTGGTAACAATAAGTAAACATGTTTGAAGAAAGTAATACGGAAAATTGTACTCCTCCGGAAATTAAAGAAGCGGCACAAAATGTGCAGTTTGATACATTGCTGCCAGAAAAATCTAAACCGATATATATGAAAGTGTATACAAGTTTTAAAGAATGGTGTCTAACAAAAAAGGTGACTAAAATCTCAGAAAATGAAGTCTTCCTATCAACGAAGGTATCCTGTTGTGGTAATAAAATTCCAAAAACTTACTAATTCATACTTTCTTAGGCTATTTTTGTGATTGGAGTGGCTGGCGCTTGTAGAACCGATGAGCTTTGCAATATGCACATGAGAGATGTCGACGTTCGGGATGACATCATCGTCATAAATATAACGAAAAGCAAAAATGGATCTTTGTCACAATTGCACTATCAATTTCAACTATAAATAGCAAATAAATGTTACCTGTTTGGTGTTTTTACATATAAATGTAATTATAACCCTAAAAAAATGTACAATGTAAGATAATTGAAATAATGTTACAATAAACACTTACCTTTTCATAGATTTAACAATAAATAAATACCTAAATTAACATTTCGCATTGTAAATATAATGTGAACGCACGAAAAATTTGATAAGAAATAAGATCGTAGAATATTAAGATTTTTAATCTGAAATTTAACTATTGCCAACTTGAAATTAGGCGGCAAATTTAAATATAATGTTTTCTTTGCGTTTAATAAGTTAAATAACTTCAGAAGCTTGAATTTCTTTAAAAAGTGACAGTTCGCATAATTAACCATGGTCAATAATAATTCATTATTGACCGTTGTTAAGCGTTGCTAAGGAAGCGGTAGAGAAAAACAATTTCACAACTCAATAACAAGTCAATAATGGTATGTTTGTAGGCTAGTAGTGATAAAAATTTTTTATGATCAAATATACAGGATGTCTCATTTTCATCTCGGGTAATATTAATGATAGAGCGAAACCGTTTGCACATTGCAGGGTCAACTTTTCGAGAAAAGTATAATAGTCACCACAGGAATTTTCGATCTTCTTTTGTTTCTGAGCTACAGGCAAAAACTCGTTTTTCGCTCATTTTGAAAATATATCATATCTTATTTATTATGATAGTTAGAGAAAAAATGTTTTTACAAAAATTTTACCGTTTTTTAAATAGAATAAAATGGCGTAATTAGATTTTTTGAAAATAATACTCGAGATATAACACAAACTTATGATTTTTTAAATGGGGACCTATGTTAAAAATAATCTCGTCTTTTTGCATATTTTATAAGCTTTTCAATGATATATAACAAGTCTTTTTGTTTTAAACATTAATAAAAGACAAATTATTAATTTATTCAGGTGAAAATATTGTAAATTATTAAGAAACAAATGAAAAAATTTATTACAAATCATCATTTGTTTATTTTGATTCAATATCTGTTAATTTTGTCCTCAAAATTATTCTTAACCAATTATTTTCGGGTTAGTTAAATTACTATTTACCGACGTTACAGTTGGCTTTGACACAATCCGAAGAAAATGATTTAATATGCTTTTGATGTAAATCAATTGAAAAAATGAGTAAAACTGAAACAAATACTATTATAAATATGCAAATGATGATTTGGAATAGATTTTTTCATTTGTTTCTTAATAATTTCCAATATTTTCACTCCAATAACTTAATAATTCGTCTTTTATTAATGTTTAAAACAAAAGAATGTAGACTTGTTATATATCATTGAAAAGCTTATAAATTAAGCAAAAAGAAGAGACTATTTTCAACATAGGTTCCCATTTAAAAAATCATAAGTTTGTGTTATATCTCGAGAATTATTAAGTTTTCAAAAAATCTAATTACGCCATTTTATTCTATTTAAAAAAACGCTAACTTATTTTGTAAAAACATTTTTTCTTTATTATAATAAATAAGATATGAGATATTTTTAAAATGAGCGAAAAACGAGTTTTTGCCTGTAGCTCAGAAACAAAAGATCGAAAATTCCTGTGGAGACTATTAAACTTTTCTCGAAAAGTTGACAATGGAATGTGCAAATGGTTTTGCTCTATCATTAATATTACCCGAGATACCTTAAAAAAACATCGAAAATGAGACATCCTGTACATAACAAATATTAGCATTACGTCACTTGAGTAGAAATTGTAGTAAATTTTAATCTAAATGCGATAAAAAATTAATAATACAAACAGTGAAGTATATTTACTTTCAACGTAATATTTCCGGTTTATAGAAAAATAATAATTATTATTATATTTCAGGTTTACGAATCATGCTCATTTTATACCAAAAATATAAATAAATTTTGTAAAACTTTAGTGCATGTAAATATATTTTACATATAAATTATATTCTTGGCCCTATTTTTGTAATTAAATGTAATAAAGATTTATTGTGTTATTCTTTTCTGTAAAATTTAGTAGATTAATATTAATATATTTAAAAATAAATTAGCGAATGTGCATGCGTTCTATTTAGGAGTTAATTTAGAGGTGATTAGTGCGATTAATAAATTGACTGGGACGCGTCCGGCAGACTAACATCATCTGCAACTCGACTACCATTCCAGTAGCAGTAACATGAATATTCTTCATTGTGTAGGCAACAAAATGAGGTTTGCTGTGCTCACCTTTTGCATCATAGTCATCAGGTATGTTTCATATTATGCTTTAATTGTACTGAAATTCATTAATCACTCAATTAGATATAAATATTCTATTTTTATAAATGTTAATGTTAAGCAGTTAATATAAAACTAATAAAATCTGATGTGGCCAGCACATTACCTTCCGTCAGTTTTATGTATTTTGTACAAATTTCATACAGTGATACAGATATACTGTATTTTAGATAAGAATAGACTTAGCGGCGCTGCTGCGCCAGCCTGTTTTACACACACAAAACTTATGAATTAGTTTGGTTCGTGTATTACATACTTGACCAATCAGAAAGCTGGAATTGTGCGCCTATTCTTATCTGAAATACAGTATGGTTCCTTGTAAAAGATTCTATTTCTTTTCCTACATTACCTTTTGGCAATTGTATGTAATTTATACAAATTCCATACAGAAAGTTTCTAGCAAAGATCCTATATTTCCAGTAAAATTATAACACAAACCTATTGTCAATTGCTCTTGACACTGACACCTTTCAATCAGAATATTCTTAATGTAGCAGCTGTTTACAAAGTTATAGCATAACTGGCTAATTTATGAAATTCAATTTCTTTATAATTTTTAACTCTATATCAATTTAATATGAAGTATAAAATGCAGTCAAATCGTATCGAGAATAAAATATTTATAATAACATTAAATGTGAAAAAATAATATTTAACATCGTTT
>OY720448.1:97631115-97761115 GCA_963082715.1 Harpalus rubripes | reverse complement strand
AGAAAGTAATTGAGGACTGTTACATATTGATGGATAAATGGGCGATAGTCATCTGGGCAACAGCAATTTGAATACAATATATAATAGGGTATTCTCTCATATTTTTTTATTTATTTTTCTTAAAGAACAGTTATATCTAAGAGTACCTGTGAAAACCCGAGTTAAAAATTACTTTTAATAAGCGAGATATTAATTTTTAAAGTTTTATTTTATTGTGTCACATGATAGTGACGTACTAGTTGTACAGTACCAGCTGCGTGCTATCAGTGGTTCATGCGACCTCTTATCACATTCGAACACTAATATTTTTAATAAATTTTTAATATTGGTAGTCCTTAGAGAATACCCTATTCTATAAATATAAATAACCTAACGACCTAATCTGAATTTGCATTGTATTTTTGATCTATTATTTTATCTTTGTCAGATGTCCGGCGCCCACTTTGCTATCGCCCCGCTCCCCGATATCTGCTCTCAGTCACCCAGGTGCCCATTGCCTATTGCGGTATGTGACCATAATAGATATTTCTATATGATATAAAAATTAACCACTATAATTTCTCATTATAACAATAAATATTACACATTATTTTGTAATTATAGTTAATCGAATGTGCCCTATTGACTGTCTTTGTCTACCACGTTCGGGGCACATTATAAATATAAGCAGTATCTGCACTCCTTCATTAAGGAAATGTTTGACCTCGAATGTGTTAGCTCCGCCTGTTGGTGTATAAATTTTAGTTTTGCAGCTCTACGTAGGATGGCAAAACTTTCGAGACATTTAATTCTTCTGTATTGTCATGTACCTGCACATATCGTGTGCAAACATTTCACAAAGCGCATATTTTTGTAATTTATTATTTGGCGCCAGTAACCCAGGAGGCGGAGATTAGCACGTGTGCTGTCTGCTGTCGAATTACAAGATCAAAGGTACCGCTGCGCTGAGGAGTGCAACTACTGTTTATATTTATACTGCGCTTTTAATTTATTTCTCGTAAACTGTAAATAATTAATCGATTTAAAAATGGTGTAGCCAAAGCCAACACAATATCTCCCGCCATTTATAGCCAGAGTCACAAAAAAGATTAAGCTTAAGATTATCTTTATTTTTGGATAAGCGAATTTTATTCTAATTTTGGCAGTTTATTTCTTGAAATATAGCCTAATCTAATCCAAGTAATTACCTTTTTCTTCAAGCGTATTATAATATTCATATTATGCTCCTGTACACACACTATAGAAGATGTTCATTGTCTTACTAGTACAAAAATGTTGTTATTGTTGTACTAGTAAAAAAATGTTAGTGTCTTAGTTCACCGCTGGCGGCGGCAGTTGTCACAGCAACACAGATTATATTGAAAATTGTTATTTGACAGTTGTATCGTTTTTGTTTTGTCGTGTACACAGCCAGCTCTGGCTGAAATTGCAAAAACTACAATTAATAAATTTCAAAAAAAAATGTCAAAAATTTCTTTGAAACACTTGAAGAAAAAATAGTATATGTCATTCGGAGTAGAACGCCCTTTTTGTGTTTTACCCAGCTTGCATACCCTCGGCTAACGCCTCGGCCGCAATAGCTGGGTTCAACACAAAAAGACCGCTTTCTACTCCTAATAACATAATATACTATTTTTGATAATAAAATGAAGATTAAATTTTAAATATCGGGATAGAATAGAAATCACTAATGCAAAATTGAGGATTACTTGAAACATTTTTGCGAATCGTTAATTTTTATTAATCCAAATTCTATCTATTTACTTATACTGGCAACTGTATTGATTTCCTTTCCTATTGTTCTATTTATTTATTTTTTTTAAAACGTTACTATTATTAAATTGAAATGATTAGTTTTTTGACATAACTGCGCCTACTAAGGAGTTTTGTTTGTTTAAATCGTAGAATCCGGGATTTAAATTATAGATAATTTTATAAATTTATCCATAAAATATATAGAAAAAGTATTAATGCAAATCTGTAGAAATTATAATAATCTTTAATTTAAGAAAAACTATTTTGAGCTTCTAGTAAAGTATCATTTCCGATTATCCGATTTTTACCAAAATCTAATGGGCTCTTTCCATTACAGAAAAAGTTCGAAATACAATGTTTCAAAATTTTCTAAATGATAGTATTTGAGTTAGAGTGGAGGATCCACACATACATACACATATACACACCACAAACACACACATAAACACAAACATCATCGTGAAAATGTTAAAATTGGATTCTAGGGACCTTAAAACGTGGTACGTGGTACAGATGTATGGTGGGTTTAAAGTATAACGAATCCTGCAGGGATTTCTTCAAAAAACATAAGATTCTAACATTAGCTAGTATTTATATTTATGAAGTAAGTCTTCTGATTTATAAAAATAAACCCTCCTACCCTTTAATACAAGATCTTCACGATCACAACACTAGACACAAAAACAATTTTTTTATTCCAAGAACTATTATTAAATGTCGTTAAACACTCTCCCGACACAGCTGGTTTACAAATATTCAATAAATTACCTGAGTCACTTAAAGCATTGGAAACTGAAAAGAAATTTAAAAATGATTTAAAATTATTTCTTCTGCAACATTGTTTTTATAACCTAAACGAGTTTGTGTCTGTAAAATAGATATCTTTTTTTTGTATTGTAAAAATTTTAATCTTCAATGTAATGTACACCCTGACATTTTCTATACATAATTGTATTATGTCCTCAGAAAATAAATATTTATTATTATTATTATTATTATTTACCAAAATCTCGATATGCGATTTTTATCACAATCCCTGTACCTCCCTTACCAAGGGTAGCGGGAGGTAAAAATGTAAAAATCAAAATTTAATCACATACCCCATTGACTGTACATTACATTTTTCAAATTTATTTGTAAAGAATTAAAAATATAAGAAACTATGCAGCGAATAGAAAACTACCCATCGATAATCTGAACTCCAGTAATACGAATCTAAAGTATTCTGTAATTATTTATGAATTACAATGAGTGTATGTACGTATTGTATTTCAAACTAATGTACATAAATACGATACGAAAAAGTGAACATTTGAAAATATCATATGTATTCAATTTTCCATGATAAATCGTGTGAATGTTTTCTGCTTTCTTTCAAATATTATTCGTTTTTATGTTGAAATGTTAATATTTGTTTATTCACAATCATTATAGTATTATATCGACTCCTAACCTTTTAACTCTCCGTCTGTCGGGTGCCCTTGTTGAAACACCTTAGATCATACCTCCCAGTGCTAATTTCGCTTAAATATGTTTTCTTCTGTGTCAGTTAAAATTGAAAAAAAGCTTACAATTTTACAGCATATTTTCCAAAATGTGAGAATAACACCTAAATAAACGAAAATAAAATTGCCTTATAAGAATATTTATTTGAAAATATACATATTAGGATGTTTATTTTAAATGGGCCACCATTGCTATCTCGAGAACTAAAAGAGTTATAAAGACGGTTGAATGTGCAAATACTTTCTATTTCACAAAAAAAATTTAAAAAAGAAAAATCATTTTTTAGACCAGTGGTTCTCAAAATACAGAAGTTAACTGGTAAATTTTAAATGGGAACATATATTTTATATTTGGTCATTCGTTAGAGAATTTAATTCTGAATTCAGTGATATATTTTTATTCCCTTATTTTTTTTTGTGAAAAATGCATGTAAAGTTTCATATTAATTTGACTAAAATATGACTATAATAAGAGTGCCATGAATGGAAAAAACAAATACGTGTTAATTTTAACATAGAATTATATTGCCATGAAATATTTTATTAACGTTGACATTTATGATCACTTACAAGAACAAAACATTCACTTCTTTAGGTCAGGGCACTCTAATTCTATGTAATAAAAATAACATGTATTAATTTTTTACTTCTCGCTAAGAGAGGTATTGGATTCATGCTAAAAATCGCATATCCAGATTTTAGTGAATAAGCACGTTTTAAGGTCCCTAGAATCCGATTATAACATTTTTACGATGATGTCCGTATGTGTGTGTGGATGTTGGATCCACGATTTCTCAAATACTATAAGACTTAAGACATTTTTAACAACGGATTCCTCAATCTAACTATAATAGGAAGAGTTGATTAAATTTTGGTAACAATTGGATGGAAGTAGTAGTTACAAGAAAAAAATCATCTAAAAATTATTTATCGAAAATTTATGTAAATACTTATATTAAAGAACGTTAAATTCTTTATTCGATAAATATAAATTCATTATTATATCTTCTATAGATTTAGAGATAAAGAAATGCATATAGAATAATTTGATGTAAAAAAATCTCAGATCAAACTACTTCAAGACAAGAAATTCAAATGTTTTAATTGACACGTAAATGTCACTATCAAAAATATTTGTATGCCATTGTCAAAAATATTTGTACATTATTATGAAGATTATGAAAATAAAAAAAAGTCAACAACGCAAAAGAATATACGTAAAAAAGAATATAAAAGGAATTTGCGGAAAAATGACGAATATAAAGAAAGAGAAAAGGAAAGTAGAAAAAGAAAATTTCAGGACATTGAATATAAAGAAAATATATGTATTGTACATAATTTATATTAAAATATCCCATAGATTTTGCAAATATATGTGAAAATTATTTTGTAGTGAGACATGAATATATGTATTTGTATTTACAAATATTTTTCGTTTTATGCATACAACCAGGTAAAATATACGCGAGAGGTTATGTGCTGGCCACATCAGATTTTTTATTTGGTCATTGGTTAGAGAATTTAATTCTGAATTCAGTGATATAATATTTTTATTCCCATACATAATGATTTTTTTGTGAACAATGCATGTAAAGTTTCATATTAATTTGATTAAAATATTTTGTTTACGTTGACATTTATGATCACTTACAAGAACAAAACATTCACTTCTTTAGGTCAGGGCACTCTAATTCTATGTAATAAAAATAACATGTATTAATTTTTTTCATTTGTGGCACTGTTATTATAGCCAAATTAAATGTTATAACTCGGTGATTTATTTTAAAAATTATTGATTGAAATAGCGTCGCGCTGTATCTCACCTCGAGGCTTTGCCTCTCGGTAATATATATCAGCCCTCGGCTGTAATGAAACATATCCCACCTTGGATGTAAAATACTATTTTTTACCAATAACTTATTAACGCAGGACAATCATAAAAATATAAACTTAATATTCATTCTGAATTAAATTCACGTAATTTTTGAGACTTCCTTTGTAAATTATAGTCAGGAACCAAAAACTGCATTTCTAATAAAAGTTGCGAAAATAAAGAAAATATAATATAAACATGAAATCTGCCTATAAGGCAGATATGTTTATTTACATTCTCTATTGAAGTTTTATGATCATATTCAAATAAAACTTTTGTATGCACCGAGTTTTTGTTTATAACAAATATAAAATCATTATAATTTGACGAAATTGAAAAAGAAAACAATGAGTATATAAAAAACGTAGAGAATAAAAGAATTGTGTTAGAAAATTCATAGTTTAATTTTTACTACTTTTTATTATTATTACTTATTATTCAATAAAATTTTACCGCCCAACGTGACAGTTGGTGTAACTATAGCATCAGTGGCGTATTTACAATTTTCTTCTGGGAGGGGTCCAAAATTATGGTTAGGGAAGCAATTCAGAAAAAAAGGCGCGGCAGGCGAAAAAAATTTTTTACTCAAGGTCAAATGCCTTATATTTGAAAATTATATTTTTTCAAGGGATGTGAAGCTGCATGTTTTCCTCCTTTTATATACAAAAATAAATTACCAGATCACACAACATTTTAGAAAAGAGAATATATTTAACAGATTGTTGACTTGGATAAACACAACACAATATGGCGCGACTATTATACAGGGCCTACGTTTCATTACATTACAAGAAAAATGCTAGACAGGTAGCTCGTAGTATGATCACGGTTTTAACTAGATATTTAAGATCAATAATAAATAATATCAAATTTATCAAAATATGATTTTAAAGCAGAACATAGTTTGTATTCAAACAATTTTTTTTTAAAAAATCGTTCTTTAAACATAAGGGCTAAATTAAATATTGAAGTTTGAATTTGACATTTCTTAAAACAGCGTTTTAGTTAAAACTGTAATCATACTACGAGCCGTTATGTTTATGTTCGATGGATCTAGTAGAAACAAATGTATTATCTGTCATTTAAATTTTCTATTCAATGTCTACTATTATTAGTAGTGAAAAATTTAAACAGGATGTTCAAATTAACATGACGAGTTACAGAATACACCCCAAACATTTAATCTGGCTTGCAGCAATGTACAGTAGATGTTGTGAACCTACTTACAAAATTTGATTGTATTCACGTACGCTCACGGTCAAGGTCTCTATCTTTTATCCTTTACGCACTCATTGCATTTTGCATTTGAAGCATGCCTCAAACAGCTCCTTGTCTAGCGTACGTATTGCTTACCGGAATGAAAGCTTTATCAAAAACATTTGGTATTATACTATTATTCAAGAGGCAAGCGTTACGGGGTGTAAATTAGGTAAACTGCATTACAAATTAGTTATGGTGGTGGCTTAAATTGTTCTTTTGATATTTATAAAGACTGGCATTAACGAAATAAGTTTAAATTAATTTACATAAAATTATTAATTTGTTAAAATAATATTAATAGTTATTTCTTGTCTGGTGAGGCTCTGCCTCACCTGCACCTGCCTACCCAGACAAGCATCCACTGGAGGGGTCCGAAGAAAAAATATTAAAATATTTTATCCAAACTCAAAATATATATTCTTAAAAAAGTCAATACTATAATCATTACTATATTATATAATCTACAATCTTTAGAGGACTAGTTCCAATCTTCGTGGTTTGAAAGCCATTTGCTCTATAATTACGTCCGTAGTGAGTTCAGCGTTTGGAAATAAAAAAAAAACTTGGGGGGGGTCCGGACCCCCTGGACCCCCCCCCGTACATACGTCACTGTATAGCATTGTTTTAGTTCTGTTAATCGTTTATTGATTATTGTAGAGAAAAATATTTCAAATAACAGTTATACAAAAATTAATTGTAGGCATCTTTTCTCTAAAATAATCATCCATAAACAGCTAAAACAATGCTAGTCACGCCAGCGAGGATTATCACCTAAAACTGGTTGAGCTGTACTTTAAAACTACGACTATAGCTCAGTGGTTCTTAAACTATGGGTCGCGACCCAAAATTGGGTCGCGTGGGTTTTATTTTGGGTCGCGACAAACACAGTCGAAAATTAATATTTTACTTAATTTAGAGGTATTTTTTTGTGTTATAAGACTGTTTTAATTTATTTGAATTTTGGATATTGATAAGCAATACCCAAATTTATCAGAAATGGCGCTTGATGTACTTTTACCTTTTGCTACCAATTTGTGCGAGTTTTGATTTTCTATTTTAGTTTACATTAAATCGAAATAGAACGATAAATGCTGAAAGTGCAATGAGACCAGCTATTATAAATAATGAACCGAGAATAAATATTTTATGTGTAATTAAAGAACCTCACCCTCACACTGAAATGTGTAAATTATTTTGTGTGTACATAGAAGTTAAAATAACATTTTTGTTTTTGTTACATTTGAGTTATTTATGAAAGTATATAATCTTTGCGTCCGTAAGTGTAATAATTATAAAATTAATACATGTTGGCAATACAAAAATTTTGAAATAACAAAATTTTTTGGGTCCCTACAATTTATTGGATTGCGAAGTGGGTCGCCAAAGAAAAAGTTTAAGAACCGCTGAACTAGCTTATGTTGAAATCCGAAGTGTCTTTTCTATCGTATTATAGCATTTTTGTATTCTATTACCCGCCGAACGCCGATTAAAAACCATTACACGAGTATAATAATCAGGCCCGGATTAGCAAGTCTTTACGCCCTAGGCCAAAATTCATTACTGCACCCCCACCTCTCCCTCTCAATATATACCGAGTTTTAATAGTGCTTGATTTCATTAAATTCTTGTTCTATATATGTGCCTTTATAAGTCTATAAACGCACTGAAAATATATTAAGAAGATTTATAAACGTACAGTTTTTGGAGCTTTTCGTTTTCTAGAGGTGGTATGACTTACTGCTTTTACAACTGATACATAAATGACATATCAACATCATATTGCTGACAGTCAACAAAGAATTTTCATCCCAGAAGTTCAATTTGTTAGAGGGAAGTGCTACCAACGTAACTGATTTTACAAGTAGCATTTATTAAAAATCTAATAGAATTATAAATTACTCCAATAGAAAAAATTATATAAAAACATGTTTCATAAGAACTGTGATCGCACTCGTCCTTTATAAAACTCACCGCAAAGCGGCTCGTTTTCCAAAGTTGGACTCGTGCGTTAACAGATTGCCTTATGAAATTTGTTTTCAATATACCTACTATTATCAGTCATCAAAGCTACATTTACCATCTTTTTGTAACTAGCTAAAGATTATCACTTTTATTTTGCTTCTCTATCTCTCAAATGGAACGCATGTAAACAATAATTAGATGCAGTTTTTAATTCTGAACAGTTGTATAATGTACAGTATTACAGTCATGAAAATTTTACCATTGTATTTGCTAAGATTCATAAGTAGACACCCGGTATATAAATATTAAAATCATTTAAAATCTTCGACAACTGTCATAGCTCAACATGATTTACCAATCACTCTACTATACTGATTTTGTATAATTAAAGGAAATGTGACTGTTTACGTTGTCTAGAAGAGGTGATGCCAAATGTCATGAGCTATGAAATGCGCAGATCAAGAAGAGAGACAGCTTGAGAAAGGTCAGGCAATAGGAGAGAGAGAAAGATAGAATTTTGCTTTCTGCGCAACAGCTCTTGAAATTTGGCACGGCTATAATTGCAGGCACTTCTCTCTTTCCGTATTCTCATTTATCCAACTACTCGATGTGCGCCCCTCCGTGCCTGCGCCCTAGGCCATGGCCTAGGTTGGCCTTATGGGTAATCCGGGCCTGATAATAATTCAGAGACGGGATATTCTTTTCATAGATATAATATTGTTCACATTTTAGGAATATCTGCATCTATTCGCAAATTATTATCTAAAACATAATTTGTATCAGCCTAAATGCAGAATAATATTGAGTTTGTCAAAAAACTAAATTTGTTTATCTGTATATTCAGATATGAATTATTAATTTGGAAGTAATTACATTTTTTTTTTCGAACCATTTATGTAATAAATTATTTACTATTTATATGTTTATTCAGTTAATTTATTCGCATTTTTTGAATACAAACGAATTTACAATATATATGCATGACGGCATGACGTGTTTTGATTATGTTAAATTTTAGATACATTAATTATTAATTTAACGAGAAGATAACTATTAAATTATTTACCATTGTTTAGTGCACATTTTTTTTGTAATTTTATTAACCTTCAGGCCGGGCGCCATAAATCTTGAGACGGACCTGTGGACCCGGGCGCTGGGTCGCAGAGAGTAATGCAAAAGAAAATATGTGTGATTTTAATCAAAAAAGAATGCTGTGGTATTGTAAGAACAATCTTTATATTAGAAAATGAACAAGAAAACCAATAATAAAATATCAAACATAACGTAAATTAAATATGTAAATTTTTTAAAAATAAGAATAATTTATTTGAAAATTCTGTTTCTTTCTAAATAATGCCTTTCTGAAAGATTTATGTTCTTCACTTATTTTTCTTTGTGGACTTTTGTTTCCCTTTCGAAATTAATTTGGTAAATAAACTTTATTTGGCATTTTTGGGAAGGTTTTAATGTTTGATGTTTATTTACATTTCTGGACGTTTCGAAGGCCCAATGGCCTTCATCTTCAGCATCTAAATTCTACAGGTCGTGGATTTTACATTTTCATTTTGCTTTTTTCCGTTTTTGTCGGGTATGTTTTCCCACAAAGTCTCGTCATCGCATCAAATCAGTGAAGACCTCCATTTTTATTAACTAATTAAAAGCCTGATTTCTACTTCAGGAGAAAAATTCTTATTAGTTTTTTTTTTCTTCGCAGATAGAGTTTTTATTTTTTTAAATAATTTTGATGTTTTGTGGCCGATGTGGGAGACATACCCGACAAAAAGGGAAAAAAGCAAAAGAAAATGTAAAATTCACAACCTGTAGAATTTAGATGCTGAAGATGAAGGCCATTGGTCCTTCGAAACGTCCAGAAATGTAAATAAACATCAAACATTAAAATCTTCCCAAAAAGGCCAAATAATAGCTATTAACATACCTAGGAATGTTATGCATAGCATAACTGCCGCAGATATCGGTTTGAAGACATCTAAGGCTAGTTATGATGCATAACATCCTTGGTTTGTTTATCGGTTTCAGAAAATGAAGACATTATTGATAAATACTATTTTTTGAAATTTTCTCATTAATGCTACTTTCAGAATGCTATAGTTAACGGAACAATTATTTTGACATATGTCAATATGACAAATATTTAAATTATAGCTTTATTCCTCATGTTTATTACTTTAGAGTAAAGTAGACCGTATTTAGAACGATACGCTATCGTTATTTGTATGTATTAATGAAGAGCATTATATTTTCATTTAATTTTATTTTCATTTTGTAGACCCTTGTTGACAAATCAGTATTGTAATAATATTACCGTATACAGTTATTACTTAGTTACTAGCCTGCTTTTGTACATGTAAACAATGGAATAATATCCTGAAACCGGTAAAGTTTATTTACCAAGTTCTTTACTTATGTTTTTGCAAAATACGTCATTATTATTTATAGTGTGTAAAAATGAACAAGCAGAAGACTCACGTCATCGACCTGAAAAAAACCTTATAAAATGAAATATAACTTATAGAAATTATTGGGTGTTATTTATTTTTTAAAAAAGAGGGACTAAAAATACTAGTATTAAGAAACGTATATATTAATGAAATTTACCTTCATATCAAAGTCAATCCTTATTCCTTTTAGGAAATATAAAATTATTTGAAATAATTGTAGTTAATTTTCGTATCATAACGGTAGCACTACTGACAATGTCCATGTTTACATTGAATTTAAAATCGATCAAATATCGATCCTGTCCCTGTCACTTGATTGACGGGTGATTGTCAACTCATCTCATCCAGGCACAAGTGACTTGAATTAATATAAATGATTGCAAATATCAAAGTAGTTATGTATTATTGTTTTGTTAAAAATATATTGAACTGTCAATAAAATATATAAATAAAATTAATCGTTCGTTTCTTCTTAATATTTTGTGAGTTGTGCCTTACGCTACAGAATTACTGCAGTGCCCAATTACCAGATAAGCTGACTAGGCTGCAGCCTAGGACGCACAGATTTTGGGGGCGCACAATAAATAAATATATAAAAGAAAATGATTATTTTTTCAAAAGTAGTATAGTTTTGTTATTAATTATTTTAATTACTTACATGCATGTATTGTATACAGTAAGTTATGCAACACGCATTACATTTTCTAGAATAAATTAGTACCCCATGTATACGTAGTAATAAGTGACGTCATTATCTAGTAATATTTATTGATAACGTGAGTCTTCTGCTTATTCATTTTTATTATAGAAAGTAATGCCACTATTTACGTATATCTGTCACCCCATACATAAATTAAATAGACATAGGTCAAATAATCTTTCTCTTTCTAATACAAATGTTGCTAAGCTCCTGCTATAAAGTGATTTGTATTCTTTCTTCGAACAAATGACTTTGAATAGCCATCTTTCGTAAAATAATAGTTTACGTGTATTTTTTAAATTTTTTAAATATTAATATAATTCAAGAATTATGCAACGTCACTTGTGCGAAGTAATACAACAATACAAGCAATTAGAGCGAACGAGATAAGTATGTGTATCTATCTCTTTTGCTCTCGTTGTTTAGCACACTTGATGTCAGAGTTTTCAATGCAATTTTTCTCGAAGTAAAATATAAATATGGTCTCCAAATTTCATCATAGCCACATACCTCATTATAAGTTTTTAACGAGGTTTTTAATATATTTATTCAAAACAAAGATCAGACTTCATTTTTTTGTACCTATTAATAAAATTTATTTTTCAGAACAACCCATTCTGAAGATTTATGTAAAGAACCCGCTACCTGCACAGACCAGTACTGTGTTAGTCTAGTCAGCAATGCAACATACCGCCAAGTTTTATTCGATGAGATTCGTTTTCTGAAGACTATGCTTCAGCGATTAACAACAGCTGGTCTCACTACCATCAAACCGGAACATTTAAATCGAACGCTACAACTTGCCTCTACACCAGAAGTGGAAACTGGAACTTTGGAATTTACCAGGCAACATCTTCTCAACGCCATTTTAGAAAACCCGGCAGCTAGAAATGAACTTGAATACGTGTACGTTTCTAGACAAGCTACATTCAGCAGAATTGTGCAGGAATTCAAAAATAGAATTCGCCAGTTTGAAGAGAAAATGAAAATGGGAAACAAAGACAGTCACACAAATTGGGATTTGTTAATAAAAGTATTTGATCAATGTAAGAAAAATGAAGTTAATGAATTTATGATTCAAGCAGAAATTGCCGAATTTATGAATCATGAAAGATGGAATATTCTAGCAGTTAATTTCATTGAAGATTTAAAAACCAGCAAATTTTGTTAATACTATCACTATTTCAAAAAAAAAAAAATAATCAATATATGTATTCTTTCTTTTATTTATAGTTTTGTTATATGTAGTTGTTGCATTTATTTAAAAAACGAAAGTTAATAAAACAAGTTCAAATATTTATGTTTTATTTTAATAATATTCTTCTTCATCATTAACGTATTATATAAATGGACGCAAGGTTGATGCTGCTTCACTGTATAAGCATAGACGTACACCTTAGAAAAGGATAACGCTAGTTAAGGGCGAAGTCAAAAGATGAAAAATAACACAGAATGCTTAGGTATTCATCATATGACTAAATGTAAAATATAGTTCATATTGGATTTAACATATAATATTTCATTCGTATATTAAATTATTTGTAAAAATAACAAATATAGGGCGCGAGCAGACAAGTGACTTAAGAGACCTTGACGTGCTTAGAATCAGCTGATTTGTGTGCGCATGTCATTTTGAGAAGAACAATGTCATGTTGACAAGACCAATGTTTTGACTTATTTTGACTTTTAACTGCTAAAATGTTATTATTTTTTATTTCATGTGTTTTACTGCATAAAAATTATAAAATATTAACATTTTAGCAACTCAAAATCAAAATAAGTCAAATCAGCTGATTCTAAGCACGTCAAGGTCCCTCGAGTCACGTGTCTGCTCGCGCCCTATATAAAAATACTTTTGCTTTCGCTAATATTATTTATTTAAAACTATTTGCTGCATATCACAGAATGTTTGGATAGCTTGAAATTGTGTCTTCTAACTGCAATAATCCAGTCTGTACATAGTTTTTCTTCATTCGGAAATCTACTCGAAAAACATTCATATGACAGTTTTGTTTACGATGGAAAAGAAAGACTTGTGAAATTTTATCTCTTGGTCTTTTTGAAAACGAACTGTGCGTCCATTTGCACTGCATGACATTACCGTTTTAAAAGAATTATTAAATGTAAATGAAATCGCACTTATATACATAGCATGAATGACAGAACATAACCTGAATTACCAGCAAACTAAATTAAAATGATTTCTATTTCCATTAAATCAAAAATACTCACTTTGTAACTAATTCCTATTTAGGCCCACTTTTACAATTGATGGATAAACTATGGTATAGCTATCTGAGGTATAACTTTATCCTAGTGATTATACCTTCGATAAACAAGACTGTCTTTTACAATGCATTTTTATCTATCAGATAGTAATACCAAAAATTAAGTACAATAATAACTTTAGGTTGGTACTGACACAATAAAATTATCTTCTTGTTAGACTATTTTTCTTCAATACTGTTATTGTTTCTATCTTCTAATTTGCATTTTTCACGTTGTTAGATGATATAAATGTTATTTTTGATTCTGACAGTGATGATGAAATACTTGATTGACATCTGTCAAACGTATGAATAACAACACATCGTTTTTGTTTACGTGGTATCCATAAGAACAATGGATAGTTATCCGAGGTTTATACGACCGATTTCCATGGGATAAGAAATACTGGTGTTTATTTTATCTGTGTTTTATCCGAGGTTTGTAAAATACAATTTTCAATGTTATACCTGGTATAGCGTTATACGAGGTTTATCTAATGATTGTAAAAGTGGCCCTTAGAGATATAAAAAAGAATATTATTTTTACTAATATTTTGAGGAAATATATTGCACTTTTACTAACTGTCACTAATGTCAGACCAGTAAACAAAAAACAGACCGCAACAATGTTTGCCCTCTTATCTATCTTTTCTTTTCTAAGATGAGTGTCAATTCCTCTCTCTCTACGTCGGGTCCATTTATGTAATATGTCAATGCTCTTCATGATAACCTAACCTAAACTCCTCTTATTATAAAATCAGGCAATGATTGTTTTAGGAAGTTTGCAGCAAATAGATTGTGGCAGCGAACGTGTAATAATATTGATGAAAACGTAATAACAATTTTTTAAAATTAATTTATAACAATTTGAAAAATTCATTATATTAAACAAGTTATGATTTTTTTAAAGTCGAGCGATGAGTTTGTGACGTTACCTGTGTTCGTTCCAATGGTACTGAAACTGTTTTTTTCTATGAGTGCTATGAAAAAGAGGCATTTATGCTCTCATTTGTCATCGTACAGTTTGTTTATTGAGGAGCGAGCAACAAAGAATTTTTTCGCTCGCTTGCAAAATAAAAATTTATTTTTATTTCTTTATTTACAATATTAAAATAGATTTTATACTTTTGACAAGTTTTAATATTAATTCATGAGCTCAAAATTATAGATAATTTTTTCGTTACTTTATGCATGTCAGATTTTTTTAAAAATATTGATATATACAAAAAATTAGACTGCGAGATTGCACAGTGGTAGAGTGCTAATCTCTGAACTAAGAGGTCGATGGTTCGAATCTGGGTCAAGTCGGAAATTTTTCGAGG
Source organism: Harpalus rubripes (assembly GCA_963082715.1). NCBI lineage: Eukaryota > Metazoa > Arthropoda > Insecta > Coleoptera > Carabidae > Harpalus > Harpalus rubripes. Next base: position 97,746,012 of record OY720448.1, on the reverse strand, counting down.
AATTTTTCTCGACTCCAAGTTGGGATACAATTAGCTTGGTAACTACAAAGCTATCTGGTACCGGATTCTGGTTGTAACAATGACATCCACGGGCGGGCAACACACATGACATCTAAGTAAGAATCGTCGTGGCTCGTGGCAATGTAAAAAGTATAATTAAGGCATGCGTGCGTGTGTGTGTGTGTAAGCCACCCTAGGGATTTAATCCGTAGAAGTTCAAATCCCGAAATGCAATACATATACGAAAAATTATGTGCGTATAAAGAGCGTAAAGTGGAATTGTCGATTCGAAAGATTGCCGCGCCCAGTTACGCTTTGCTACAAAAGACAAGATAACACTATACGCTCTTAATGCACAAATCACTATTTCATGAGAGCAGGTATTATATATATATATATTTTTTTATATAAAAACTTGAAGTATAATTTATAATAGTTAAACTCAATACAAACGAAATTAAAATACTTTTGTCAGTTTTAAAGTATGTATTTGATATTCGAATAAATATAATCTTAAATACCAACCAAAAAATAAAATGTGACAGTTCATAGTTATATTTCCATGGAGCACGCTACCCAATTACATGCGAGATTCGCAGCTTTCCTATTTCTGGCCAGCCAATAGAATCAAACGGGATACACCTGACGTCACAAAATATTTAATTCGGTATAACTTTTTGCTGAACAATGTTTTTTAAGAAAATGTTGCTTTACTACTTATTAATTTAGTAAGTAATTCACGATTTTAATATAAATTTGTTGTATTTCGTATGGTTTATGAGCCCATTTAATTTATAATTATGATTATTGAACCATTAAACATATATTGAATTTTGCGCGAGGATACCTGAATAGCAATATTATTTTTTTACTTGTCTCTACGTTTGGCAAATTCTATTTTTATTTAGAGGCCGTAATGACGTCATGTACATACAAAGTATCGGTTACAATAAGATACCGTAAATGATGGAAAAGTTAAATAAGAAGCCCAAAAATGTTTAAGGAATGGATAACTTTTGCAATGTTTAAAAAAAATCATTCTAATATTCTTTAAAGTAAGTATGCACATATTTTCCACAAACAATTATTAATGAGGAATTATTTATATCATTGAGAACTATGCCTTCAAAGTTATAAATCTAAACTAACATAAAAACTCTTAAACTATCCCGTAAAAAAACTGAAAAGTATAATTTCTTGTAAAGATAATATTTGTTTAAGACAATAAATGTAGATAGTATTCTGAATTGTATATTTTAGTTAGTATTTAAACTGTTCCATTTTCTCAAATTGAAACAATATGTTATTTTATTCATTTGTACCTCCCGCTTCCCTTGGTAATGGAGGTATAGGGATCGTGCAAAAATCGCATATCGAGTTTTTGGTAAATGAGCACTTTTTATTTTGAAAGCTTGTATTTCGACCTTTTTCTATTATGGAAAAAGCCCATTAGATTTTGGTGTAAATCGGATATCCGGAAAAGGCACTTTACTTGAAGCTCAAAATAGTTTTTCTTCGAAAAAAACCTTTAAATGTTATTTGTTCGAGAATAATGTATAATTATAAAAATTAAAGATTACGGACTGTCCTTAAATTACCCAACGCAAAATTAGGAAGTTTTTGATACCCCCTCCCCCCTTTGTAACGCGCCTGTAACGCAAACATGAACCCCCCCATATATTACGTAACGCAGTACTTGACCCCCCCCCATTTTTTTACTGGATATAAAAGTATATGGCCTCCTTAATATTCAGTTAAAATTTGAAACAGAAACTATTTAAATTAATGTATATAAAGATGAAAAATAACAGAACAGAACAGAAACTATTTAAATTAATGTACATAAAGATGAAAAATAATGTACTACTCTTGCCCTACGGCTTGTCACCCCAATTTCTTTACTGGATATACAAGCATATGGCCTCCTTAATATTCAGTTAAAATTTGAAACGGAAACTATTTAAATGAATGTACATAAAGATGAAAAATAACAGAACAGAACAGAAACTATTTAAATTAATGTACATAAAGATAAAAAAAATGTACTACTCTTGCCCTACGGCTTGTCACCCCAATTTGTTTACTGTATATAAAAGTATATGGCCTCCTTTATATTCAGTTAAAATTTGAAACAGAAACTAATTAAATTAATGTACATAAAGCTGAAAAAATAACAGCACAGAAATTAAAAGCATATGCATTTCCATATGCTTTTAACAAACTATTGAAAAGTTTTTCCTTATCAACACTACTTGAATTTGAACTGTGCCCGATATATTATGTTGACTGTTATTGAAAACAAACGACTGCCTGCATATACGAAATAGCACCGCGAAATTTAAATGTTTCAAAACTATTAAAGCAAGTTTAGCAATATTTTTTATATTTTATCGTTACGTAACGCACACATTAACCCTTCCCCACCCACTCGTAACACTGCGTAACGCTACTCTTGACCTCCCTCCCCCCTTGAAGCGTTACGTAATTTAAGGACAGCCCCTTATTAAATTTTCTACAGATTTGCATTAATACTTTTTGTACGTATTTTATGGATAAATTTATAAAATTATCTATAATTTAAATCCCGGAGCCTACGCTTAAACAAAACTTCTTGGTTACGTAGTTATTCAAATGTATGTAACTGACAGATAAATGTCACTGTCAAAGGACTAATCATTTCAAATTAATAATAGTAAAGTTTTAAAAAGAAAAAAGTAAATAGAACAATAGGAAAGGAATTCAATACAATTTCCAGCAGTATGTAGGTATGTATTTAGATTAATAAAAAGATTCGCAAAAAAGTTTAAGCTAATCCTCATTTTTGGATCAGTGAATTCTATTCTATCCCGGTATTCAAAATTTAATCTTCATTTTATTATCAAAGAAGGTAGTTACTTGGATTAGATTAGACTATATTTTAAGAAATAAATTGCCAAAATTAGTGTAAAATTCGCTAATCCAAAAATAATGATCAGCTTAATTTTTTTTGTGACTCTGGCTGTAAATGGCGGGAGGTATTGTGTTGGCCACACCAGATTTTTACCTTCCGTCACCTTTAGGTAAGGAAGGTATTGTCTTTGGTCAAAAAATTCGATGATGAGTTTTTAATCAATAAGCACGTTTTAGGGTCCCTAGAATATGAATTTACTATTTTTACGATGATGTCTGTATGTGTGTGTGTGGATGTGTGTGTGTGTGTGTGTGTGTGTGTGTGTGTGTGTGTGTGTTACAAAATTTTCGTCTGCGATAACTCTAATACTACAGTTACAAAAATTATAATTTTTCGTATACTTCTTCGTTACATCCATATGAAGAGCTGATTAGATTTTGGTTACAGTTGGTCAAACGGAAGTACCATCATTTGAAGATTTTAACAGTTTTTCTTGAAAAAACTATGTTAAATATAATTTTTTCACATTTGATGTTATTATAAATATTAAAGAATATTTTATTCTCTATACGATTTGACTGCATTTTATACTTAATATTAAATGGATATAGAGTTAAAAAATTATAAAGAAAATAATTTTCATAAAGTAGCCATAGCTATGGAAAAAGCTACTATATTAAGAAAATTATGATTGAAAGATGTCAGTGTCAAGTGAAATTGACATAGTGTGTTTGTCTTATAATTTAGCTGGAAATATAGGATCTTTTGCTTTCTGTATGGAATTTTTATAAAATACATACAAAGGTAATGTACAAGAAATAATAATAATAATAAATCTTTTATTCCTGCAGATACATTACACTGTATATAGTAAACGTCACAAAATAATAATTTTCTGTATGAAATTTGCATAAAATACATGCAACTGCCGGAAGGTAATGTACAAGAAATAGAATATTTAATTTAGCAAGGAACTTTCCGTATGAAATTTGTACAAAATACATAGAACTGACGGAAGGTAATGTGCTGGCCACATCAGATTTTTTTACGTTAAAGTCGAGAACTTCCCCCCCATTTTATGGTATCATATTTTTGCATTAATTTTATGTTACAAAAAACAAAGTTAATTCAGATTTAATTTTATTTCAATAATATATCAAATGCAGAAAATGTATGTATTTAACGATACAATAACGTCGTAATTTTCTATTCAATCTTAATAAAAAATGTATGTATATGAAATAATTAAATGAAATAAGAGTCACAGAATATTATGTTACAGGTTACAGCAAATGAAATTAATATTTCTTATTTATAAAACTTGTAGAATGCTAAAACTTCTACTATTGGCGATTCCTTATAGGTACTTATTTGGAACTGGAACACATTACATAGAACGGTTTTTATTGTTATAATTATGTAATTACAATGTTCGTAATCTTTTGTGTCAATGCTATATTTTCATGTAATTCTAATATTTAAATATTAGCATTATAGGTAGGTACATATTTTCTTATCACTTTCTAATGCATTATTCCTTTTAAGTAAAGCTGAAATTAACATTTGTACTTATAGAATATATACTGCTCTTTAAGTTCGCATGGCGAACATGAATTCGATAACAACCTACTAACATAAATTCACCACTGCCACTATATATAAAAAATTTCACACAAGTTCAGTTCATTTTCTTTTACAACTTCACTGATTTCAACTTCATCTCAAAATAATCACAACGAGAAGAAAAGTAATTAATTTTGTAGATACATACCTATATAGGTATAATGAGCAATAAAAATATATATCTATTTGTATTTTTATGGGGTCTATATCAGCTAAGTTCAACAAGTAATCCAATTGGTAAGTACAATTAATAGTTGATTATTTCTTAACTTAGTTTATTTCTGTTGCGAGTCAATATTATTTTTGAAATTTATTTATAGTTATACATACGTATTTGCAATGTGTGTGTGTTTTTTTTAATATTCATGTATTAAATATTATTTTATGGTAAAAGTGGAAAAACATTTTTCATTACAATAGGAGTCTTTTGAGTGGCATATTATTTTTTTCAAACACCTGTCAGCACTTGGTCAAAATTTAAGAACATTTGCATTCCGATTCACAAAAATCTGGTGTGGCTAACACAATACCTCCCGTCATTTACAGCCCGAGTCACAAAAAAGATTAAGTTTTTTAGATTAGCGAATTTTACTCTAATTTTGACAGTTTATTTCTTAAAATATAGTCTAATCTAATCCAAGTAACTACATTTTTTTTAAACCCCTCAACAGGATTAAATCCCAATTACAGAGTGGGTTCACATTCACACACATCCATGCCTTAGTGGGATTCGAACCCAGAGCCCCGAGGGCACTCATGACATGAGGCGTTGCTCTAACCATTGGGCCACCGGAACTATAATAAAATGAAGATTAAATTTTAAATACCGGGATAGAATAGAATTCACTAATACAAAAATGAAGCTTAGTTTTAATATTTTTGTGAATCGTTAATTTTTATTAATCTAAATACATACCTACATATTTACTTATGCTAGAAACTGTATTGAATTCCTTTTCTATTGCTCTATTTACTTTTTCCTTTTTAGAACGTTACTAATATTATTTTGAAATGATTAGTTCTTTTATAGTGACATTTATCTGTCAATTACATACATTTGAATAACTGCGTTTTGTTTGTTTAAAGCGTAGGTTCTGGGATTTAAATTATAGATAATTATACAAATTTATCCACAAAATATATAGAAAAAGTATTAATGCAAAGCTATAGAAAATTTAATAATCTTTAATTTTTATAATAACATTAATCTCGAAAAAATAACATTTAAAGGTATTTTTCGAAGAAAAACTATTTTTAGCTTTTAGTAAAGTGCCTTTTCCGGTTATCTGATTTTCACCAAAATCTAATGGAATCTTTCCAATATAGAAAAAGTTCGAAATACAAGATTTCAAATTTTTTTGAATGATAGTATTTGATTTAGAGTGGAGGATCCATATGTATGTGAATGTGAGTCTGTAATTGGGATTTAATCCTGTTGAGGGGTTTAAAAAAGGTAGTAACTTGGATTAGATTAGACTATATTTTAAGATATAAACTGTCAACATTAGAGTAAAATTCGCTAATTGAAAAATAAGGATTGACAATCTTTTTTGTGACTCGGGCTGTAATGGCGGGAGGTATTGTGTTGGCCACACCAGATTTTTTGATAATATAATGAAGATTAAATTATAAATACCAGAATAGAATAGAAATTACTAATCCAAAAATGAGGAGTAACTTAAACGTTTTTGTGATATTTACATTTCATATTTGAAGTTATCAATGCAGATTTTGTTGGTAAAAAAATATCCATTCTAATTATTAAAGTGTTGCTTTATTTATTATTTTATAAAGTGTTATATATTTTTTTTCTATTACTTGTAATAAAAAGTTAAAGGGGGGGGGGGCGTCTTCCCGGACTCAACCCGTATATATATATATATATATATATATATATATATATATATATATATATATATATACAGGGTGGTGGCGGTTAGGGGTGAACATAGGGATTCAACATGGGATTTTAGTTTTTTGCAATTTCCCGCGCTCCTGTTCTTTTTACGGCAAAAACTGTAGAGTACAAAATTGTTCAGAATTAAAAATTGCATACAAAATTGTATTTACATTTATTATTATGTTTTTGGTTTCTTCACAATTTTAAAAAGAAATTTCAAAATTTCTGTTATTTTGTAGCAATAGCCATGGAATTTATTTTTTTCTGGTTGTCAAAAATTATTTATAAACGTCAACCATGCGTTAATCTAACTTAAAAATTAAATAAAAACAAACAACTTTTAATTTTAATACGCATTTTTTATTAGGTATACCATTTAATAATAAATTAATTCCAAATGTATCAACTACGTAGAATTTGATTTATCATAGCCAATACCATTTCTTCATTTACTTCGTTATAACGTCTTCTATTATTATTATTATTATTTCCTTCATTACCTTCGTTCACAGCTATACTAGCTGTGTTCTCAATGTTTATAACAAGTTTAGAAATTGTTGCTATAATAGGAATTGGTATATTTTCGTACCTACTTTATGGAAAACAAATCACGTATTCTTCTAAAACTATTCCCACCATAATAATTTTTTATAACGAAAACTCGTTCCTTATTCGAATAAACATTCATTATTAAATTAACTTTTTATTAGAGAAAATTTCGAAAATTTGACAGAAATTGAATGGCATTATTATAATTAAACATTTGAGTTATAAGTCATGGCTATTGCTACAAATTAACAGAAATTTTGAAATTTCTTTTTAAAATTGTGAAGAAACCAAAAACATAATAATAAATGTAAATACATTTTTGTATGCAATTTTTAATTCTGAACAATTTTGTACTCTACAGTTTTTTCCGTAAAATGAACAGGAGAGCAGGAAATTGCAAAAAACTAAAATCCCATGTTAAATCCCTATGTTCACCCCTAACCGCCACCACTCTGTATATATATATATATATATATATATATATATATATATATATATATATATATATATATATATATATATGTATATATATATATATATATATATATATATATATATATATATATATATATATATACATATATACGGGGTGAGTACGGGAAGACGCCCCCCCCCCCCTTTAACTTAAGTAATAGAAGAAAATGGCTCATATAAAAGTTTTATTATTTTACATATACTATTTGATGGCAGATGTAGATATTTTTGATAAAGTCAGGTTTACAAGATACGACTATCAACTTTTATTTTTCAAATGGCAGCCTATAATTATATTAATAAAATAGAAACCGCCATTTTTTTCTCTTTTATTATATTATATATCTTTATATTATATTGTTAAAGTAAAAACTTTATATTCGAAGTCGCCATTGATTTGATATTGTTTGTTATATATGATGTATCAAGTCTGAGTTTAAGCTTGTGTTCTTGTGTTCCAATTAAAGCATATTAACGTATCTACGTCTTCTTTATTCTTCACATTAACATATATATTTTAATATATTTTTTAATAAAATTCACTATCATTTGAGAATTATTTAATGTGTTTAAAATAGTTTATGATAAAATTTTAGATGGTACAATACCTCCCGAAATATGGATGTCAAAAGAAGGTACAACTCACGATTTGATTGTGCCCGTGGTATCAAAAGAAGAAACATACGGCAATGGACCATTTCGACAAAATCAGTATACCCGTATGCGTCTACGTAGTAATGGTTGCTCATGTCAGTCATTAATTTGTGGTTGTTGCATGGATATTAACGTCTCTCAGTTTAATTTCCAAAGAACAGGTAAGAATATTTATTAAAATATAACCAAAGTAATTTTTATTTTGTAAGATTTGAGAATTTGACTTTCGAAATAAATATAAATTTTAATATGTATTTAAATTTTTCTAAATATGTAGAGTGTCTCATTTTCGATGTTTTTTAAGGTATCTCGGGAAATATTAACGATAGATCAAAACCGTTTGCACATTGCAGGGTCAACTTTTCGAGAAAAGTTTAGAAGTCACCACAGAAATTTTCGATCTTCTTTTGTTTCTGAGCTACAGACAAAAACACGTTTTTCGCTCTTTTTGAAAATATATCTTATTTATTATGCAAAATTTTTACTGTTTTTTACCTCCTGCTACTACTTGGTAAGGGAGGTATAGGGATCGTGCTAAAAATTGCATATCGAGATTTTGGCAAATGACCACGCTTTGGGTTCAAATCCCACTAAGGCATGGATGTATGTGAATGTGAACCCACTCTGTAATTGGGATTTAATCCTGTTGAGGGGTTTAAAAAAAAGTAGTTACTTGGATTAAATTAGACTATATTTTAAGAAATATACTGTCAAAATTAGAGTAAAATTCGCTAATCGAAAAATAAGGTTAACTTAATCTTTATTGTGACTCGGGCTGTAAATGCCGGGAGGTATTTTGTTATATTACAAGAGGTGGTCTCCTGTGGATCCCTGTATTGCGACCTGTAGATCTATTGTACCCTCCAGATTTACTCCTATTCTAGGAGTCCAGTTTATTTAATAAAATTCAGGGTTTTCTCCAGATCTAAATCTTTTAGCATATCCTGCTGGATCTTTTCTGCCCCCAGGATATTATATCTGCTGCTCGTAAAGGCTTCACAGTGACCTATAAGGTGCTAAAGGGTTTCTTCCTCTTCACCACACCCCCCTGCATGTTGGTTCGTGTGTAGGTGTGTGTTTAGTAGACAGTGTCCTGTTAGGAGTCCTGTTATTAATCTAACGTCTTGTTTGCTCATTAGGAGTAAACGTTTCGTTCTTTTCTTGGTTGGCTCATTTAGGAAGAGCTTTGAGTGTCTCTGCCCTGGTGACTCCAACCAGTGATTCTTGTGCCATTGATTCAGCAATGTTTTTATTTCCAGCTTAACTCTCTCCGCTGAGATTCCGAAAGCCGGTTCTGGTCCTGTGAAAGGAAAACTTGTACCCTTCTTAGCCAGGCCAGACTATCTGCTACCTGGTTTCCTTCGATCTCTGAATGCCCGGGTACCCATATTAATTTCAATTTGTTCCTCGCTCCTAGTGCATTTAATCTGTGGATGCACTCTAAAATGAGTCCAGATTCTGTCTCACAAGATTCTAGTGCTTTTAGTGCGGCTTGGCTGTCTGTTACTACAGAGATTCTTCTGTTGCTAAAGTGGCTCTCTAGTAGTAATTTGGCGGAGGTTAAAATTGCGTACAATTCTGCATGCTATTGTGTTGGCCACGCCAGATTTTTTAGATAGAATAAAATAGCGTAATTATATTTTATGAAAACTTAATTTAATGACTCATTATTATTGGACGAAATTTATCTTAGTTTATAGGTAATCATTCACCTGTTACTCCTGTCCCTATGTAATACCAGTTCTCTCCCTTGTTTCTCAGAGTTGTTAGGACCTCTGGCATGGTTGACATGTCGAGTAATCTTGACTACTCTATTTAACTTTCCCTTGTTGTACTACTTATGATGAGAACTTAGTTCTTGAAATAGGTATTTAGTTTTATTAAAATAAATTTTAAGGTTAAGGGATAATTTTATTAGTTTTAGATCTATCATAAGATATATAATTAAATAAATTTTTAAAATATCCAAAAATGAGGTTAAAATCACACCTGTCCTTCGCTTATGATGTCATGTTGGATGGCCTAACACGACGATGTGTTGTTTTGATAACTATTTGGTTATGTATTTTTTTTACTTCCTTTTACAAACTAAAGGAAGTATTGTAATCGCGAAAAATTTCGGTTTTCAGATTTCAACGGAAATATCCATTTTCATCATCCCTGAATCCATTTTGACTAATTTCGTCGTGACGTCTGTACGTACGTACGTATCTCGCATAACTCAAAAACGGTAAGCCGTAGAAAGTTGAAATTTTGTATTTAGGACTGCTATAACATCTAGTTGTGCACCTCCCTTTTTGGTCATTACATAATTTCTAGAAATGGTACTTTGTTTGAAGCCTATAATAGATTTTAATGAAAAACTATTTTAAAATATAATCTAACACTTTTCAAATTTGGTATATAAGACTTTTATGTCAATTGGAATAACATAGTAGATTTTGGTTAAAACAGGCTAACCGGAAGTGACATATTACCTGAAGTTGTTAACAGTTTTTCTTCAATAAAATGGTTTCATTTTGATTTTAGAAATAAAAGCTTCAAATAAAAATTTTAGAGAATTAAATTCTGTGTGTAGCACATCAAGTATTATTAAATTAGCCCTTTGTATAAGCGAGATATGTATATTTAAAACTTATATAATTTTTGGTTTTTGTAATGAAGCTTGCTATGGATTAGGACAAAAAATAACAAAAAAATAAAAAATAGATGCTAATGTCAAATTACGTCAAATACGTGGAATTTTATACTTGGGTCTATACTTCATATTGGTCTTGTGTACAAGGAAGTTGTGTGGTGTCCACATCAGATTTTTGAAATATCAAGCTTGGAGCCATGTAGGCAATTTCTAAAGCAATTCTTCAAGCATTTCTAATAAAAGCTTAAGCGGAACTGATACCATTTTTTTTTAAAAAAGGATGTTGATTATTATTATTATTTTCAAATGAATATTTGACGTCTTGTTTACCAATCGCGGGGCGTTTGCTCTACTTTATCGCCCGCAGGGTGTAATCTTTCAGTTTCAGCCGTGGTAACTAAGATGTAAACAAATAATTTTAATGCAGTTGTGCAAAAATTAATAAACTACATTTACATTGCAGGGTGCATGAATCTAACAGCAGATCCAAGAGAATTTGAAATCGTATTCAGCATGTTATGGGACGACGAACCCATCTTCCAGAATGCTCTTTCCGGAAAGAATCCTCCAGCGATGTGTGTACCACTACCAGTGCCTTATATTCCAAACATAGATGCATGTATAAGGATATTCGACATCAGTATTCTTACAGATGAGCGACGCATGTATGCTTGTATGGATATGGACGCTAGGATTCAGCGGGCTCAAATATTAGTTCTGCATTTTGACTGCATGCGTGTTGGTGCTGATGCAACTTTTGCACTTGTTAAACCAACTACATCTAGCTTTTTAATCCGAAAACGTATTTAGATTTTTATTTTTCAATAAATTAATTTGATTTAATGTTTAATTTTATCATTTTTACCTACTGTATAGTTTGTTGTTTTAATTAAAATAAGATAACTTCAGAAATATTTTTTAAATTTCTTAAAATATATATATATATATATATATAATATTACTGTGCGTTTGGTATTGTTTTTGTCAGGATTTTTAAAAAAATTCTTATAAAATTAGTTAATTTTCTACTCGAGAAATATATAAATACCTGTTTCCGCGCTCCAATTTTGTGTTTCCTTATTACATTTTAGCAAAAAAAAAACAACAAAAAAATTGCAATTTCTACTATTCTGGATAAACTAGAATCCAGCCAAACCCAATAATAGGAAGTGGTACTTAATTTGGAGCTCTTAATAGATTTTCCAGGAAAAACAAAATATTATCTAAAATTTCGTATTACAGACTTTTCTATTTATGGAATTGGCGGTAGGTTTGTTATTGTTATGACAGTATTTTCCTACGTTAGACGAAACGTGATACTGTAAGTTGTTTTGAAATTACGGTATTATAAAATAGATCTATAATATATGAACCAAAACCTAAAATGTTATATTTATAGTACGAATACTATACTTCCCTTACCTACGGTAGACGGGAAGTACAAATTAAATACCATGAATTAGTTATATTATAATTAGTTTATAAAATTTTCTACAAGTTTTAATTTCAAGTCGGAAAGGTTAGATAATACATTTTCTTACCTTATCTTATTCTCTTATGTACATATGACATCAATTCCGATCATTCGTTGAACAGTAAATTATAAGCACTGCATTATAGTTCTAACACAATCACAGTCACTGCACAACTGAACCGGCGTGTACTAACAAAAATTCGTGTAGCTATAGCTAGCTGTAAACAAAAGTGGCAGATAACTAATTAATTAAATAACGAACATTCTTCCACTTGATTTCATACTGACAATAAGAGAGAATTCATTATCTTGGACAAATTTATATAAATATATATTTATGTAAGTGGTACGAAACTCAAATATTTTGTTCAACAGGTTAGAAATTGTAATTCAAAAAAAATCGTAGATTAGGGCTTATGTTTAATCCGGCAAAGTTTTCATTTCATAGTAGTAATTTATAAGTTATAAAATATATGTTACATAAATAATAAATGTTTGTCTGTTTTTTATTAAAAAATTCAAAGCATTCTTCATAAAAAACACAAGAATATATTATTAAAGTAAATTTCAAATTAGAAATATTAAAGAATCTCGCAATTAATTCTCACAAAATTAATAAAATGATAGGTAGATCAATAATTGGAATAGAATTAAACTAATACGTCAAAAGTAAAAATGGACATTATTTTTGAATTTTACTATGGATATGTGTAAGGAATATCTAATAAAACATTTTAGGGCCGGTTTATCAATGCAAGGATAAATAATTTAACTGGCAGATAACTTTTTAACTGCCAGATAAAACATAGAAAGCGTTTATCAAACAAAAGTTAACGTAAACTGTCAGATAAAATCGGCCAAAATTTATCCGTCACTTCAACTGGCAGATAAATCTATTATCTGGCAGTTAAAATATAAGTAGAAAATTTTACCCTCAAAAATTAATAAATACAATAGACAATTAATTAATTAAAATATGGTAAGTATATTATATTGGTATTTTATATTAATTCCATTGAAATATTACAATTTTTATAACCTAAAATGTATAGTTGCAGAATTTTTTAAATCGATTATATATCCCTTATGTAAAATGCTTTAACCCTTGTATTACCTATTATAGTTTTAACTACGGACATTATACAAGAAAGAGAGACCAGAAAGATATAGATTTCCAAAATTTCAAGGAAGGAAAACGTTCAGTTCAATGAAGAAGAAGATATAATCAACCAGTTGGATAGTTGGAGGTTTCTATTTCCCCATTCATAAGCACTGGATAACGGTTAAACATATTGATAAAATGAATAAAGATGTTACATACAAAAATAAAAACGTATTATAATCATATAAATCATTACAATAGTGAATAAAATTGTTGTATAATGCAACGTTCAAGTCAAATGAAACATATCGATTACAACAATAATAATATTTGTTGGAAGCAATAATTTAATATACATTATAAAATGAAATAATCAGTAAGAATGATTGCAACATTGATTCATAATTATAAAATTTGGGCAAGTACAACAATGAGGAATGTTGAATATACAGATATAAATAATTTGATGTTGCGCCTTCGTTCTTAAATTTTCCATTAGTGTTGATATCTTTTTGTATGCATATTGTGGTTCCTAGAATATATATTGTCATTTTATCTATATAAATATTTTTAATATATTTACCTAGCAGTTAAAAAATATAACAATTCTGTATTTTGATGTACAATTCATACAATAATATCCAAACTACCTCATTATTTTCAAATAATTAACAGTAAAATCTATCCTATAAAGATCTGTCTGATCTGTATTATTGATCTGTCAAAATATTTTGAAATTTGACACGAGTCCCAAGCCAATCATTAAAGGTTTTACAATTTCAGTGTTACCAATATATAATTAAATGTAAGTTTGTTAACTGGCAGATAACTTTGTATTGATAAACAATCGTGTAAAGTTATCTGACAGTTAACGTTAACTGTTAGATTGTTATCTGGTACTTTTATCCTTGCATTGATAAACCGGCCCTTAGTCTCTTAAATAAAAAAAAAAAAACAGCCTGTAAAGCATATTTAACACGTTAAATACGGAGCAAAAGTAAGGTAGTATTGCGTTACTGACGTTACATATCGCCGGCGATATGTAATTTGTTTTTACTGTGGTGCGATACATATCCCCGGGGATATGTACTAGATATTGACTTTAGTTCCATCTTGTGTACAGATAAATAACTTTGTAGCTGTTTTCAAGTATCTATCTGTTAGGTTTATATATGAACTTATTTAGACTCAAACCGTACATACATACAGGGACTAAATCCGCACATATTTAATTTAAATTAAATACATGGAAGATAAAGTTATGTATATAAGGATTTTAAGTGTTTTATTTTACAAAAATAACATATGGCATATTCTAGTAATAACAATAACTAAAAACAAAGTAAATTTACATTATTTTTCCACTCCATTTCAGGGAAATATTTTTTTGCTAATTTAAGAATATTTTTTTGTTGTCTGACAATCTTATAAAAAAAACACTATAATAATGTACAGATGTCTCATTTTCGATGTTTTTTTAGGGTATCTTGGGTAATATTAACGATAGATCAAAACCGTCATTTTTTTGAGAAAAGTTTAATAGTCAGCACAGGAATTTTCGATCTTCTTTTGTTTCTGAGCTACAGGCAAAAACTCGTTTTTTGTTAATTTAGAAAATGTATCGTATCTTATTTATTATGATAGAAAAAAATTGTTTTCACAAATTTTTTATCGTTTTTTAGATAGAATAAAATGGCGTAATTAGATTTTCTGGAAACTTAATAATTCTCGAGATATAACACAAACTAATGATTGTTTAAACGGAAACCTATGTTGAAAATAATCTCGTCTTTTTGCTTAATTTATAAGCTTTTCAATGATATATAACAAGTCTACATTCTTTTGTTTTAAACATTAATAAAAGACGAATTATTAATTTATTGGGGTGAAAATATTGGAAATTAACAAATGAAAAAATCTCTTACATATCATCATTTGCATATTTCTAATAATATTTGTTTCAGTTTTACTCATTTTTTCAATTTATTTACTTCAAAGGCATATTAAACCGTTTTTTTCGGATTGTGTCAAAGCCAACTATAATGTAGATAAATAGTAATTTAAAAACCCAAAAATAATTGGTTAAGAATAATTTTGAGAACACAATTAATAGATATAGAATCAAAATAAACAAATATTGATCTGTAATAAATTTTTTCATTTGTTTCTTAATTATTTCCAATATTTTCACTCCGATAAATTAATAATTCATCTTTTGTTCATGTTTAAAACAAAAGAATGTAGACTTGTTATACAGGGAATTTATTTTAACATGCAACATATGGTCGATCACTTCCATGATTACACACTATCTCTGTTAAAAAATGACAGCAGTGTAATTTTTGTCCATTTTAAAATGCAACATACAAAATTTGTTGTTATGTACTATCAATATTAATTTCCAATAAACTAGCCTATATATGATTAACAAAAATTAAATCTTTAATGTAGCACATCTTAACAAACTTTAACTTCCAAAATTCATAATTTTAATGTAATAATTGTTCAAAAATACCTCACTTTACATTGGGGCAATATTCTAGACGATCGTAGAAAGAATTGACACCATTTGTGATATGTCCTGGAGGTATCTCCTGTACTGCAGTACTTTTTATAATGTTGCATTTTAAAATGGACAAATATTACATTGCTGTCATTTTTTGACAGTAGAGTGTAACCATGGAAGTGATGAATCATATGTTGCATTTTAAAATAAATTCTCTGTATATCATTGAAAAGCTTATAAATTAAGTAAAAAGAAGAGGCTATTTTCAACATAGGTTCCCATTTAAAAAATCATAAGTTTGTGTTATATCTCGAGAATTATTAGGTTTTAAAAAAATCTAATTACGCCGTTTTATTCTATCTAAAAAACAGTAAAAATATTGTAAAAACAATTTTTCTCTATCAAAATAAATAAGATATGATATATTTCCAAAATGAACGTAAAACGAGTTTTTGCCTGCAGCTCACAAACAAAAAAAGATCGAAAATTCCTGTGGTGACTATTAAACTTTTCTGGAAAAGTTGACCCTGGAATATGCAAACGGTTTTGATCTATCATTAATATTACCCGAGGTACCTTTAAAAAACATCGAAAATGAGACAACCTGTACATTACACGAGGTTTAGACTGACAATGAAAAGAAATAAAACGCACGTTATTATAACAAGTTCATGCAAGTTTGTACAAATCCCCGGCGATATGTATCGCATAGAAATAATGAATAATTGTGTGCGTAACATATCGCCCGAGATATGAACTATGTTATTATAATCTATAATCCTGTACAAAAGGACATTTAAATTGCTACAAGAATCGTTAAAATCGGTCCATAAATAAAAATTATATACTCTCCGCACCTGAAGAATGAAGTAGCGAAATTCGCTTTTGCATGTCACCATCAGTTAACGTGTTAAATTAAAACCATATAATTTATTATCTTTTTATGCGTGCAGGAAATATGTTGCATTCTCGGATGATATGAAGAAAGTAAATATTAATATATGAATCTTTAACATAGTAGCTATTTTTATTTGTTCGAAACATTTCAATTTAACATAGGTACATTTAGTTTCCATATTTCATAGAGAGATTCTTTTGAAATATCAACAACATACAGAGTATACATATAATCAAATTGTAATATACATAGATCTACTTTTAAATATATTTGGAAGACAAAATAAAATTGTAATCTTTTTACAGATTATATAACATTGCACAAGTAAAAAAAAACAAAAATAAAATCTAAAATATATTTTGTAATTATAAATGAAGTAAATATTATTCTTCAGTTAATTAATTTGTAACAATTATAAGCTAGTTGATGTTACTCCAAAACTGCACTTCATTTACATATTCATTATCATTTGATCTGTACAATTTTTATGAAAATTAAATTTTTAATATAATGTATATCTTTGGTTCCACAGAATCAGATCATCAACAAAATATATTCCACAAATATAAATATCTTTTACAAATATCTAGTCTTTTAACATTTATAATAAGTATTATTTTCTTGGCACACAGGAAAGCAATATATACACAATTAATTAATACACTAGACTAATTCTTTACAAAAAATATTGATGAATTTCATATTTGAGAAAATATTTTTACTTAAAACGAGAAATTCATTTTTCGCACTGAGGTTCTACAGAGAAAATTAAAACTGAATAACTTGAAATTATTCTAATCGCAGTTTCCTTGTGATATAAATAATTATTTACATTTTATACACCTACATCAGTTCGTTGAGGCCAACCCCAGCCGTGCAAGAATAATTTCTTTTCGCAGTCTAACAATTTCCCAGTATATATCGTGCACTGTAAAAATAAACTCGGTAAAGAACAGTTTATATGTAGAAATATTAAATACATACCAGAACTCTTAACTAATCCTCGTTCGATATATTTGAGGTAGTTGAGAAAATCACAAACTGCTGTTATCTGCAACAATAATTAAAATAAGTAAAAATGAATGTTTTGAGAAATACAACTAAAAATTGATCAGTACTATATAACAAAATTAAATTAAATTTAATTTATTTTATACTATATAAATATTTTTGTAAAGTGTACATAATAAATGGAGCTGTAGATCAGGGGTAGACAACACCCCAACTTTTTTGAGAAGCGAGCCACATACAAAATTTTAAAATATATGGAAATCTTACAGGATTATAAATGTACATAAACTTAAATTTAAATAACTTTTTTGCATAATATGCGTAATACCAAAAATTAATACACTTTTTTTTGGCGAAATTATTATTTCCGATTATTCAGATTCTTTCATTAATGCACAAAATTAAATCAAATTTTCATTAACTTCAGTACATCATTAGCTTGAAAATCAAGGAGATCCAACTGTAAATTCTCGTCAACATTGTTGATCACAACTAGTGATGTGCCGCCAAAAAATTTAATAAAATAATTTAATAAAACTAATTTATTAAAATAACGTTTTTTTCTTTAATTTATATCTATTCATAATTAAATATCACCAGATTCAAATTTAGCGCCTAATTTTGTAACTAAAATTTACGTTTTCTACAGTGTAAATAAGCCAGAAACGAAACGTATTTTAATTTAAATATGTGCAATATTTTCATTATGTTTTAGGATAGGTTTACGTTTATATTTTTTATTAAAAGGAATAAAATACATTTTATTTTCAATGTATACTTCGACATGCGATAACGCGCCAAGTTCGAATTCACTGATGTGTAACAACTTCATGGTATAGATTTCTACAGTCACGAATGTACGGGCAATTCATTTGAAGGGACGTATTTGTACGTTAGGAAAATGTACAGAGTGATATGTGCGCAGTTCGGAATTTGTATTCCAACCCCATTTGCTATGGCAATGAAATAAATGAAATCATCAGTCACATATTAATAATAGACCATTTCAGAAATTTGAGCGACCACTACTTTTACTTTTTGAACTAAAAAGTTAGTGCCGTTAAAAGGCGGCATTTCAAATTTATACGCGATCCCGGCCACGCCCGGATAAGACTACCGGGCAAATAGCAGTATTTTTGGCACAAGTTTTGTACCCATATCATAATTATTTGAAAAACAAAAGGAACTGAAACAGACAGGAACTATCATATAAACACGGATAGGTAGATGGAAACGGCACTAATATTTTGTTGCAGTCTAAAACTTGGCACATGCGCTTTGAATTTCTGAAATGATTGTTTATTTTTCTTCATTTTCATTTATATTTTCAATTTCCTCAAAAACAGCACTGAATTAAATTACTAAAAAATCTTTCAGAATTCATAAAACGGCAAAAACAATACAACCTTTTAGTCAATGTTCTGTATTTCTTTTATTGTTTTAATAAAAATACAGAACATTAACTAAAAAGTTGTATTATTTTTGTAGCACTGAATTGTTTTTCAAATTTCGTTTTAAATATGTCATTGTATTATCTATAATAGATATTAAAATGGATTGAATTACACAAGACTTTTTCAGTGCCATAACTATTGTTTTTAACCTATTTTAATAGTGGTTGCATATTGCACATCGTTGGAAAGCTAAAATAATCTTTTCAACGGTGTAACTTTCCAATATGGTTCATATAAAATTTAAACTTTAAGTCGTAACTGCAAATCTTAACACGGATAAAAAATTGAGTTTTGCCATTCGAAAGAGCATGACAAAGTGCCCTAAAGGCATGCAAATCAAAATCCAGTATTATTTCACACTTGGAAGTTATTGTCAAATATAAAAAATTTATATTTTTATATAAAGACATATGCAATTTTTTTTTCAAATAATGATAAATCACTAAAATGACTTCTAAATAGACCATTTTCACTGGTGTTGTGCGCATGATTATACTGTATTTCAGATAAGAATAGACTTGGTGACGTTGCTGAGCTAGCTTGTTTTACACACATAAAACTTATGAATTAGTTTTGTTTTGTGTATGACATACTTGACAGCTCCTAACGTCAAAATTTGGTCATTTTTAATTATTTAGTACATAAACAGTTACTTAATAGTACATTAAGATACAAGTTTCATAAGACATGATTTTAGCGCACGCGTCATTCTTAGAAACGAGCGGCTTGCCGCGAGTTTTCTAAGGGGACAAGTGCGCTGAAATGTCTTATGAAACGTGTATTTTATACTATTTTTTCTATTTTGGTCATTTTTTCAAAAAATGTACGTTATTTCATGTCCAGGAATTTCAATTTCGGTTGTTTAATATGTACTTTATAAACTCATTTGGATGTCATAAGGAAGTACAAATGGGTTTCATAAAGTACATATTAAAGAACCAAAATAGAAAAAGTTCTTAAATACATTATAAAGTCAAAATGGAATAAATAATATACTTGTTTATATATTGCTATTGTAAACTTGGTTTGCGTTTAGACCAATCTGAAAGCTGGAATCGTAAGCCCTCCTAAGTTTATTTTATCAGAAATACAGTAGAGTGATACGTCTGAAATGCTCTGTGAAATTATTTGCATGTCGTCGATGATATGGTCTGCTAACTTCATAGTTGTTATGTCCATCTATCATCTCTGATTGCCAAGAAGTTTTTTTGTCTTCCCTAAAATCATGGTTGGAATACATTGTTGTGTCCCGAAGTGCAACAGTGCATAGAGTAATGTTTTATTCATTTTTCCACATCTTCACTGATTGGTGCCGGTAACACCTGACACTGTTGACCACAGATTATAAATATATTTTTTGTTGACAGTTCAGTAAAGGTCATGCTGAGGTCGCTTTATAGAGAATACAATTTGAAGTTTCAAAAATTTGCAATAGATGTCTCAATCTCAATGAAAATTTGTCCATTGTGCAATTTTCGGTTAATTTAACCTATTTTATATTTCTTATATTATTAGAGATCTTCATGCAGGGTGTGTTAATTTGGACACTCTGCATATAATTAAATATTAAATAACAGGATTATGAGATACTGTTTATAAACATAGAAAAATAGTATTTTACATAACTTTAGTTTTTATATAACAGCAACAAAAAATGTAGATTAAATCTTAAACAACATTAAAAATCAATATTTATGTTATTGTCAGTAATGTATTTACATAGTTAACGAAATAAATAGTGCACAAAAAATTGGAATTTCCCGTAAAATTTAATAACCTTCACCTTGTTCATCACCTGTAAAATTATACTGATAAAATTCCCACTTTCATTATCAGATAATAAATGAATGTGAAGGTCATATTCTAGCAACAGGTATTTCATGTATGTTTATTTTATGAGCATATTAAGTCGATTCATATTTTTTGCTTGTACAGAAAAATTTCATATTACATAATTTGAAAACATCCGTGAGTTTCCTACAATTAAGAATAATTAAATGTGAGAATGTTCTACGTACCCTATTTCTACATAGTTGAGATATGCTGTACCAGGTATCTTGATCACCAATCTTCATTCGATAGAAACATTGTCTAGGAACTTCTAGCAACGCGCATTTCCTGAAAGATAATTAAATTTCATTATGGTTTCAAAATTTAAATTTTAATTTCAAGGAATAATAAATAAAGGAAAAAGTAATAATTAGTCATGGTAACTGTTCATATTCACAAGCAAATTTCAATAAAGATGTGATTTCATTTTGAAATACAATATAGTAGATTTGATGTTGCATACTATATAAAAATAACAGGATTTGAATTAATGAATAAATGTTTTCTGAATCATAATAGATTTTCTAACCTTTAATTATATTTTTGTACCATTTATTTCCTTTACCACTAGGTGTACAGAGTGAGCATGATTGATTTTAGTTGCATCATATGAAAAGATTTTTATATCTGACGAACAATTACTATTATTATATTATATTATAATTTTTTTAAATTATTGAAATACTTTTAGTTTCACAATAGGATATTCTCCGAGAACTGCCAACATTAAAAATTTATATAAAATATTAGTGTTGATCGGTAAACAAGAGGGAAAAAACAAAAAACATATTATAAATTGATTGTTGCAAAAGATATAAAGCATTTAAATTTTGCTGATGTACTAGATGACCTTCCAATGGGAGACCAGTTGAAATCCCTACTCCGTGTTCGAATGCGATAAGAGGTCGCATGAACCACTGATAGCCCACCGCTGGTACTGTACAACTAGTACGTCACTATCACGTGACACAACAAAATCAAATTTTAAAAATTAATATCTCGCTTATTAAAAGGAATATTTAACTCGGGTTTTCACAGGTACTCTTAGATATATCAATTCTTCAAGAAAAAAAAATAAAAAAATTATGAGCGAATACCCTATTATCATTTCTTTACCATGTAGGAGGTGACAATTAAAGAAATTATATTATAATATGTTTTCGATGTCGTCAAACTACTAAAAATGCACCTATATAATTTCTATAATATACAAAATAGTGTTGAATTTCTATTCTCAGATTCACGTAAAGTAACTTTAATTTAAAAAAATACATAAAAATGTTTTTCAGAATAGTTGTTTAGAATGCACATTGCTCATTTCTGGTTAAATTTGAATATTTAGTTATAAGAAGACAAATACCAGAGTGTCTGGTCGCGAATCTTGGGAACCGGGTTCGATCCTGACCGACGCCAAATATTTCAAATTTTAAATGGCACAAAATTGACCCCTGTGGTGCGCTCTCCACGCCAGCAATGAGTACCCGTGAGGTGACGCCAGGTAAACGCCCGCACGGTACAAATATGTCATCATCATTACCGAATTCTGTATATAAAGCAGATTGGCACACCCAGCAATGGGTAATATGCCGTGATGATATATTTATTTATTTATTTATAAAAATCTGATGTGGCCAACACAATACCTCCCGCCATTTACAGCCCGAGTCACAAAAAAGATTAAGTTAATCCTTATTTTTGGATTAGCGAATTTTACTCTAATTTTAACAGTTTATTTTTTTAAAAATAGTCTAATTTAATTCAAGTAACTACCTTTTTTTAAACCCCTCAACAGGATTAAATGCCAATTACAGAGTGGGTCCACATTCATACACATCCATGCCTTAGTTGGATTCGAACCCAGAGTCCCGAGGGCACGCATGAGGCGTTGCTTTAACCATTAAGCCACCGGAGCTATAATAAAATGAAGATTAAATTTTAAATACCGGGATAGAATTCACTAATCCAAAAATGAGGATTATCTTAAACATTTATGTGACTCGTTAATTTTTATTAATCTAAATACATACCAACATATTTACTTATGCTGGAAACTGTATTGAATTCCTTCTCTATTGTTCTATTTACTTTTTTCTTTTTAAAACGTTACTAATATTATTTTTAAATAATTAGTTCTTTGATAGTGACATTTATCTGTCAGTTACATACATTTGAATAACTGCATTTTGTTTGTTTAAAGCGTAGACTCTGAGATTTAAATTATAGATATTTTTATAAATTTATCCATAAAATATACAGAAAAAGTATTAATGCAAATCTATAGAAAATTTAATAATCTTTAATTTTTATAATAACATTAATCTCGAAAAAATAACATTTAAAGGTAATTTTCGAGGAAAAACTGTTTTGAGCTTCTAGTAAAGTGTCATTTCCGGTTATCCGATTTTCAATGTGCTCTTTCCATTAAAGAAAATGTTCGAAATACAAAGTTTCAAAATTTCTGAATGATAGTATTTGAGTTAGAGTGGAGAATACACACACACAGACATCACCGTGAAAATGTTAAAATTGGATTCTAGGGACCTTAAAACGTGGTCATTTATCAAAATCTCGATATGCGACTAAGGGTAGCGGGAGGTAAAAATAAACAAAAAAGTAAATTCTTTACAATTTTATAAATATCATATTTTGTTTATTTTTACATCTTAAGTATTTTTCATAATACCATACTGTTTAATGTGCTTTAACAGTACTGAATGCTCAACCAATATATGCGGCAAAACAGCCACGGCCGTTATTTTTTATAACAGTACAATTATTAAAAATTATGTGTCCCTAAAGAAATCGCAGCATCATGAAATTGTCGTGAAGAGCTGTCACCTGTCAATATGCCATAGAAAATAGAATTTTCAGAAGATATTTTATGTTATGAAAAATACTGAACGTCACACGGCTGATATGCATTATGCAAATAACTGACTTGGTTGATTGTAAAATCTCGGATGTCGCCTCGATTTTACAATGTTCAACCGCGTCTGTTATTTGCTTCATATCAGCCTTATGACGTTAATAACAATTTTCTATGATTGTTATGAAAAATAGAGATTTACACTCTCATTTGTCATCGTAAAGTTAATGTTTTTTGAGGAGCGAGCAACAAAGTCTCACATGGCAACGCGCAAAAAAGTTATAAAATGTAGCGTATTTTTTGTACAAATGATATTAAATTTATCGTTAGTTAAATCGCCCGCAATACGAAAACGTATGCGGCATCTTTGGTTCGCCGTAGTCTTCCATATTTAATTTGAAACGTCAAATTAAATATTAAATCGTAAAAAGCAAATTATTTGATTTTAATTATGTAAACGTAAAACCTAGAAAATACGAGAAATACAGAAATTAAATTGTGAAATAGGGGCACATTTTGGGCACGTATGTCGAAACATAATTCGCATATAGTTGATGTTATGTACGCCATAATGGTGGGAAGAAAATATTGCAAAAGTTTAACATTTTTCTTCTCCTGTATTTTTTAGAATTTTACAAAATGTAAAAGTAAAAACGCTTTAGATTTAAAAATATTTTAACATAAAAAAATGAAAAATTCGAAAACTCCCTCATTCGAATTATTTACGTTTTAAAGTAACATTTAGCCTATTTTTAAATTTTAGGCAGTTTTGTTTTAACTAAATGTTCAAACTGAACAAAAAATGAACAATAATAAAAAATAATATGTACACTTTATACTTAAAATTACTCAACAAATAATGATTAAGATAAAATACGTAGTATATTATTCAATGAGCATGTAATGTATGCTATTGCTCAGGATAATGAAGTTTGCATCACGAGCCGGAAGGCGAGATATTTGAAAGATAGCAATAGTGTCACTGTGACGTCAGACTATTGCTATCTTTCTCGCGCAGCCTAACATACCAGTATTTTACTGGAAACTAAAAATGACAACAGTGACATTATTATAGAAATTATAACTGTGTAATACTAAAAAAAGTTTTGAATTTGCTGGGACGAAAATAAATCATACTGTATATTACAAAAATAATAATAAAGTTACTTTTACTGACCTTGTACCCTTTGGTTTGGTATTTATAATAAAATATTAAATCATATAATTTTGAAGTGACATTTTACTTTAATTCAGAATTTGCTATTACCAGTAGTACATATTTCTAAACTCTAATGTTTCAGAAAGTATATCTTTAATATTCAGATAAGAAGATTAAATTATTAAGTTTTAAGTTACATACTTGGGGAACATTGTTTTAGTCTTGTCGCTGACCGCCTCTATGAAGATGGTCCCCGACTCCGCTCCAACCAGCACACGTTCCGATAAATCTGCATTGTTGAATGTGAGCGTGAGCCTAATATCTTCCTCATACACCCGAGCTATAAATGGATCCTCTTTATCCAACCGAGGATTGCTCTTCCAAGATAGGAAATCTCTGTGTACATTCGGATCGACCTGTAAAACCCAAATCTTGAAAAATTGGAACTCATAATCTGGGAGTACCTCATTTTGTACAGGAATCGTTTCTTTCTGTATCAATATCACGATCTTCCGGTTTATTGCGGTTGTAAATCGAAAGGGGATAGGATAGTACCCATAAAATATTGCTTTAATCAACGTCGTATCGATATTTTTTGAAAGTGTACGTATAATAAAACACTTTTTCGTGTAAAAATATTATATCGTTCCTCAAGATTATACGTGGTAAATTCTTATAGGCGATAGGAAATAAGCAAAAACATCTGGTGGTATTTTGAGGAACTATAGTTGACGGGATAATTTATACATGTGACATTTGTTTGACTGTATAAACACAAGTGTTATCTATTATATTCATAACATTTGCGATTAGATATACAGTGTGGGATTAAAGAATGGAATATTTGAAAAAACAGCGAACTCAACCGGTATTTTTAAAAACGCTGAAACACGTCTATTTTAGTTAGTAAAAATACACATTAATATGCGCGATTCACCTTTGGACTATCATTTGTTTTTAAGTTATGACGTCATCTCAAAAATATTTTTCTTCCCTTTATGATAATGCAAATAATTCATAAGGTTGCATAATAAAAATTCTGAGAAAAATCGAGCTGAAAATTTAATAATAATGAATAATCAAGATGCCTAGATTTTCAATGGGGTCATACCACATTTTCCAATTTATTAATTTTTTTTCCGAAAGTACATTTAAAACTACTTACGAAAATATATATTTTATGACACATAAGTTTCTAGTTTTACACTAATAATTTTTTAAAGTTTATATAAAATTTCGAATGACGTAAGTTTTGCGGCCGTAGTGACATCTACCGAGCAAAAATTGAACTACTTTTGACGTATATGTCATTGTGTTTTGAAACCACACGTAGTCTTCAAAACTTCTGGAGTATTTATTGCCTTATAATACCACCTTTCCCTTATATCTTGAGCCATAAGAATACAAACAAAAATTTTATTTTTACTTCTCAACGAGTTATTCTCGTAGGACGACACAGAACAATATTGTACAACCATTGTAACATCTAAATCAAACATAAATTGTATTTATTTATATTTTTATTTAGCATAATTCGTTATTTGTACTTACTTTTTTTTAAATAACTTGTTGCAAGGATGTTGACGTTACTTTCAAAATATTGGTTATATAAGGTTATGTTAGAAGTGACAGATCTGTTCATGTACAGTAAAAACACGAGTACGGGTGTGCCTCACTTTCGTGTATTTCTGTACAAAACTGTGACGTCACAAAACCGAACTCAGAATCTTTATAAAGAAAATCATGAATGAAAAGTATAATAATATTAAATATTTTTGATGTATATATGCATAATATTAGGTAAATTTTTCATTTATGAAAGAAAAATCAACATTTTTTCTTTTTGGTAAGACCCCATTTAGAATTTTTCATTTATAAATTTTTAAAATCTGTAAACATTTAATGTTTGTATAATGGTACTTATAAAACTTGACAAACGAAAAATTCTAAACTGAAAAATGAAATCTTGGTATCTTGATTATTCATTATTATTTTTGTTACGCGATCTTATGATTTATTTGCATGATCATGAAGTGAAGAAAAATCACTATCGGATTCCACTACTCAAAATCTATATTGCCATTTAAATATTTTTGTGATGACGTCATAACTTAAAAACAAATGAAAGTCGGAAGGTGAATAGCACATATTAATGTGTATCTTTGTATCTGCGTACAAAGCAGATTTGCACACCCAGCAATGGGTAATATGCCGTGATGATATATTTATTTTATTTATTTATTTATCTTTGAAAACTAAAATCGACGTGTTTCAGCGTTTTAAAAAACCGGTTGAGTTCGCATTTTTTTAAATATTCCATACTTTAATCCCACACTGTATATCTCTTAATATTACACACTTAATGCATAAATGCAATTAGTTAATGTCAAATTATCCCGTTAACATTAGTTCCTTTAAAAGCCATTTTGGTGCTTCGATCTTATTTTCCACCGCCTATACAATTTTTATAGTCAATTTGATAAAAGTACGCTTTGGCAAAAATATGATGTATTAAGGTGGACCAAAAAGTTCGTGGTCTAACATAAAGAGGGTAGCACTAGTGCCATAATTACTTTTTGTGAGGTTATGTGAACTGTCATTAGGGTCTGCTAGTGTACCTTTATAATCAGAGTACATACAATAATTCATTTCCCTATTTATTTGTAAGAAACGTGATATTATATTATAAAAGAATATGAAATAATCATGCTATTAATTTATAAGGGTAATAAACATTATAGTAATTAACGTATCAAGGGTGTTATAAGGACAATAACGCCTGAGGTCAACAGTGTACTTTTCGAGGGCCTCTGGCCCGAGATATGTACGTTGACCGAAGGCATTATTGTCCTTTTAACTCCCGTGGTGCGTTCAACGTTTAACGTCTGACTATAATTTTTAATATTCTACGAATTACGGATCAGAAAGTTTTAATTAAATTTGCTGAGTAGGTAGGCTATGAATGCTTTTGCTTGTTTTTTAGGCTTTATTCCAGTATCATTATTTATTTATTTACAACATTACCATAGCAACAACTTATAACACGCTCTAGGGTATTATTTAGTATATAACTACCCTGAAAGCAGGTGTGTTATGATAATAATAACACACCTGCTTTCAGGGTCGTCACAACGAGTATAGTTTCTTACACTCTGTAAGAAGTAACAGAATTTTAGATAAGATTTTTAAAATTCAGCAAGTATTTAAATTTATATATTCATCTGTTTAATTATACAATAAAATTCGCGAGTATTCCTAGTATGTTAGGACATTGTATATTTTTAGACAAATAAGGTTAAGTATAATGTTTGTAGTTGCTGGTTAAAATAATGATATAAATTTACTATAAATAAGTTAAAAACAACATGAATGCAATATTAGAACGTTCAAGGATTAATTATATATTTGTAAATATTGTAGAAATATGGAATTTTCACCAAAACCAACGAAATCACAAGTTTACTGTTGTGTTCCGAAATGTCATTCCTAAAAATCGAGAAATCCCACCCTTCGTTTTCACATATTTCCAAAATGTTAAATTTATAAATAAATATGGCATCGAAGAAATGATTGAGACACAAAGCACGGTAGATTAAACTGTTAATTGGAAAACGAGGTTACAAATTCAATGTTTGTTTGTTCCTTACATTTTTGTAACGAAGATTATGCATGTGTTGGTAGCTCTAAAACAATATAAATATATTCAATTATTTTATTATGTATTTATATTTAGATTAATATATACATATTACACGGACAAGATGTTTTTTATTGCTAGTGAGCCAGAATTTATCAATTTTCTAGTAATTTCATGCGGATATTTATTTACGCCGCTGGTTTGTGGGCATAATCCAAAGAGAAGTGTTTAATTTTTGTCATCTGATTTTGTTTTACCATATGATAGCATATGTCCAGATTTCAATACTTCATCATCCTCACAAAAATTTGTGCTGCACGCAGAAGCATTTAAATAATTTAACAAATCCTTTATTAACAGTCTCATTACTAATAAACTATTAATTCATTAAATATATGTATTAAAACAGCAATACACACACAAACTTTAATACAGAAGTGAACGACAATTTGAAAACATACTTGTTGTGACGTCACGTCACGTGTTTAAAATTCCGGGAAAAGTTAATTTGAATCGCCTATAGTTGGCGCCGAAACCGAGGCCGAAAATAAAGTTTATAACTGAACATCCAGGAATCATTTTCTACCCTCATTACCAATCCAATCAAGAAGGACCCGCAATTATTTCTAATTCGCGAATAAAATCACCGGTGGCGGCGCTGTAACCACCAAGATGTCGGATGATTGTCGTACTATCATTTTCAAACGTGCTTGTTTACATGTTATAAACGCAGTTTTCAAGAGTGTTTTATTCTATTATTAAAATATTTAGGCAGGTTTTATTTTACTAACTGATAAGTTTGAAGATTAAGTTTCAATGTTATTATTACAATTTTGTGCATGGACGTTTCAAAATTTATTTATTTGCAGATAAATATGACAATGTTCTTGGGAAATAATCTTCACCTCTTATAAAGAGAATTATTTAAATTTTTAAATTCCAATAATTCTTCAAGGAATTTTAAGTAGAAAATTGAGTAAATGAAGATAAAATCAGGAAACTAACATTCTTTAAATAGGAAAGTGTAAAACATGTTAAGGGTGAAACAGATTTAAACTGGAAAGTAGTCTTCAAAAAGTTTGATTTTTGTCAATACCTATGTATTGAAGTAGTGAATGAGCACGTAAAATAGAAATAATAAAACAAAAGTTTACTGTTCACAAACAACAACCAAATAAAATAACACAAGCCCAAATAGCGTTTTCAGTGAAGTACGACAACAAATAGTTCTTATTTTGCCACTAGATGGCTACGGCTTAATTTTATTCGCGAATAGTGTTGTGACTTATCTGATTTGATAATATGACTATATCGTCAATCAAATTATTGATTTCTTCACTGGTAAGAGTTGCAGGCCTACTATCAGGATCATCTCACTTTCAAAGCTTTCCAATTTTACCATTGTGTATGAAAGACAAGAGTATTTGACAGGTTTACAATTTCCGTGTTAAGCCCTTTTTGTGCAGGTCTTTGACCACTTTACGGTGTTCTATTTTTTCCTATTCAACTGTCACAAATTAGCGTAAAATGCGTAAAACTTCGCGACAGTTCATATAACCTCACAAAAAATAATCGTGCATCTAGTGTACTAAAAATATATTCAAAACCTTATATGCGTAACTTGAAATGTTTTAATTTTTCCACCTCAGTGGAGCAAAGTTTTGCCGTTGATTATTAGTCGAAATAATTTTATGGAAACTTAAATTACAAG
Source organism: Harpalus rubripes (assembly GCA_963082715.1). Classification (NCBI taxonomy): domain Eukaryota; kingdom Metazoa; phylum Arthropoda; class Insecta; order Coleoptera; family Carabidae; genus Harpalus; species Harpalus rubripes. Next base: position 97,715,636 of record OY720448.1, on the reverse strand, counting down.
CATCGTAATTCAGCGTTATGCCTTATGAATACAAAGTTTGCATTCTTTTGATAATTATCTCAACTGGTCCATAAATTTCTTTTCAAAACTTTTTGGTACGATACAAAGTTTGTTCATTCCCGCGTTAATTACGGCTGCAAGTGCACTTCCGTAACCAGAACTCGTAATAGGGATGATGAATGTTTTCCTCACCTCCAGTCCATCCTTGTTTTCCACGACGTCCGCGCCGACGCTCATTGGCGGTCCATGTTCTTTCACCGGAGAGTCTGGGGGCGATGCCTCGCGCCCGTACTTCAAGTTGAAGTGAGATGGTGAACGGCGGTGCTTGCGGGCGAACAAAACGCCTGTGAAGTCAAAATTGAGGTTAGAAATTTTAGATCGCTGGAGAGATAGTTTGTAAACGCGCTATGTGTAATGAATACATAGTATGCAAATTTAGTAGGTATATGATTTTAAATATTATGATTTATAATCATATTACATTTTCTTCGTAAAAGCAAATTATTAAAACTTTGTAATATAATGTAATTTATATGGGTAAATACTAATAATATGATATACTTATTTGATGCTTGACGATGCTTGATGTCACTTTGATCCCATAAGGTTTAGAAAAATACGAATGCGAAGTGTGATTATAATTATATCTACGCCCGTCACGCCCTGTTTTGTTTACTGGCTTTCTTCTTTCCGCTTAGTTTTTCTCTCACGTGTTTTCCTATACATAGCCAAAGTGTCATCACACCCATGTTAATGCGGCTGTTCCTAATTTAATTATAATTAATTGGATTAAGAAATAGCAATTAGTACCGACTACGACTTTGGCCGATTACCGACTATTCGGCCATTTTAGAAACCGATTAGTCATCAGCATTACCCACTAAAAGCCGTTCTTTACTGGAAATTAGTTTGTTCCCAACGTAGTGAGAACTAAAGTATTTTTTTTATTACTCGTCCCAAGTATGATCTAAAAAGATATTTAACGCAAAAATCCTTACACCAATCGAAAGAAAAAAGAAGCATTTTTTAAGCAAATATCTAGTATGGGTTCCATTAAAAAAATGTATGTTAGTGTTAAGCCGGTATCCCACTGTAAAAATTTTGATAAAAATGGACGTAAATATTTTTATAAAAACAGTTTTGACAGAATTTTTATGAAAACTGTATTTACATGACGCCACGTCAAAATTTTGATGTGACGTCACATAAATACAGCAGTCTGTATTCATTTTGTTGAAAGCTGCGTTATGATTGGATGTTGATGCGGGCGTGCGCAATGCGGTTGCTTGAACCATGGGTAAAGTCATTTTCTAAAGACAGCTGTTATTCTCTGAGATTATTTGAACAGGGGTGAGCGTTTGTTTATATTGAAATTGGAAATAATATGAAGCAAAATAATCAAAATGTGTAGTGTGGTTGCCTGAACAGACAGCGTTTTAATTGATTTGTATAGAAATGAAGAAGTTTGATAACACACAAAATCGCCTGAATATTATAATAAATACGCCAGGCAAAGTGCGATTTTCAACTGTTACATGTTATTGTCTTATAATAATCAGGCAATACAACATCAAAAAAATAAGTATTAAAGTGCGCTATTCTTTGCATTTCTTTTTTCTCCTTTTACATTTCCGTCCGAATCCTATTAGAATACTCATTAATCGTTGTTGAGGACTGCTGCTAACAGTTACCCTGCTTTCAACGTACCCTTGGTGAGGGTGCGGACAGACATTTAACAGGACAGTAGATAAGAAGATATTTTTAGGAAAAAGACAGAGTTGAAAAACAGTTGTTAAGAACACCTCATAGTGTAAGGTCGAACCAGTATAATATCATGTCATTTGTAATCGTCGTCACGCGAATTTGCCCATTTATCGTTTTATAATAATAAATAGTGTGTATGCAACCAATATAAAAATTATTTAAATGCGAATGCGACCTCATCCTAACTCCTACTTACACATCTCCGGGTTCGCGTCTCTGCGAGGAATTGACTAAGCAACGCGACCCAACATAATTTTGGTCCTTCGAACCGGATGTCGGATGAATGACAACATCGCAACATACTTCGAGTTCCTGTTCAGCAGCATCAGCGGCATCAGCGACGGCAACAGCCTCAGCACCGACGGTGGCAACAGAACGACAACAATCAGTGGATAGCCTCAACATAGGGTAAAGGTAGGCTTTCTTTCTTTGCATTACTTTGACGTGGGTTTACCTCAGTGTGAGCAATCATGAGCACCGATAAAGAGGAAATTAAAAAACTCATTGAACAACGCGGCCTAGTAAAGGCATCATTAACAAGAATTGTGACGGCAATAGACAAATTCGATAAAACTATAGGCAACATCAATCAATTAAAAATTCGTATACCGCATTTGCAAAAAGCCTATGAACAATTTGATACAATTCAAAATCAACTAGATTTATTAGATACAGGTAAATTAGATAAACATGCTCAAGAACGCGACGAATTTGAGTCAAAATATTACGATACCGAGTGTAAGATATTAACAATAATTGAAGAACTTAGTAATGTCAATCCGGTCAATAATAATACAAGTTCTAACAATACCTCGGCTGAAACAAATGAACGCACATCTATACAGCCGGGAAGCAATGTACGAGTACCACAATTAAATTTACCGACATTTGAGGGAAATTATCTCGATTGGGTAGCATTTCACGACACTTTTAAAGCTCTTATTCATGAAAACAAGCTATATAGAGAAATAGAAAAGTTCCATTATTTGCGTTCTTGTTTGAAAGGCGATGCATTCAAAGCCATAGAATCAGTCACAGTTTCAGAAGTTAATTATCAGACAGCATGGGACACCCTTAAAAAACGATTTGAAAATAAGCGGCTCATTATGCAGGAGCATGTTTTCAAAATTGTAAATTCCCCACAAATTCAAAAGGCAGCTATGCGACAGTTATTAGATGACATCAATATAAATCTAGCGGCACTTAAATCTCTAAAGCAACCAGTCGATCAATGGGATACAGTACTAGTACCTGTTATTATGCAAAAATTTGATTTTCATACAAGAAAGGAATGGGAGAGTACATTAAATACGGAAATGGCAACCATTGACGAAATAAAAATCTTTTTACAAAAGAAATGTTTACTATTAGAATCAATGAGCGCATCAAGTAAACAAAATCAAAACGGTGGTAAACCTAACAATATACCTAACCGAGAGCGAGCTAATAATTATTGTTTATCGGTAAATACTAACTTTCAGTGTCCTTTATGCCAAAGTGAACACACATTATATAAATGTGAAGAGTTTTTAAAGTTGTCTGTGCCAGATAGAATCACTAAATCTAAAGCACTTAAACTATGTTTAAATTGTTTCCGATCAAACCATAGAACTGCCGATTGTAGGTCGAGAACATGCAAATTTTGCAAGCGGAAACATAATTCACTGTTACATTTAACAGAACAAGTTCCATCGAGTAGTCATAATCATCATATTCATAATAATACATCGATTAATAATCAAACTCTTTTATGCACTGCTCAGATATTAATTAAAAATAAATCTGGAGATTGGCAAACAGTACGCGCATTACTTGTATTCATAATAATACATCGATTAATAATCAAACTCTTTTATGCACTGCTCAGATATTAATTAAAAATAAATCTGGAGATTGGCAAACAGTACGCGCATTACTTGATGTCGGATCTCAATCAAATTTAATTACGAAAACAACATGCCACGATTTAAAGTTAGCACTCCAACCCACAAATATCTCTGTATGTGGTATAAACAATTCAAGCAGTAATTTAAATTATAGCACAGATATAACTTTCAAATCGCGATATAGTTCAAAAGAACACAATATTTCATGTTTAGTTATTCCAAAAATAACGGACAATTTACCCATAATTTCCTTTGAAAAGGATAAGTTGCGAATTCCTACAAATTTGAACTTCGCCGATCCAAATTTCCATACAAGCGGGAAAATAGATATTTTATTAGGAGGACCTTATTACGCGATGGTCGTATACCTGCATCCCGTGACAACCCGCATGTCCAAGAAACAGAACTAGGGTGGGTTGTCGGCGGCGACATGCCTTCACCGCACGCCCGCAATAAATCACTCTGCCACTTAAGTACCCTAGACTCACAAATAGCTAAATTTTGGGAGATTGAGGAATGCACAAACAATAACATGTATAGCAATTATTCAGCTGAGGAAAGTAAATGTATTGAACATTTTAAATCAACTTTCAAACGAGACACAGATGGTTGTTTTATTGTTCATCTTCCCTTTAAAGATAATTTAGCAGAATTAGGTCACTCCAAACAAATGGCAATTAATCGGTTTTACAGCTTAGAACATAAACTTATGCGAGACAATACGTTAAGAATAGATTATTGTAAATTCATAAATGAATATATAGAACTTGGTCATATGCAACTGTTAGGAAATGTAAATGACGAATCAATACAACAATCAATTAATTATCTACCCCATCACGCAGTACATAAAGAAATGAGTAGCACGACAAAGCTTAGGGTAGTGTTCGACGCGTCTGCGAAGACAAACTCAGGTTTAAGTTTAAATGACACATTAATGGTGGGGCCGAAATTACAAGAAGATTTATTTATGATCATGAATAGATTTCGTACCTATCAATATGTTTTAACAGCCGATATCAATAAAATGTTTAGGCAAATTTTAGTGCACCCTGACGATAGAACGCATCAATGTATAATTTGGCGAGACAATAACGCGGAAGAAATGAAATGTTACCAATTAAACACGGTTACATACGGCACCGCATGTGCACCCTTTCTAGCGGTTCAATGTTTACAACAGCTGGCCGAGGAAGAAAAAGCAAATTTTCCAAAAGCCTCAGAAATCGTTTATCGCGACTTCTATATGGACGATTTAATTTCGGGAACGCACACATTCGAAGAAGCTCTCCAATTGCGTAAAGATTTACAGTTACTATTATCACGCGGCGGATTTCAGTTAAGAAAATGGGCATCTAATGAATCTTCATTGTTACCAGACGATCATCAGTCAGAACATATGATCAATTTTGAAAGCGATGGTAATACAAAATTGTTAGGACTCTGGTGGAACTATAATTCAGACCAATTAAATTATGTCATTAATACGCCATAATAGATACCAACGCACCATTAACAAAAAGATCGTTATTATCTAAAATTTCACAAATATTTGATCCTTTAGGGTTGTTAAATCCAATTATATTAAGCGCGAAACTCATGATGCAACAATTATGGCAAATAAAGCAGGATTGGGATAAGCCGGTCCCAACTAATTTACAATTAACTTGGATGCATTTGGCAGAACAATTAAAAGATATAAATTTACTTAAAATACCCCGTAAAGTCATTGAACTTTACCCCTCGAAATCCATACAGCTACATGGTTTCTCAGACGCTTCCGAGAAGGCATATGGAGCATGCATATATGCTAGATCGGTTGATATCCACGGTGAAGTACGTGTTCAACTAATGTGTGCCAAATCACGAGTAGCTCCCTTAAAAACGCAAACAATTCCGCGACTAGAATTATGCGCGGCTTTATTACTTAGCAGGCTAATGAAAACCGTGACCGAATCACTAAGTATTACCATTAACAACATTTTCTATTGGACAGACTCTAAAATAGTTTTGGCATGGCAATCGTCTCCTCCAAACAAATTAAAAACATTTGTCGCGAATCGAGTGGCTGAAATACAAACGCTAACAAAAACGGAAACCGGCATCACGTTCGCTCAGCAGACAATCCAGCTGATTTGGTTTCTCGCGGTTGTACTCCCCAAAACTTACTTAATAACATGTTATGGTTCCATGGACCCACGTGGTTAAAAAATAATGAAGACCTTTGGCCTATTACTGAAACGCCAGTACCATTAGAAAATTTACCAAAAATACGCACAACATCTTGTGCTGTTCTAATTCCAGAGATCGACTGGATGTCAAAATATTCATGCTTTTCAAAATTACGCAGAGTTACTGCATATTGTTTAAGATTCATCTACAATTGTCGCAATAAGTCTAAGCCAAAAACAGGAAGCTTAGGTATAGAAGAATTTCAAAACGCAACTACTACAATAATAAGATCATTGCAAAAAATATCGTTTAAAACAGAATGGCATGAATTGAAATCAGGTGACAAAATTAGTAATAAAAGCAAATTGATCAATTTAAATCCATTTATGGACTCCGACGGACTTATTAGAGTAGGTGGTAGACTGCGTCATGCGAATATAGGATATAATCAAAAACACCCAATAGTTATTCCAAAACATTATATCACAAAATTAATTATTAGAAATACTCATAAAAATAATTTACATGCAGGCACGACAGCAACACTAGCTGCTGTTCGTGAGACTTACTGGCCCTTATCGGGTCGCAGTCAAGTACGTCAAGTATTACATAAATGTATACCATGCTTTCGGGCAAATCCGAAATCCATACACCCAAAAATGGGTGATTTACCTGTCTCGCGTATACAACACTCCCGACCATTTGAAAACTGTGGTGTTGACTATGCTGGTCCAATTTTTATAAAAGAAAGCACGGGACGTGGTAAACGGAAGCTGAAGGCGTATATATGTGTATTCATATGTTTTACAACAAAAGCTATGCATCTTGAATTAGTGCATAGTCTAACAACTGAAGCATTTTTAAATGCCTTAAAAAGATTTATAGGCAGACGCGGAATGATAAAAAATATTTACTCCGACAACGCGAGTAATTTTGTAGGCGCGCAGCGAGAGTTAACATCTCTAAATGAATTATTTCCATCTCAACAATTTCGAGAAAATATAATAGAAAAATTATGCGAAAACCATAATATATCGTGGCATTTTATTCCGCCACGGTCTCCAAATTTTGGCGGATTATGGAAAGCGGCAGTCAAACGGGTTAAATTTCATATTAAACGCATAGTAGGGGAGGCATTGCTCACATACGAGGAAATGTACACGTTCTTGGTTTGCATTGAAGCCTGCCTGAACTCACGTCCACTATGTCCGTTATCCAACGACCCAAACGATCTCGCAGCCCTTACTCCAGGACACTTCCTGATCGGAAGTTCCATGACAGCGCCATGCGAGCCATCTCTGCATCATTTAACGCAGAACAGGCTCTCTCGGTACCAACACGTGGAGAAACTGCGTCAACAGTTCTGGAGCCGCTGGTCTAGAGAATACCTTGGACATTTGCAACCTAGACCATCTGAAAACGTCACCGACACAACACACATCCAGCCAGGTGTCCTTGTCATCGTCAAGGACTCCAACATGCCTCCGCTCAACTGGAAGTACGGGAGGATCGTAGAACTGCATCCAGGTCCTGATGGCATCACCCGGGTAGTGACCGTGAAGACGACCCAAGGTGTAGTGAAACGTGCAGTGCGCAATCTTTGTGTGGTGCCAATAGATAAAGGTGATCGTGAAGGTGATAATTAGTTTGGTTGAAGACCTCGTCTTCAACGGGGGCCGGGATGTTGAGGACTGCTGCTAACAGTTACCCTGCTTTCAACGTACCCTTGGTGAGGGTGCGGACAGACATTTAACAGGACAGTAGATAAGAAGATATTTTTAGGAAAAAGACAGAGTTGAAAAACAGTTGTTAAGAACACCTCATAGTGTAAGGTCGAACCAGTATAATATCATGTCATTTGTAATCGTCGTCACGCGAATTTGCCCATTTATCGTTTTATAATAATAAATAGTGTGTATGCAACCAATATAAAAATTATTTAAATGCGAATGCGACCTCATCCTAACTCCTACTTACACATCTCCGGGTTCGCGTCTCTGCGAGGAATTGACTAAGCAACGCGACCCAACAATCGTAACCAACAAAGTTTTTCAACCAATAATTTTACGTAGTATTAGTACAAATATCTTGATCTATAATTTATAGAAAGTGTATTTTAAATTACCTATATAAATTTGCAAAAATAAAATATGAAGTAAATGAGAAGCCCATACAAATCCGCCTCGTTCAAGCATTTTAAGATGGACTTTATTCACCTATATACTCGCGTCGTACCCTTTAAGTAGTGACGATAAAAGGATTAATTTTTCAAAATTTATGTGTACACTAGATAGAACAATGCCTATCTTTCATGTGCCGAAATACACTGCCTTAATTGAGTGTCACGTTTCTTACTTTACTTTCGAACCATGTCTATGATTTTTAAGAAATGGTCTTTCATTCGAAGAAAATTTCTGTAATTTATTTCATCTTCTATTCGTAATTTGGTGTGTCTGATAATTAAACACTTCGATTTGTATTTCTTTTCTCCAGTCATAGACTAGTCCACCAGCGATGTTCTGATTTTTTATTTTTTGTATAACTGTGTAACCCATTGCTCCAACAATTATTGCAGCTAACATTTTTTTATTTGAATGAACATTATTCATAATGAAATTACAAAACGCAACTACCTCTGCAGAACAACGGCTACAAAATGAGGTTTAGTAGTATCTTTGGCGCCAGTTCTCTTTCATGAGTTATGCAACACTCCATAAAAACGCGTAAAAATTTTTACAGTGGGATGCAGTACTTTTCATGGAACGTTTTTATAAAAAAATTTACAGAAATTTTTATCAAAATTTTTACAGTGGGATACCGGCTTTATATCTCGAAAATTTATCGTTAGAAAAATTATTTTAGTACGCCACTGGATAGACAATAAAAATATCTAACTTTTGTATTTGAAACATTTTTATAGTTTAGAAGTAATATCAAAATGAAAATATCGACCTAATTCAGTTTTCTGCCATTTTCTAGGAACCTATGAGAATTTTTTCAAAACAAGCACATGTTAAATGGCCCCCCAAAGGCGCATTTAACCGAAATCGTATCTCTTATAGTTTCTGAGATCCCAATGGTAGCCTTCGAAATCCAGACACTTGTATATACAGGATGTTTCCTTTAAAACAACCAGCGCTTTTTTGGGCGAACTAATGACTAGAAAAAAATGTTATATACAAGGAATGATCAAGAATAAGCGGCTAATTTATTAATAATAACAAACCGAAAATTCGACCAGTGGTTCTCAAACGGCAGAACAAAATTATATTTTTTTAAATGGTATCGTATATAATTTTTAGATCATTAGATAGAGACTTATAGGTATAGGGTTGTATAATAATTATTTCGAGAAAAATGGTATTAAAAATAATGTTATAATATTACAATAGACTATGCAATACACAGGTTGCCTAGTTACGCTAGTAGTAAACCTATTTTTTTATTACATTATTTCTAGTATTTAATATGATTTTTTTCGAAATAATTGTTATACAACCCTATGCTATATTTATATCGTTAAAATCAGAAAATAATATTCTATTTAAAGTGCTAAAAATTATATAGGGTGCCATTTAAAAAAATATAATTTTGTTCTACCGTTTGACAACAACTGGTGAAATATCGGTTTGTTACTATTGATATATTAGCTGTATTCTTTTTGAACCAATTGTAGCTCAGCTCAGTAAATAACTGAGTTGAGCTAAAGTGAGTTGTGATTTTGCAAAAAGAACAGGTTTTATTTCATTTTATAATTTCCTTCTTTACCGATAGCATTTGCTGTAACAGCTGTCAAATTTATTGACATTTTTCTGATCTATGATACTGTTTATAAACGAAAAATGGATAATGTTGAAAATATATTACTTGTATGTATATCTGTATATGTGAATATAAATTTTGCTGAATTATATAACCTTAAAATGCAAACTGAGTGTTTCAAATCATTTTGTTTTGTAAACTGGTAGTGTAGCATTAGTTGTATTCTTTTTGACCCAATTGAATCTCAGCTCAATACATATCTGAGTTGAGATGAAGGGAGTTGTGATGTGTGCAAAAAGAACAAGTTTAATTCCATTTTATCACTTCCTTCTTTACCGATAATATTTGCTGTAACAGCTGTCAAAATTATTGACTCATTTTCTGATCTATGACACTGTTGAAAATATATTACTGTAAGTATATCTATCTATATATATATATGTAAATATAAAATTTGTTGCATTATATAACCTTAATATGCAAACTGAGTGTATCAAATCATTTTGAGTTTTGTAAATTGGTAGTGTAGCATCGGAAAGGGGGGAAGTAAGTTTACTCAGAACAACTCAGATCAGTTATGTCAAAAAGAACAACGATTTCCTGAGTTTATCTGAAGTTATCTGAGATGAGCTGAGATTTTGTCCAAAAAGAATACAGCTATTGCAAAGGGGGGAAGTAAGTTTACTCAGAACAACTCAAATCACTTGTGTCAGAAAGAACAACGATTTCCTGAGTTTATCTAAAAAGTGATCTGAGATGAGCTGAGATTTTGTCCAAAAAGAATACATCTAATATCCCCTCATTCTTGATCATTTTTGGTATAAAACATTTTTTTCTAAAGTTGTTAGTTCGCCCAAAAAAGCGCTGGTTGATTTAAAGAAAACAACCTGTACTCGTATATATAAATTCCCCAAACAAAAAAAAAAAAAAATCGTAACAGAAATTAAAAGGAAACATAATTCATTTCATTTAAATTTTAGAAATAAATAATTTATAACCTTATAAGGTCCTCGTGGCTATTTTGTTAAATTTGTTTATCTTTTATGTTTTAAGTTATTTTGTGTGTGTTACCCATATGGTGTTTTGTTCAATTATAATTTTTTATGAATTTGAAAATTAACTTTTATCTATAAAATATTAACTTCTTGTATTTTGATAACTAAAAGATACTTAACATAATGTAAGGAAAGCGTTATTAAAGTTTGTTACGCATTAAAAATTACTATACATGTGTAGCAATTATAGTATATTTACATTAAATTCCTAATCACCGATTAAATACCAAATTTTTGAATGAAATTTGGAATTTTAATTAATTGAGTTAGTGTAAAGAGGATGTTGACTCGATTATAAGAATTTTCAATTTTAATTACATTTTACTCTTTATTCATTTAATATTCCACTTTAATTAAAGAAATCATAATTAATAATGGGTCCCATAACGTCTTAAATTATTTAAAAAAAATCTGATGTGGCCAGCACATTACCTTCCGTCAGTTATATGAGGTATTTACGAAAATTCTACCGGTGAACTGTTACCGGTAAACAGCTTTTATCAGTTTATAGCTACCGGAATCGATAATATAAGAACGCAAGTAGTAAACAAGGTAGATCCATACCCTACGAAAAAATTTGAAAATTTAAAACAGGTTAGAAATTTAACGTAGTTAACAAAATGAGCACAGTCCTACTTTGAACACATTTCCACTTTTACCGCACACGCTTCGCTTTGCATCACTACCTTTTTTTGAGATTAGATTCTTCATGAATCCAGTAGATGAATTTGGTAGATATTGAACAATTTTCGAACACGGTAACTTTTTACCACTCGTGTTTTCGAACACAGTCGGTAGATGCGGTATCTACCGGTAGAATTTTCGTAAATGCGTATGCATTTTCTATAAAATCCATACATAAAGTTCCTTGCAAAAGATTATAAATTTCTTGTATGTACATTACCTTTCGACAGTTGTATGTGTTTTATACAAATTTCATACAGAAAATTTCGAGCAAAAAGATCCTAACACCAATATACTACGAATATGTCATTGCACTTGACACTGACATCTTTCAATCAGAATTTTCTTAATATAGTAGCTGTTTCTAGCATAGCTGGCTAATTTATGAAATTTAATTTCTTTATAATTTTATAACTCTATATCCATTTAATATGAAGTATAAAATGCAGTTAAATCGTATAGAGAATACAATGTTCTTTAATATTTATAATAATATTAAATGTGAAAAAAATATATTTAACATCGTTAAAATATGCAAATGAGGGTACTTCCGGTTGACCAGTTATAACCAAAATCTAATCAGCTCTTCATGTGGATGCAACGAAGAGGAATACGAAAGAATTATAATTTTTGGAATTGTAGTATTAGAGTTATCGTAGACGAAAATTTTGTTACACACACACACACACACACACACACACACACACACACACACACACACACACACACACACACACACACACACACACACACACACACACACACACACACACACACACACACACACACACACACACACACACACACACACACACACACACACACACACACACACACACACACACACACACACACACACACACACACACACACACACACACACACACACACACACACACACACACACACACACACACACACACACACACACACACACACACACACACACACACACACACACACACACACACACACACACACACACACACACACACACACACACACACACACACACACACACACACACACACACACACACACACACACACACACACACACACACACACACACACACACACACACACACACACACACACACACACACACACACACACACACACACACACACACACACACACACACACACACACACACACACACACACACACACACACACACACACACACACACACACACACACACACACACACACACACACACACACACACACACACACACACACACACACACACACACACACACACACACACACACACACACACACACACACACACACACACACACACACACACACACACACACACACACACACACACACACACACACACACACACACACACACACACACACACACACACACACACACACACACACACACACACACACACACACACACACACACACACACACACACACACACACACACACACACACACACACACACACACACACACACACACACACACACACACACACACACACACACACACACACACACACACACACACACACACACACACACACACACACACACACACACACACACACACACACACACACACACACACACACACACACACACACACACACACACACACACACACACACACACACACACACACACACACACACACACACACACACACACACACACACACACACACACACACACACACACACACACACACACACACACACACACACACACACACACACACACACACACACACACACACACACACACACACACACACACACACACACACACACACACACACACACACACACACACACACACACACACACACACACACACACACACACACACACACACACACACACACACACACACACACACACACACACACACACACACACACACACACACACACACACACACACACACACACACACACACACACACACACACACACACACACACACACACACACACACACACACACACACACACACACACACACACACACACACACACACACACACACACACACACACACACACACACACACACACACACACACACACACACACACACACACACACACACACACACACACACACACACACACACACACACACACACACACACACACACACACACACACACACACACACACACACACACACACACACACACACACACACACACACACACACACACACACACACACACACACACACACACACACACACACACACACACACACACACACACACACACACACACACACACACACACACACACACACACACACACACACACACACACACACACACACACACACACACACACACACACACACACACACACACACACACACACACACACACACACACACACACACACACACACACACACACACACACACACACACACACACACACACACACACACACACACACACACACACACACACACACACACACACACACACACACACACACACACACACACACACACACACACACACACACACACACACACACACACACACACACACACACACACACACATACAGACATCATCGTAAAAATAGTAAAATCGTATTCTAGGGACCCTAAAACGTGCTTATTCATCAAAAACTCACCACCTATTATTTTGACCAAAGACAATACCTTCGTTACCTAAAGGTGACGGAAGGTAAAAATGGTAAATAAAATTTATAAAAAAGTAACTCCACTTTTATATTGGTACACTATAATGGAATACTTGTTAAGTATAGAATATGGTTCAACAAACTTTTACTTACTATTGTGCCATCACAGACCATCATAAAAATATTATTTCATTTTAGGTGCACATTGCTGATGGAACATTAACTCTTCTATCCCTATTTAATAATGATTGCATCGAACACGTGAAGGAATGCAACACTTTCGTTCTATACCGCTTCAGAGCATATTAAGTTTTAATTGCTTTGTGTTACGAGTCCACATTGTACTCGCGTTTGTTATAAACATAAATCACGTCGCGCAAACCTGCTCCGATGTAAGCAGATACTCTCCAGGTACAAACTAATGACCGTGTAACATTCACTTCCACGTGCAAATCATAAACGAGAAAATTGTGATTAAAAAGACTGTCAAGTGTACTTAAACTTTTATTACGATAAAAATTATACAAAGATAATAGCGTTTTTTTTATTGGTCTGCCGTTTGCCATATCTTAATACAAAATACATTTCATGAATATTAAAAGAAATAGCATAATGAACACTAGTTTCTAGTTTCGATAATACTGTTTTATTATTATTTAACGATTGACTTTTTCGGAAAAAAATTAATGAGTCACTTTATTTTACCCTACAAAATACCAGAACAATATTTACAATAAATTATGTAACATTTAACCTCAAAAATACTTTCTGCAAATATTTTTTGTAAGAAATCATAAAAAATTGCACATTGCACCAGGGTTGGCAAAAATAATGATTTATTTAAAAAAATCAAAAATCATTGACTTTAAAAGAAAATCAAATAAATCATGATTTTTTTATTTTTAAATTGTTTTAAAAGTAATATAAATATTTTATTTTATGAACGAAAACGAAATCTGTAATAAAACCCCAAAGAATGCATTTGAATTTTTGCTTATATGAAGTATATAACGCGTCCACGCGCGCCTGTTTAAACTTTAAACTTGAACCATGCCTACCTAAATAAAGCAGGTCAAAACATGTCTTGCATGGCACTCTGTCTCATGACAAGAACCTATTATATTAATAAATTTAGGCTCATTTGATACAGTATTTAATTCTGAACATTTTTTGTATTTACACTTTAGTTCTAAAATTAATAAAGCAGAATTTACAAATATATGAAAAAAATACCATGGTCCATAAAAAAAGTAGACACCCGGTGTATATATGTATATATTTTTATATTATATTACCCTAGTAGAATTTTCTTTTTGTTAACTCTATAGGAATCTAAAATTATTTGAAAAACAATTAATTTTTCGACAAAAATGTATTATTTTATAAAATTTGATTTAAATTGTGATTTAAATTAAATGATTTAAATCAGATCAACCTTGAATTACACTATTGCACTATATTCTGTTGCATTTATGCCATTCAGCAAATGTCGCTAGCATCAGCGCCAATTTTAAGTAGCCGATATTGCATTGGGTAAACTTGTCTCTTGTCTCCAATGTCAGCCAATCAGAGAGATCAAAACTATTCCCTATACTCTGTAATACTGAATGGCTTAAATGGAACAAGGTATAAGTCTGAAAATTTTTGATTATTTGATTTGAATGATTGTAGTATTTCTATAAAATATATACAAGTGATTGAAAATATGGCGACAAATGACTATTTTATTTATTATTAATTTCAGATTTATAGTTTTAAATTATAAAGTTGGGGGGCGAGTTTACATACTACCAATCTTTGGAGAGAAACGGTCCTACATTTCTTTCGGTTTCGTTGGAAGCGATATTACCGTTGATTTTTTAAATGAAATATCTAAATTTGCTGAGTGATTTATTAGCTTCACGTAGATGCCAAATACTTACATTTTCATTAAAAATTAACCTATTAATATTTCAAAATTATGATACTTTAATGAGATCAGTTCGCCATGACATTTGTATCATCTTTTTTATTTGGGAAATATTTTAACGTTTACCTGGTTAACAAATTGTTTTTGATTATGTTGACCAATTCTGCTGGGTAAGCTTCTCATAAAATGTAGCTGAGCTACAGCTACTTTAATAAAAAAACTAGCTTAGCTACAGCTATTTTAAATTGAAAGTAGCTGATCTATAGCTACTAACTGTAGCTATGGTTTACAGCTACTTTTTAAAGTTATTATTTTAACAATTTTTTAAAATATACAATTAGATAATGATTATATGTGCTACGGCACAATATTTGAAAAATAACTTAAGGCAATTTTTTTTAATGAAATTTTGTACCGAAAACTGCCGTGTCGAACGGTTATAACAAACTTACCATAATGCTGATATCGACGCTATATCAGATTGACTGTAAATTCATTTCAAAATTTGATTTAAATGTCAACGTCACTGGATAAACATTAGTGCAGAGAGCAGTGTAGTAGATAATTACATGTCTGTAACTCTACAACATACGTCACTACTATTTTTAGTGTGTTATAAAGTATTGTCACGATTTACGTATATCTGTCACATAACATAAATTACATAGACGTACGTCAAATAATCTTTCTCTTTCAAACATGTAATGTGCTATAAAGTACTGCGTATTCTTTCTTCGAACAAATGACCTTGAATAGTCATCATTAGTGAATAATAGTATAGCTGAAAAAGGTCTAGTTTCTCTTATTAAAAAAACAGAAATTAACTAAATTAAATCACACATAATAATGATAATAAAACATAGTACCCTATTAAATTCGCAATCACTCATGTTGCATATGCTGCTAGTGCCTCTGCTATGTCTAAACTGAATTAAAAAATTAAACTGCACTGTTAATGGTTTATATTTTCAGATTGGAACACGCGTGTTAAAGTAGCTTAAAATATAAAAAGTAGCGAATAGTTACTGAATCAAGCTACAATTCACAGCTATTTTAGAGAAAGATGTAGCTACAGCTATAATTTATTTAAAATAACGTAGCTACAGCTTCAGCTACAAGAAAATGTAGCGTAGCTAGTAGCTAGCTACTGCCCATCAAATAAGCTTCCGGTTCCGGAAATTGTAAAATTATAAACAATAGCATGTTCGTACGCAGTATTGTTTCTGAAGCAAAAACCTAAATACAATTTTGTTCTAAAATAATTAGGGGAGCAAATAACTGCACATTAAGATTTTACCACCGGAACTCCTATGCTGCGTCGTCCAAGTCACCACCCTGTATATCATTTCATTAAAAAAATCAACGATGACATCGTTTCTGGTGAAACCAGAAATATGATCTGGATATTTTCATAACAAAAAGTAGCATTTACGTTCGCCACTAACATTGTAAATTTAAACTGTAGGTCTAAAAATTTATAATAAAGAAAATAGCCATTAGTCTATTTTTTAATCATCCTGTATGTCTATTTTGCAATTTTTTAATCACCCTGTATGTTTATTTTGCAGCAGCGACAAAAATTGATTTTGAAAAGCCTGTATAAAAGTATTATTTATCAAATATATCAAGTAAACAAGGCAAAAATCTCATGAAAAATAATTCAGCCACATTTTTCACACTTGGGACATGGATTTATATTCCCACATAAGCAATATTTTGAGAGTAAAAACTATGTTGAACAACCTCTGAAAGGGCGCAGCACCCAGGACGACATAATCCACTTAACAAGGCTCGCAGACCACGGACCGTGATTTTGCGTCTCGGCAAAATCTCCTGCTAGAACATTGAATCATCGTCTTAAGACGTTGTCGGAACAAGGGTGCAACCCGAAGCAGCGTGCCTTGCTAGGCGGACAAGCCCCATTTGTGACAGCTTTTTTTATTGAAGCCATGACAATGATGATAGTATGTATTGCTGAATTTAATCCCTTTTAGATATATTACTAATTGATGGAAATTAATGGTGTAACATTAGGTGCATTCATAACTGTTCATACTATAATTATTTTCCAACAGAAAATATACAGATAATTCTATTAGCTTCAAACAACAAAAATGTAATTAAAACAATAATTAAAAATTAAAGATAATAAATTGGTTATTTTCACTGCTAATTTCCTAATTTGGTTCTTTTTTATGTCGGGTTGCAGAAACGTTCACCAAAATGAACAAATTCGAATCAGTTTCCTTGTTCTTATGACATTTAAATCATTGCTGTCAAAAAATCGTGTTGCATTTGTTCGTTTTAATGAACTGCTAACTGAACAAGTTGATGAACGTTTCTGTAACCGCCGACATTGTCTTGTGTATTTCAATTAATTTTAAGATTTTTGTCTTAATAGGCAATGAATTATACACAAAATTTGAAAAATGTTTAACTGCGAAATATGTTGAAAATGAAGAAAAGAAACAATGGATAATACCATCAAGAAGTTGGTACATACTTCTTTCCAACAACCAAATATAACTAGACAAAACTTCATTTGGCTTGTTTTGATTTCGGCTGGCCAGACAGAGAAACTAGAGATAGAGGTATGTCTTGTCTAGTCCGAGTATTTCTCTCTCGAGGTCACCACTGAGGCCACGTAGAGCATCAGTGTCTAGTTCAGGGGTTCCCAAAGTTTTTCTTATGCGGGCCAATTTAATATTACCGAATTTTTTGGCGGGCCAAAAAAAAAACGGAATAAAATCAAAACAATAACCACGATTTTAAAAGGATTTAACTATTTCTTATTTTAGCACATGTAAACACTACTGCATTGTAGTCTCAAATAGAAACAGAACTGCCCGAAAGACGCATTTCGTTCATAATTTGAGCAACTAATACGAAAAGATGATCTGTTTGTGCTTGCACGTTTTCCTATTTTTCGTCCCACCTCTAGTGAGTTGGAGCAGTGCATTTTTGAATATTCGTTAATATGGCATAGGCCTGTATTGCTCAGGGCAACTGGGTAGGCAGGACAAGGTCTGGTGGTACAATTGTAGTGTGCGGCACAGCGCACATCATTGAAAAAACGATAAATTCGTTACTGACTTCTTGAAATTGTGTGTTGCATTAGATGCGCCAGAAATGATTAACAGTTCTGTATCTGTTTGAGACAACTATATTATATTTCTGTACAAATGTGTAACAACTAGACTAGACATACTACAATAATTTTTTAAATATAAACTAAACAATATTTTATTAATACAAACGCTTATGGTTAAAGTTCTGTAAGAATTTTTTAAAAATATTAAAATATTTTATTGTATCTTATTTGTAATATTTATTATTTATTTTACTATTTACTTAATTATATTTTAATAAAAATATAATATATCGTATCGATATCGCGGGCCGAATTCACAGGCTTTGCGGGCTGCATTTGGCCCGCGGGCCGCACTTTGGGAACCCCTGGTCTAGTTTGAACGTTGCTCACTAGAGGCGCAAGTGTTCTTAGTTAAAATTTCGTGGATAACATTTAAGGTTAACATTAAATAATTTAGAAGGTTTAATATTAAAGAAAAACATATCACTCACAAAACCACTACAACTTCAAAACAAAAACAAAATACACATGCTTCTACATGGCCTCTAGTGAGCAACGTTCAAACGTTATACACTGACACTCTACGTGGCCTCTACTGAGAAATACTCGAACTAGACAAGACATCTCTATCTCTAGTTTCTCTGTCTGGCCAGCCGAAATCAAAACATTCAATGACGAGGGATAGGGAATGTTCTGTCTAGTTATATTTGGTCGTTGCTTCTTTCGGTGTCGAGATCGAGCATATGATTTTTTCTTAAAATTGTTTATATTTACAGAATTCTTTCGTAGGACTTCCTGTATACTTTGTTGGAGTTGGCATTAATGAAATAAAATTTTCAAAATATTTAATGAACTCATCTATGATATTGAGACCCGCAGAATCCGTTGGCGGCACTGTAAGCGCACCTGTCATGGCGGCCAGTAGGACATGGCAGATTTGTTTACATCTTGAAGGAACGGTTTCTGACCAAAAATAATGTTAACAGTTCAAATCAACACAGTTTTTAAGTTTGTGTAATCAAATCGTTCATCAAAAAATATACTTGAGCGACGAGTCATGAATTCGTGATTAATTACTATTTGTGACCTAACTAGATTTACGACAATTTTAACTTGGAACTGTGATCTGCAGGGATAAATATTAGTAAAATCAATAAAACTATAAATTTTATTTATAAATACTGTCAATAAATGTCTTAAAACTGCAAAATTGTTTATAATTATTCTTTGTGAAATGCAATGAGCAGTCCGAATTTATTTATCAGTTTAGAGCTCTCCGATATATTAAAATTTCTTTTCCATACATTCATCGCTCAAGTTTTTCTTTTTTGACAAAAACTATGGAATATATCTTGAATTTTTGATGCACTCGTACACCATTCAATACGGCACTTTTTGATTTACATTATGTAAATTGTCATTAATTCGCTTATTTGTCGAACATTTTGAAAAGAAATTATAGAATCAAAGCATGAGAAGTTATTTTTCTAGTAAATAAAACGATGGATGTTGATGTTTACATATTTGACATGTCTTGGCCGCCATTAATTTAGTTCCATAAAGTTCCGCTGGTGTCGCATTTTATTTTGAGGATCCCAATTGATGTAATTAAAATTATTATTGACAATATCTTACACCACTAACAAAATCATAGTTGTGTAATTAAAGCCTCTATTAATATAAAAATAATGACTTTTTTTAAATATAAATTATTAGAACATTATGCATATAACATATTCATATTTTGAAAATTTATTAACATTTCTAATAATATATTCATCTGTATATTTTCCGATCATTTCAGTATACGAGAGGTAATGATCGCACTAAATTTAACATTTCTTGATTTTTATGGTATACATCCAGGTAAGTATGTTATAAAGTTTTTATAACACAATAAAATAAGATTTATATTTACCTCATGCCCGTAATAGGCTATACCACGATATATATATATATATATATATATATATATATATATATATATATATATATATATATATATATATACAGGGTGTAAATGAAATAAGTGCATTAAATTTGACCAGTAGTATAACTCATCGAGAGCAACAATATTTCTTAATAACTTTTTCTCGAAATCGCATATTTTTTTTAGCATTTTTACCACCCCGTAAATTGACGAGTCGTTCCAAATATTTTTGTGATAATTGAATGCAGCAGCAATAGCTATGAAAAATTTTGTTTTAGCAATTGACAGTCCTGTCAATTGTTGCAATTAAATTTTGACAGTAATAAAGTTGTTTATAAGGTAAAATTCTGTCAAAATGCGAGTACACAGACATTGTAATTACTTACCTATGGTTTATTTATTTATTTTTTACTCGTATCTGTACTACATGTTACTTGACATCACGGTTCTCATAAAGACAGTGTCATGGAGTTGCCAACGCATTTACATCGAGCGTTTCCAAATCATCACCAAATCATTCTGTTCTTAATATTCGCACATTTGTTAATCTTGTACATCTTTATCACATCACAATACGGAGTGTCACATATGACAATTTTTAAAAAAGCAACAGTTATATCCACAACATGTGCAAAAAGTTCTATGTTTTCAGCACATAACAGACTTCAATTTTGGGAATGGCTCATAATGTTCATTCATGAGACTGAATTTACTTGGGAAGGTGTATTTATTATGCACAATACACATCTTGACAGACGAAAATGCTGTAAAAATTTTCATTAAAAAATGTTTTGGGCGGGAACAATAAATGGACGACTAAGTATTGATACTCATGTACCTCTTTTAAATGGACAAAAGTTTGTACTTACATTTTTTGAATAACGTATTTAAACTATTATGATTTCTCGACGATAAATAATCATCTCATAACCTAACAACTATGCTTTTGCTCCTCGTCTCTCCTTGTCTTCCTCTATTCACACTATTCAAAGGTAATTAAAACCCTGGTTCAAAACACAACTTTATAATTTTGTTATCCAAAATTTAAATTTATTTATTTTAAAAATTGTACTCTTACGTATTAATTAATAATAATGTTATTTCCCTTGATTCGTTTATTAATTACTGTGACTGTAAGTGTAACCGATAACCGACAATTTTTGAGCTGATTTTATCCCACTTGAACACGGCAACAGTCATTTGTTCTCCATGAGCGGGTAACGAAATATGCAGCAAATCTTTAAAGAATTTTAACTCAAAATCTAAAAGACTTAGAAAAAAAAGTTATTAAGAAATATTGTTCCTCTCATCGAGTTACATTACTGGTTAAATTTAATGCACTTATTTCATTTACACCCTGTATATATATATATATATATATATATATATATATATATATATATATATATATATATATATATATATATATACATATATATATATATATATATATATATATATATATATATATATATATATATATACATATATATATATATATATATATATATATATATATATATATATATATATATATATATATATATATATATAGTGTGTTCATTTTAAGTGGTACACTATTGCTATCTTGAGAACTATAAGAGCTACGAAGTCAGTTAAATTAGCAAACAATTTCTATTTTACTAGAATATTTTAATGAGCATAAAATTAATTTTTTTCAACCGGTAGTTTTCAAACTGTGGGGACCAACTTTGTTATTTTAAATGGGATATTGTATTTTTTATTTGTTTATTAGATAGAGGATTTTATTCTGAATTCAGTGATATAATATTTCCATTCTCTCACATAATGATTTTTTTGAGAAATATGTATATAAAATTTTCTATTAATATGATTAAAATATCACTATAATAAGAGAGCCACGAATAGAAAAATTGAATACATTTTATTTTTCTTACATATAATTAGAATGCCATGAAAGAAATACGTGAACATGTTGACATTTATAATCATTTGACAGAAAAAAATATTCACTACTTTCTGCCAGGGCACTCTAATTCTATTCGTGGCACTCTCATTATAGTCATATTTTAATCATATTATTATAAAACTTTATATGCATATTTCTTTAAAAAATCGTTATGTGACGGTATGAAAATATAATATCACTGTATTCAGAATAAAATTTTCCATCTAATAAGTAAATAAAAAATATATGATCCCATTTAAAATTACAAAGTTGGTCCCCATAGTTTGAAAACCTCTGACTGAAAAAAAAAACGCTCATTAAAATAGTCTAGTAAAATAGAAATTGTTTGCTAATTTAACCGACCTCGTAGCTCTTTATAGTTCTCGAGTTAGCAATAATGTACTACTTAAAATGAATATCCTATATATATATATATATATATATATATATATATATATATATATATATATATATATATATATATATATATATATATATATATATATATATATATATATATATATATACATAAATATACAGAGTGTCCCAAAACCCGCAATATTTCAAAGATGAATTCCAGAATTGATCAGCTTCACAGAGGAGTTCATACTTGGATCCTATTTGCTCAAACACGCGCGTACATGTTCTGCGTCATCAAAAGCAAATCAGCCCATATTTTTTAGATGGGATAATTTATAATAAAAAAAGTGGAATTTTCCGCATCCTTTAACTGTTAACTTTCGTATTTTCAACACACTTTTATATTTTTGATTACGGTGGAATAGCCTATTATAGGTAGAGTCCGTGTGTTTAGAGAAAAGACAAATCGGCGCAGTAGAAGTTGTATTACCCAACCTACAAATGTTGACTATTAATACTCGCTCAAAAAGCATTTAACTGAATAAAATTTAAATGTTATTAATTTTAATATTATTATCATTTGCAATACACAAAATTCATAAACAAGTATACATATAATTACTACTCGCACAAAAGACATTTGATTGAATATCTTTGTTCATATTTATATCTATAACCTATACGCAACAAACAGCTATTACCTGCAACGATCACAAATACACTAGATATAACTTCATAGCATTTGTTTTGTTTTCGGCTGGACAGAAAGAGACAATAAAGGATAGATATATGTAAAGTCCCCTCACGGATTATTCGCTAGATGTCACTGCTTGTTTTATTGAAATGAACTGTACTATATTTGAAACATTTGAATTATTACTAACGAAAACCAATTATAAAATGAAACAAATTGTTATTAGTATTAAGAAAAGGTAAAAAGAATTGTATATAATTATTTATTTTATTCTATTGATTTTTAAACAATGTTGTTTATATATACTTGCTTCTTATTCTATTTGTAGTTTTTTCTAAATTTATTTTTGTTTCATGGTGGATCCGGATTTTCAAATAAATGTCTAAAATTAAATTGAGCAATTGAATGCCATGATTATTTAATGGATCGTGATCCAGGATATCGTTATGAACACAGTCCGACCGAAATTCCCGTAAGTAAATTTCTCAGGGCAGTATTAATTAATTGTTTTTTTTTTTTAATTAATAAGAGTTTTTAGAATTATGTACATTTTATTTCAAAACTTGAAAAAGACAGATTTATAGAGAACAACGAAACCAGAAAACTTTAAACAAGCGATGCTCGATTTTTTAACTAAATTCTGTCTGATTTCAAATTCTGTTGGAATTGGGTTTTCCCCACAACGAATTCTACGTTTCCAGACCAGTAGAATTTGAAATGACAGAATTGAGATTTCCCCAATTCTTTCTCCGGATATTCTACTGGTCTGGAGCAATAGGATTTGTAGTGGGGTAAACCCAATTCTGACAGAATTTGAAATCAGACAGAATTTAAAGTTACAAAATCGAGGCCCGAACGACTTCACTACTTCCAAACAAAGGAACAAAATGTCACAAATACATTATATGGACCGTAGAGATATCTCTCGACAAACTTTAGAGTAGACTTTATATATCTCTATCTCTAGTTGTCTCTTTCCGTCCGGCCGAGAACATAACAAACAATAGTGACATATAGGGCATGTTTTGTCTAGTATATTTGTGGTCGTTGGTTACCTGTCGCAATATTGTACCATCCCTACTTTCACAAGTTGGACCCGCCCGGGTGAATTTTGGCCTGTGCGCTGGTTTTTTCTCTAAACGCACGGACTCTATATCAAATTCAACTTACAGGAAGAATAAGAAAATTTATATTAAAACTCATTCTATTAGCACTCAGATCTGATTAACTACGGGTTAACATAGGCAGGCCATTGGGTACCTATTCAGTTATAAATTTACTAATGTCGATTTTACGTATTTTATATTTTCAAGTAATTTTATTTATCAAGCAATATGAAATTTCATATTCAAATTTGGTTTATTTTAGCTAGAGCAGAAAATAATTATTTTATTCCGTAGTAAAAAAGCTAATACGATTTGATTGTATCGCATGATTCTCAATGACATTGGTAAAGAGTGCAAGCGAAGCAATTTCCGAACCGGTAATCGAAAGCTAGAGTTCTGAAATGCTGACCGAAAGCTCATTTATTCGAGACTTATTAGATTACCCGAGCAAATAACCTTTGCAATTGCACCAAGTTCATACCTGACTCGTCCTTGTTAGCTATTTGTGGATGCAGATGCGGGTTGGGCCTGGATGGAGTTGAAGTGAGCACCAGAGCCTTCAAAGCGGCTACTTCAGCTGTCAGTACCTCTATCTGCATGCGGCTCTCATGAAGTGCCCTTTCGGCCGCTGCTTGCCGAATGTTGGCCTCCCGCACCATGTTGTGAGCCTCCTGAAAGGGACAGAAAATAAATTTACACATTTGGTGGCACAAATTACTACGTATTAATAAAGGAAGTGTCTACGTGAGTGCCCAGACGACACCGCAAAAAAATAACAGACGGAATCTGGCGGTCAACGGCCACTTCTCGAACAGAACCTAAAAACAACTATCTACCAATAATGAATTGTCAGTTAGGTATTGTGGCAGGTGTTCACATTATATCGATGCTTAATAGACCTTTTCAAAACTGTACGCGACCTCTACGTGTTTATTTTTTGAACTAAAAAGTTAGTGCCGTTAAATGGCGGCGTACAAGAAATGTTAAAAAGAATTTAAATAAAAAGTAAGTAAACTGTTTATGCTGAAAATTAAAATTTATTGAAATATATGTCTATATTCATCAGTTATTTACAAATAATGTTAACATGATAGATTTGATGTAGTAACCTATTTTTTAATTTTAGATTATTCGACCATCAGGAAAATATTTAGGATTTATCTTGCGATTATTTCTTTCCAGTAATATTAAAATAAATTCAATTTCCAAGTTTTTGGTATCAATTCCATTGCTGTCTATTCTACGTGATCTACTCTTTACTATAGGGCGCGAGCAGACACGTGACTCGAGCGGCCTTGACGTGCTTGGAATCAGCTGATTTGTGTGCGCATATCATTTTGACAAGA
Source organism: Harpalus rubripes (assembly GCA_963082715.1). Classification (NCBI taxonomy): domain Eukaryota; kingdom Metazoa; phylum Arthropoda; class Insecta; order Coleoptera; family Carabidae; genus Harpalus; species Harpalus rubripes. The sequence goes on along the minus strand of OY720448.1, from coordinate 97,689,308 downwards.
ACAATGTCACGTTGACAGTACCAATGTTTTGACATATTCTGATTTTGAACTGCTTTAATGTTATTATTTTACAATTTTTAGGCAGTAAATCATATGAAATTAAATATAATAACATTTAAGCAGTTAAAAATCAAAATAAATCAAAACATTGGTCTTGTCAACGTGACATTGTTCTTGTCAAAATGACATGCGCACACAAATCAGCTGATTCCAAGCACGTCAAAGTCGCTCAAGTCACGTGTCTGCTCGCGCCCTATAGGCGATAGGAAATAAGCAATATGACATCTGGTGGTATTTTGAGGAACTATAGTTGACGGGATAATTTATACATGTGACATTTGTTTGACTGTATAAACACAAGTGATATCTATTATGTTCCTAATATTTGCGTTTAGGTATATAATATCTCTTAATATTTCACACGTAATGCATAAATGAAATTAGTAAATGTCAAATTATCCCGTTAACATTAGTTCCTTTAAAAGCCATTTTGGCGCTACGATCTTATTTTCCATCGCCTATTATTATAATAATTACTTTTCCAATTAAGAAACAAATACTAACCAACAAAAATAATCGAACTGTCACCTGTCATACCGTAAATAAAGATGGGTATACGGCACTAACTTTTGTCACTGAATACGTAATATACAAGGTATATTTTGTTATCTAAAGTTTGCACATGCGCATTGAATTATTGAAATGGTATATTATAGCTCGTCCAGCAATCATTTGAACAAATGACCACAATGACTTTTAAATCCTACGTACCAACACCAATAGTTGCTACTGTGAAAATTTTTGCGTTTCACGCAAATATAGCCTCCTTTCAGCGCACATTGTATGTCTATGAAAGTTGAAAATTGCTTGAAACCATTCAAATAGGAAAAAGAATCATAGTTGGACAGTAAAACTCTTATTGAAGATGTTATGCTTGCTTTAACAATAAACGCTCATTACTGAACTGAACACCTGGCAACGCCAAAATGTAAAAGTACACGTTGCCAGATGCTCAGTTCAGTAATGACCGTATATTGTTAAAGCAAGCATAATATTTTGGATAAGAGTTTATAATTATATTAAATAGATTATTTTTCTCCACAAATCTCTTTCAAACAACAGAATCAGAATTTTATGCTATTGTAATGCCATCTACTGTCGTCAATTACTAGCTTCACCCCAATTGCTTATACAAGTCTAAGTCCATTTCACTAATTTTTTTTTTTTTGCAGTTCTGTTTGGACAATGCCATATACACTTCTATTAATAAGTAGGAATTTAAAAATAAGGCAAACGTTTGGATAATACGTGATATTTTTTTCATAGGTAAATTTTTAATGTTCTAACTTCAAGTTCTTTTTTTTAAATGAATGAATCCACACTGTTACACAAAAGTAAAATTAAAATATTTAAAAAAAATACTGGCCATTATAAAATGATATATTCAAATGTCAATTACATATAGATTCTGAAGGGCTCAATGTAACTTTGCTGCCCTGAAATCATATGCTATTGGAGCCTTGTGTTGTGTCTGTTATTTTCTTATTGTGTACAAGTACATTTATTAACTTTTTAATCAATTTTCTTTCATCACTAATAGAAATATATATCCAATTAATAATACTGGGATAACTTGGAGAAAAACAGTCCGACGAAAACGTTTGAAAATTGTTTTATTACATAGCCGACGTTTCGGCATTAAATATGCCTTCTTCAGTACAGACTGTTTTTCTCCAAGTTTTCCCAGTATTACTTTGATTCAGTCGAGGAATACATATTTAAAAATCCAATTATTAATATTTTGAAAAATCTGGCTTGACTATTATTATAAATAAGAATTTAAAAGAGAATTTGAACACGAAAAGAAAATTATGAATAATTTGCTGCATTACAGCGTACAAATTACTTGAATTTATTTTTCATTCTTGTAGGTATGTTTCATAACGAACTATACATTTCGCTGTTTCAAAATTGAAAATGAAATCTTTTTAGCAGTGTAAAATTTAGAAAAATAATTTCTCAATATGACATGAGCTTGAGCTTCCGTAGCATTATGATATGAAGGACAGAGCACAGTAACAGCAAAGTCACATGACTGCTCGCGCCTGTATAATAACGTAAATTATTAAAGAGTTGCCACTCCTAAAAGAAGTAATCTTTGTTATTCCTGGCTTATGTTAAATTTACACCATGTTTCAAAAGTCTTTGTAAAATATTTTTATTTTGATTTTTAATATTAATAAATTCACCCTCTGCGTTCGTGAGGTTATAAGACAGTCCTCAAAAGTTTGCCTCAAATCTAAACATCTCTTATAGAAATATGGACGACATATTTTATATACTGTAGTTTGAATCTCAACGGGGGCCATATATTGAGACCGGATCTCTCATTTATTATACAGAGTAATAATTCAGTTGTACTTTCGGAACATAATACTAGAACATGTGGGTCAAGAAATAAAAATAATAAACTGGTGGAGTAAAGGGTAAAGGTAATTTATATGTTATACTAGTTAAATTGAATTTTTATGAGGATGAAAATATTTTACATGAAGGTTTAAAAAGAAAAAGTATTTACTACACTGAACATTCTTCAAGTTTTCAGTCTAGCGGAAAAAGGAAACTAATATTGGATCAAGTTTATAAACAGAATTTTTCTCTATTTTCAGAATGTATTTAAAAATTTTAAACAGTAAGTGGATAATAACTATAAATTTTAAATTTTGTCTCGAGGAAAAGCTTTTAAGATATTGGAGAAGAGTTCATTCATAATTTACATTTCGTCCCACAGATCCACTGAACATAAACAACATGAAAGATATTCGTACATTTTCTGAACATATTCATATACCATAAGTAAAAAAAAAATTTATATTCCTTGCTGATTTTTGCAATATGTATTTCTTTTTTGAAATATGTTATTTATACATCAATAATTTCTGAAATGCTTTATACGTAATGTTACTTTTTAATTTAAATTTATGTAAGAACACCTGAGGAAGTATATCTAGTCCAATGGGAACCGTTGGTTATTATATTTAGGTCCGGTATTTCACTGTCTTAACAAAGTTCCTTATAAAATTATCAGCTATAATATCCCGAGGACATTGATAATTACGAAATAATTTTATGACAGTTATCGAAAGCGCGTTGTTGTTAAACGCCCGACGTCGAAGGCGGAGGGATGTTACCTAAAAGCAACGTGCTTGAGTAAGTTGTGATAAAATTATAAGTATTTATCAATGATCGAGGAATATTTGGTGACAATTTTTTTTGCAATTTTAATTAAATTTATGAAGAATTTGTATTCAGCAGAATTTTTATAATTATAAAATCACCCAATAGATGTCAGTATATGTTCAGCGTGAAGAGTGTAACGATAATAAGATTGACATTGACACAACGAGAAGACAAGGCACGTTCAGTTTTATATTTGCTGGTGTCGCAAAAGTTCATAAAGGTTTTCTATATGTACTTTTTACTTACAACGGTATTTTTGGGGGTATTTTCTTCAATAATTTTATTAATTGAATCATTATTTGCACTGCCATACCGTGAAAATGACATTTTCAAATTAAAACAATTAATCTTTAATTATCTGTCAAAAAGTTAGCAACTTAGTGACATAAGTGATAATTGTCTTAGGATAATTATCAGTGTAATGGGTCATTCTGTTCACATTTGTAAATCTTACAGATCTGTAAATTTGTAAATTATGGGCAAAATCGCAACGAAATATGCCACTCTGATGTATAATTTTATATTAATCAACAAAAATAGATACGTTTTTGTCAGGTTTGTACAGATTTACAGATCTGCAAGACTTACAGATGTGAACAGAATGGACCCATATGTTTGTTTTGATTGGTTACTTTCGCACACGTGATCAGAAATGCAAGTATTCAATTGGATTTTTTAACCAAATTTCTTCTCTCATAAACTAAAAACTGCGCATCGAAATTATTATTCAAATTACAATAATTTCACATTGTCATTTTTCGATGCGATATTTATTATTTGAATGAAAAACCGGGCCCTAGGCTACTATTTATTGGGTCAGTATTAAATAGGCAGTATAACTAATGATAAAGAAGAAAAAAAAAACTAAGCTAATCTAACTTAATTTGTAGATCAAGGAGGACCCATTCGAGAACAAATGCAATCCAATACAGCGTCGTAGAGCAACTGTCAATTTTGACAGATGTTTGACAAATATTTGACAGCGTAGAATACTTTGAATTTTAATTTATTATTATCCTTGTGTTATTATGATTGTTCTTATGTCAAATTTTTTGTTATTTACATGATTATGAGGAAAAAACAACAGTGCCATCACGAGAATAAGAGCATTGTCATCTGTGTCACGGTAAAGTAGTTGTTAAAGAACAGTCAAAGGGTCAAAAGCTTTAAGTTGCCCTACGATGTCATATTGGATTGCGTTTATTTTGGATTGTTCGATACTAACCAAACCATAATTGATCATTTGTTTTATAAAATGTTATTATTATCATATTATCCAGATCCTAAACTTAATACTTTAGGAGCCATGTGATGCCAACGTGGTCTCACACTTTTTTGACCGTTCTGGCCGTGTGAGACTCATGTGGACTCATAATGTCAAATTACATGTTCGGTTGCGTGATGCCGCACTGGTCTTGAATACAACACTGAAACTCAGGGTAGAGTGCGGCCTGATGTACTCGAATCAGAAACCGTGTGTGGCCTACTGATTTTGTGAGACCAATGTGACTTCACGCGGCCATAAAGTTAGGGTTATACAGATATCTTGAGTTCGTCCAGCCTGTGGTTGCTTACAATTGTTACACCAAACTTTGTCATATTTCATTCATTCACTTGCTGTGTTCGCGCACAGTCGGCAGTGGGTGATCATGCCCAAACATTTCAAATTCAAATTACAATACATAAAATGTGTATAATAAAAATGTTTGATAATGTTAGTTCCGTTTCAAACCAATTTATATTCACTAATAAAATATAACAAATATTAATATTTATAATGCCAGTGTAATTTTTTGATAAGTGATTTTCATTGCTATTGTTTGTAACATTTCTTGTAAAAATTTATAATTGTTTATGGTACTGAGGATGGGCGGATATTCGCCCGAAACGTCCATATCTTTATAATTTAATATTAACGAAGAATAAAACGAAATAGGAACATAAAGGTCTCAATACTTATTTTAATCGGTTATACTGTTATACAGCTAGTAATTTTGAAAATATATTTGTTCATATTTTGTAAAAAAATTATATAATATACATAATGTTTGGCACCAAGAATATTTCGTTTATCTTGGAGATACAAGAAAATATTAATAAGCAAACTTAAACTAGACAAAGGGGCTCATAAGATGACCATAGTAGGAATTTTGTATCACTTCCGATTTTGGAGGAAATAGGTACAACTTTAAATCTAGCATAGGGAATCTGTATTTTTATATTTTTTTTATATGTACATAAAATTAGCTTCACGATGATATAAAAATATCATAGTTTTACTTTAACCATTCCAAAATGGCGATCATTTATTTTCAAAATATGTATTAATAAAATTCCATACAAAATTAAACAAAGCAAGCTATGAAACAATTTTATTACCTTAAAACAAAAGAAAAGTATTTATCTCAGGGATTTGTTAAGGCTGTAGGTGATGTAGACGAACAGTTTCTGCTGCATTTGGGGTGTAAAGGGTGAGGTAGAATCTGAACGTCTAGAAGGCGGGGCTGAATATTCCCCTCTTACGTCTCTACATGCTATTTTTCATTGGCAGCGTGTTACGTTTTGCTTTGGGGTCATCCGACTTATACGAAATGAAAAGCCTTACCATATGATGAAAACAATAAATTAAAATGATAAAATAAATTAATTTCTATTTTCGTTTATTAACAAACAAATATAAAACATTAAATATACCTTCATTGCAATTCTATGTAAGTTATACTAATTAAGATTACAATACAATGTATTGTTAAACTTTTATGTATAAAATTAGAGTGAAAAGTTTGCATATCGTATGACAATAATCGATTTAAATTATATTATACAAAAAATTGAGAAATTATATTTAAATCACATAGATATAAGATAAAAATATTTGACTTGAGGATAAATAATATTTGAAATGAACACAACATTAAATTGTAAACTTGAAGTGAAAACGTAAACATAATTTTTATTTGTGAAAGCCGTTTAATGTGTGAAATTAGATTTTAATGTTTCTTTTTCTATTCTGTTGTGCCTCTGTTATATACGGTGTTCATAAAACCTATTTAATTTTGCTTCCAAAAAATATTCCGAAAAATCTTTTCGAACTTGATTCCTAATGGTGTCCAAACCACAAGCAAGCAGTAGTTGCGTTTAGTTATATGTAGCTGACCCTGAATTTGATAGTACCAGTAATGTTTATTTACAAGAAAATTTTCTTTGTCTATTATCCAAAATTTAATTTTTTTACTTATAATACATTCTTCTTATTATTAAATTAAATTATAATTGTTTTTGTTACTGTATGTATTAACTTAATAAATTAATAATTAATTTAATAAAAATGACACAAGAAATTGAGTATATTTGTCACTGATCCGTCTAGTTAGAAGAAGTATTTTTTTACAGCAAAAAAATATTAATTGCCAGGGTCAACAAAATCACATGACTGCTCGTGTCGTTACAAAAGTACTAACCACACAAAAAATAGATTATATTTATTATATAAGTATATGTTTTTACTCTAATTCAGGCATAGGTTGCATGTAATTGGTTACCTATATTGATTATATGATTATATCGATTCAGTATTTTTAAATATTTTTCATATTGCAGCAAATACTCGATACAAAACTAGCAAATTTGAAATTTGTACAAGACAGCTCTTGGCAAAATCATTCATGTGATGTTAAACAAGGCAAATAATATTACTTAGCAAGCATGTCTTTAAAGGTATGTTTATATTCAGATACATGTATGAGAATTTATGTGAGATACTAGTCAAATAAACAAATCGTGAAACATCACCTCATACAAGTATGGAACGCCGTTTGACTTTTTATTCAACATGATATTCATATTTCTAATTGTTAATAGGACGTCGAACCATATTTTTAAATATTTATATTTTAATATGTTTCTTATTTTTTCACGTTTTAAATATATCACAAACAAATTTTTAAATAAATAAAAATATCATTGGGATTCATTTAATTTACTTAAAATGTTCTCAAGCATATTTGTAAATCAAATATAAACCCGCGAACAATTAAAAATAAGGTTTAATTTCCAATATGTATTTGAAAATATGGTTAGTGTGCTCGTGATTTATCTTTTTAAAAACATATTTTACAAGGTACTCATTTGTAAAAAATTCCGGACTATAGGGTGTCTTAGGCAGTACTCTATAATCCGCCAAATTCGATAGTCCGACACTGCCCTGCAAAACGTTTGTCGGATTACCGGGGGTCCACTGTACTTCATTATGTATGTCAAATTTAGTAAATTAAACAACACAATAGAGAGCTTATGTTTTATTATGAAATTAACATCATTAATGCTATAGAACTTACAAACAATAATAACTTTACATTAGGAAATATGTAATTGTGTACAAACAAATGTGCATGCATTATCTACATTAGCAAAGACTGAAAAAATATTCAATAATAATAGTCATGTCGGATTACAGGGGGTGCCGGATTAGACAGGGGCCGTATTACCGGGGGTCCACTGTAATGCGCTTGCATGAACATGACCACTGATTTTCATTATTTTAACTTTTTAGAATTAAAATGTAGTGAAAATGAAATTAAAATGAATGTTGCATGAATCCACCTTCACTGTCAAGGAAATAATTTCAATTTAATAACAGTAATGTTTTAAAAAGAAAATAGTAAATAGAACAATAGTTATATGGAATGGGACTTAATACAGTTTCCAGCATAACTAAATATGTAAGTATGTACCTATATTTGAATTAATAAAAACTAAACGGCGGGAGGTGTTGTGTTGGCAAACCAGATTTTTTGTTTTAGGGTCGCTTAAAATTTAAGTCTTGTTGGTGCAACTGGGCATAAAGAAAACAACAAATAATACAGTTATGAAAAAATCGTGCATTTAAGTAGAGTCGAAAATATTTTCCACAATCTTACTGTATGAAACGAGTATAAAAAAGATAATAAAAAAATATCGTGTAAACTGCATAAATTTGCCATCACGCTCAAAACAGTGAGAAACACAAGCTTCAAATTAGCTTGTAATGATCCGGGACGTTTATACGTTGGTTTATACTGTCATGATACATATGAAACCAAGCCTCAAACAAGTTTGACCTAATTTGCGTTACAACCCCAGGAGGCAGGAGGCGAATTCGTGACAAACGCGTATGTATCCAACGCATAGGCATGCACGTGTATTAGTTTCATAGTAATTGAATATGCGATGAGCCTGTGGTAAATGAGCCTGTTTACTATGTTAACACAGTGGGAGTAGAAGAGACAGCAACCAATTACTGGATTAGCTGTTTATTTATGGCTTCGTTACGAATAACTGGGATTCAGGCAAATTACCAAGAAATATTCTGAATCCATAACACGTTGTATGAATTTGTCATCTTTATTACAGTAGCAAATGGCGTGTTACACAAAACAATTGAGACTGATTTTCTAGAGTGCTGTGTAAATATAACCTAAAAATTGCAGTGCACGAATCATATTTGATTAATTAATTTGAAGAACTTGTTTTGCAAAACAAAATTTAATACTGCCTGTAATATTTCTATTATGGTCAATTTTTAATAATCAGAATACGTGGGTAGTTCATTACGTATTTTCTCATACGTTACGTGGGCACAAAAATATGAATATTCATATAATTTTATATTTTTAGCGTTATTATGTAAAAAAACAAACATTTGAATTAATAATGCTGAGTTGTTTTCTGAGAATTTTTTGTGTTATTTCACTCAAAATACGAGGGTGATTAAAAATGTTATCTACTTAATAATGAGACAAAAGAGGAATGATTGTATTTTTTAAAGATATTTTTGCTGTCAAGTTACTGTGACTTCCGACCTTTGGTGCAAATAGGAGATTCCACCATTTTTTTTATAATTTCATCAGAAAGTATAAGTAAAACTAAGACTATTGATGAAAATCCTGTGAAAAAATTCCTATTAATAAGCGAGTTTTGATCCCCCGAAATTTGAAAATATAGATGTGACGCCACGTTTATATAAAACTGTTTTCTTCGTGGATCTAAAATGTTCTTGAAATGTATGCTATTTTAAAATTATTTTTATGAAAAACAAATTACTATTATAACACTGTACAAGTCCACATGCTTTATAATAACAAGTGTATCAAAATTATTAAGTTTAATGCAAGAAATTTATATTCAAATAAAAACTGTATAATAATTGAAGTACTGGACTGATAGCCACGAGTCCGCTATTAAAATTGTCTACTTCCATTGGTAGTAGACACCACCTCCTCACTCGGTATTCGTTATATATTTATAGGTGGTCTTTGAGTCGCCAATCAAAAAAATATATACGGAATTCATATGACTGATGAGCTGCTAAAACAAAAAAATCCCTTATTTCCGAAGAATTTCAATCATATTATTTTATTTCTTTATTAATATTCATTATTAAGCATATATTTTCACTATTTTTTACTGATTTCTCTTAATTAGATTGAGCTGTTTTCCCCTATTGAAAGAGTTTTGCATTTTCTGTAAAGGTTTGAGTACAACAAAATAAAAAGCAATGGACCAAAAATTATTGACGAAATATTATAGTAAAATATAGAAATAAAATTTTAATATTACAGATTATCTACTCAACAATAGCTATTAGTGTATTAAGAACATTCTCTCGAAATCGACAATGTCTATTTGCGCTCGAAATACACACAAGATTTTTTCTATAGTCGCCACAATGGGGTCCTCCGTCATAACAAAAAGTTTTTTTTTGTATAATTTATTTGTTTCAAATACATTAAACTAGTGCAGCAAAAACTAGATGTCCATTGGGAGCGCTCACTTGTGAAGGTGCTAAATGTGTAAATACAGTGCCATTAGTTCCTGATTTAACGTTTCCATTAAGAATGTAGCCAAGTAACATTTCTCAACTTTGTATAGTTAGAAATTTGGACAACGAGCGTTATTTCTACTTTGTCGCGCATGAGCGGTAAAGTGAGATTTTGCGTTGACAAAAGAAAGCGCAAATAGCTACTTCGTATATAGACTAGAAAATAGCTATTTGTGTATTAGAGCACAAAATAGGATATTGTCGATTGAGAGGTTGTTGCCGCGCGACGCAGGAGCGAGGCATTCTCTCGAAATCGACAATGTCTATTTGCGCTCGAAACACACACAAGATTTTTTCTACAGTCGCCATAATCGGGTCCTCCACCATAACAAAAATTTATTTTTTATTTATTTTTACTTATCAGTATATTCCATTCTTCTTGAGCTATTGCTTCAATCTAATGTAAGCATTTTATACTTTCGTTTTTGTAAATGAATGCCCCATTTTATTTTCACAGCAGTGCGGCATTTTGTTTGGTAACGTAAGTGGGTAGGTAATGTGTAACTACAATTCCTGACTAAACGTTTCCATTGAGAATGTAACCAAGTAACATTTCTCAACATTGTACAGTTAAAAATTTGGACAATGAGCGTTTTTTCTACTTTGTAGCGCACGAGCGGCAAAGTGACATTTTGCGTTGACAAAAGAAAGCGCAAATAGCTACTTCGTATATAGACTGCAGAAAATAGCTATTTGCGTATTAAGAGCGCAAAATATGGCATTCTCTCGAAATCGACTATGTCCATTTGCGCTCGAAATACACACAAGTTTTTTCCACAGTCGCCACAATGGCGATGTATAATTTATTTGTTTTAAATACATTAAACTAGTGCGTCCATTGGGAGCGTTCACGCCCAAATCTTGTAGGTGGCACCACAACTGTTCGCACAATTTATTTTATATTTAATTTTAATTCATCGTTATTTTCTATTCTTTTTGAGCTATTACTTCAGTCTAATCTAAGCATTTTATACTTTCGTTTTTGTAAATGAATGCCCTATTTTATTTTCAAAGCAGTGCGGCATTTTGTTTGGTTATGCAATATACCGACAGAGCAGTTATAATATAACTAACATATTATGTCAGATTGATTTGTGAAGGTGGTAAATGTGTAACTACAGTGCCAGTTCCAGATTAAACGTTTCCATTAAGAATGTAGACAAGTACATAGTATTGTTAGAAATTTGGGCAGCGAGTGTTTTTCTACTTTGTCGCGCATGAGCGGCAAAGTGACATTTTGCGTTGATAAAAGTGCGCAAATGGCTACTTTGTATACAGGGTGAGTCTGGGAAGACGCCCCCCCCCCCCTTTAACTTTTTTATTATAAGTAATAGAAAAAAATGGCTTATATAAAAGTTTTATTATTTTACATATACTAGTTGATGGCAGATGTAGATATTTATTATAAAGTCAGGTTTACAAGATACGACTATCAACTTTTATTTTTCAAATGGCAACCTATAATTATTTTAATAAAATAGAAACCGCCATTTTTTTCTCTTTTCAACGATGTATTATTTTTTATTAATGTATTTGAAAAATTTCGAGAAAAATAAGATAATTTAGAAATATTAGAAATAATTTTTAAACAAATATTATAGGTGGCTATGTAAACAAAACGCAACAGTGCTATACAACTTAACAAACTAAAACAACAAATTTAGCCTAGGAAACCGCTCCCGGTAAATTCTTTTTGCTCTTCTTATGATTCCAGTCGATTCACCAATTATTCATCATATCAATTAATTCGTTCTTCGCAAACATTTCAAAATGTTTTTTTTTTTTGTTTACAATATAAGTTAAATTAAGTAACAAACAAATGTATACTTTTTGACATTAATTTAATTGTTTTACATTGTTACGTTTTGTTTATTTTCACATAGCCACCTATAATATTTGTTTAAAAATTATTTCTAATATTTCTAAATTATCTCATTTTTCTCGAAATTTTTCAAATACATTAATAAAAAATAATACATCGTTGAAAAGAGAAAAAAATGGCGGTTTCTATTTTATTAAAATAATTATAGGTTGTCATTTGAAAAATAAAAGTTGATAGTCGTATCTTTGGAACCTGACTTTATAAAAAATATCTACATCTGCCATCAAATATGTAAAATAATAAAACTTTTATATGAGCCATTTTTTTCTATTACTTATAATAAAAAAGTTAAAGGGGAGGGGCGTCTTCCCAGACTCACCCTGTACAGACTGTAGAAAAATATATTTTTGTTATGGTGGAGGGCCCCATTGTGTTGTTTCGAGCGCAAATAGACATAGTCGATTTCGAGAGAAATCAATTGGCATTGTCCCATTTTGCGCTCTTAATACACAAATAGCTACTTTTAGCTACATATAGATTAGCGCGTAAAATAAGTGACGTAGAATTTCTTATCGACACTTCTAAACAATTTTGAACACGAGTGTGATATGCTACAGAGTATAATTAGTGATGGTGATGAATCAATCATTGTTTTATTGATACAGCACAACCTAGTGTTGGTCAATATACATTACGAATGGTCAATATTTGCACGAAGAACATAATCGGATAAACATTGACAGTGATTGTGAAATGAAATATCCAACGGAAATAGCAATGAAGTAATTAATTCAATAATTGAAAACTGCAATTTATAAATTCTGCAAGGTAATGAAATCAAATTAGTATATTTTTGGAAATTTAATATAAATATAATTATAACATTATTGTATTGTGTCCATACTAAGTGAATACCAATACTGTCTGCGTCTGCACAAAAGCAAGGGTCAATTTATTAAATTTATTAAAATTATTACCAATAAAATGAGAAATTAAATATGTAATTAAATGCATACCTAAAATTGTAATTTTCGCAAAATTATATAATTTACATATTTATTGATTCAGCAGGAAAAATTAATGCGTAATAGGGGATTCCACAATTTTTTATATAATTTCATCTGAACGTATAAGTAAAACTAAGACTGGCGGTGAAAATCCGGTGAAAAAAATCCTATTAATAAGCGAGTTATAGTCCCCCGAAATTTGAAAATATAGATGTGACGTCACGAATATAAGTTATTATATCAAACTGTTTTCTTCATGGACATAAATGTTCTTGAAATATATTTTATTTATAAAAAATAAATAAATATTATTATACTGCACAAGTCTACATGATTTATAATTGGAAGTGTATTTAAATTATTAAGTGTAATGCAAACCATTTATATTCAAATAAAAACTGTTTGAGAATTGCAGTACTGGACTGATAACCACGCCTCCGTTATTTGAATTAATTTAAATACATTTCCAATTATAAATCATGTAGACTTGTACAGTATAATAATATGAATTTATTTTTTATACATATAATTTAGAAATAGCATATATTTCAAGAACATTTAGGTCCACGAAGAAAACAGTTTGATATACAAACTTATATTCGTGACATCACATCTATATTTTCAAATTTTGGGGGACTATAAACTCTAACTCGCTTGTTAATAGGATTTTTTTCACCGGATTTTCACCGACAGTCTTAGTTTTGCTTATATGTTCAGATGAAATTATATTTAAAAAATGGTGGAATCCCCTATTAAAGTTAAATAGAAAGTTACAAATTTCTTTTCTATAATTGTGTTTTATGGATTAGGTAACAATTCGTTTTCATCTACCATAATATCATTATAATTTATAAAATATTGTTAATAAAATACTCGATATTTTATTTAATTTTGCAAGATAAAAAAAATGCTTCACGAAAATGTCTAAATGGCCAGTAAAATACATAACCTAACTTTTTTATCGCATTTATTATTTTACTCAGCGTTTACAATAATTTTTACCCAGCAATTATTTTTATCGGAACATGTAAAAAATAAAATATCGAGAACAATGAATTTTATATTGAGAAAGTATACTTGTGCTACATGAATTAATTACTGAGCATTTCTCTAGAAAATTATGTTATTAGAAATATTTTGTTACTTCCTTGTACAAAGTATAGGAAATATTGTAATCGCAAAAAATTTCGGTTTTCAGATTTCAACGGAAATATCCATTTTGACCATCCCTGAATCCATTTTGACTAATTTCGTCGTGACGTCTGTACGTACGTATCTCGCATAACTCTAAAACGAAAAGCCGTAGAAAGTTCAAATCTAGTTGTGCACCTCCCTTTTTGGTCATTATATAATTTCCAGAAATGGTACTTTCTTTGAAGCCTATGATAGATTTTAATGAAAAAATATAATCAAAATTTTTTCAAATTTGGTATATTTGGTTAAAACTGGCTAACCGGAAGTGATATATTACCTGAAGTTGTTAACAGTTTTTCTTCAATAAGATGGTTTCATTTTGATTTTAGAAATAAATGCTTCAAATAAGAGCTTTACAGAATTAAATTCTGCGTCTAGCACATCAAGTATGATTAAATTAGCCGTTTGTATAAGCGAGATATGAAAAAGTAAAACTTATATACTTTTTGGTTTTTGTAATGAAGCTTGCTATGGATTAGGGTAAAAAATAACAAAAAAATAAAAAATAGATGTTAATGTCAAATTACGTCAAATACGTGCAATTTTATAATTGTGTCTATACTTCATATTGGTCTTGCGTACAAGGAAGTCGTGTGGTGTCCACATCAGATTTTTTTTTATTAATTTACAAAAATAAAAATACAAGTACAATTATTATACTTTTTTTTATACAGAATCCTTTATTTTTAAACAACCTATACCTACATCAATGCTTTTTGACAGCAAAATTAGTTAATATCAGGGAGGTATATCATGCAGTCTCTTATTAGCCAACACGGTGTTCTCGTGAACAAGAAAATCCACTGTATGGCCGTATGTTGTATTGTATAATGCGACAGGAAATGAAGCAACTGCAGCAGCAGTAGCAGTAAAGTAGAGAGTAGAGAACGAACACAAAGGTATCGCGGGCTGTAGGCTTCGCTTCTGTGATAAGTGAGCTGTGAATATTACTACAGCTAACTAAGAGCTTAGAGCTCGAGTAGACACTACACGCCACCCTCGTCAAATTACTACCTCATCCAGATAAAATCATGGCCTACGCGTATACAATAAATGCGGGCTATAAAAGAGAAGTAAAAGTATCGAAAACAACAATGTGTGTTTGTACATAAGTGGTTAGTTAAACAATACTTTACAGTTTCTTGTAATTTAATAATTATTGGCACCCGCAGAATAGCAATAGATCCTACTAGGCGCCAAGACAGGTTTGAGATATTGAGAGTGATATCATATCAACAAAAAGATGATGTATTTGTATTTTATCGTCTGGTAACTTGTTGAAAAAGAATTAATTTTTTTTTTTTTGGTGGTCAATTAGTAAAAGTAGGTAGTTCTATTTTTATAAATATTTACTAATCAATACTGAAAACTGGAGACAGAGCGAGAGCATACGACTCTTTTACATGGGAATAATGAATTTAGTTTTTTCTATACGATCGTGCAAAAAGTTGACAAAAAGTCAAACATTCCGAGGAAAAAAGTACGCCTTTATTACAAGGCATGTAAAAAGTTATTTAATCAACTTTATTAATAGCAATCTGAAATATTCGAATATTAGTTATTTATGGTACGAGTAAAGATATATTTTATTCACAAAATAAAGGTGCATTCACAAATGAAAATTAGGTTTATGGTTTTTGTTTAGGTTTAAGTAAAGGTACATTCACAAATGAAAATTAGGTTTTGATTTATGCTTTATATTTTAGATTTAAAGACCTTGGTCGCATATTATGTAATGACTCCATTCAGACTTCAGAATTTAGTGTCTCTAAATCCAAATCATAAAGCTAAACATAGCAAGGTCCAAACTTTAGGTTTATGATTTAGTTTGACGTCACAAACTTCACCAATGAAAACGAGTCTAAAACGATATAGAAATATACACCCATCTTTATTTAGTATTCACTTGGTGGATTCGGCGTTTTAAAGCAAATGCAAGAACATGGAACTTATCAAAACTTAATTGCTGAAATATAACCAGTAATGTCTAGCGAATGAATTGTTTCACGGCGCACGGGTATATATTAAGTACTGTTCTACAGATATTTTGTTTTTGAAGAATTTACAAAGGTGTTGTGTACAATCAAAACTAAATTACAGTTAATTTAAACTTACATTTATGAATGACTTACTTAAACCTAAACAAAAACCATAAACCTAATTTTTATTTGCGAATGCACCTAAAGTCATTCATAAATGTAAGTTTAAATTACCTGAAAATTAGTTTTGATATGAACAGACATCTGTGTAAATGCTTCAAAAACAAGATTAAAATATCGGTAGATCAGTACTCAACAATATACCTGTGCGCCGTGAAACTGTCATTCGCTTGGCATTATTGGTTATATTTCAGCAATTAAGTTATGACAGTCTCCATGTTCTTCTCGCATTTATTTCAAAAACCGAATCCTCCAAGTGGATAATAAATAAAGATGGGTGTATATATCTATATCATTTCAGACTCGTTCCCATTGGTGAAGTTTGTGACGTCAAACTAAATCATAAACCTAAAGTTTGGAGCTTGCAATGTTTAGCTTTATGATATGGATTTAGAGACCCTAAATTCTGAAGTGCGAATGGAGTCATTAATATCCGGCCAAAGTCTTTAAATCTAAAGTAAAAACCATAAATCTAAACCTAATTTTCATTTGTGAATGCACCTTAAGTCATACGTCATACGCGCCGCGCTTCATTTAAATTACTGTCCTACCGGTAAACACATCTTTCAAAGTGAATCTTATTGCCACAGCAAATAAGAACTATAATTTTAAGCAGTTCATTTCGTCGCCAATATTTTACTTAATTAAGAAAAGTTAGCTATTTACGCTATCATTCAGTTAAGTTTGAATATTACCCTTTAAATTAAACAAAACATATTACCCTAATTTATAATAACAATTATTTTATTTAAGTTTTAAAAAACTTTGCATGGAATTACATGTTCGTTCAATCTCGAAGATGTTCGTGAAACATCGCGTGAAGTGGCCGGAAGAGCTCGTTTGAAAGACAACGAACCATTTTTTGGTTACAGAACCCTAAGAACACGAAATATTATTAATATATTAACGTGGATAGACAGAGTTATTTACGTATCTTAAACGTTCGGAAAAGAACTGATTTGAAAATCCGCAAAAAAGCTAACAAAATCTCGGTCGGTATATCGGTAAACTCTCGGATGTTTGAAGCTGCGCAAACCTGTTACTCTGTAGTTCAGAATCAGAATGTGCAGAGTTGATTTCAATTTCAAATAAAACCTTTGTTATTTATTAATGTGTATATATTGTATTACGAAGTAATAGAAAAATGTTTACAATTTGATGTTATTAATATCTAAAAGTTAACTTCTTCATAATAACGATAATATCAGCATCAAATTACAAGCCTTTAAATTCTGATCCTTATGTGTTCTGTCAATAGAGTCTACTTTGTAAGTATCGTTTTTGCTTAGGACAATGCTTCATATTTCGCGCTATACTGTGACGTCACACTATTCTACCCCATTATATCGGGTAACGCGGCGGCGGCGGCGGCCGCTGTTCGTTACAATATACAACTTACTGAA
Source organism: Harpalus rubripes (assembly GCA_963082715.1). Lineage (NCBI taxonomy): Eukaryota > Metazoa > Arthropoda > Insecta > Coleoptera > Carabidae > Harpalus > Harpalus rubripes. The sequence continues at coordinate 97,671,624 of OY720448.1, read as the reverse complement.
TTTCTGAAATTTCAGCTAAAATTATAACATTGTTTCTTACGGCATTTAATACATTTATATTATATATATATATATATATATATATATATATATATATATATATATATATATATATATATATATATATATATATATATATCCACCATATATAGTCTTCTCAACTGCCAATATGGAATACGGATCGTTGTGAAAATAAAAACTGCATGCACGCATACTCGTAAGATATAATTCACGAAAGTTTCACAAAAACTTTTTACACGATATTATATTCAAAAATTGGAACGGTAGTTGTTGGGAGTTTGATCAATTAATATGATACATGTTTCATTTCATTTTCATGAAGAACGGCTTCATTGCATATGAATAGTTAAATTACGCCACAGGATGAGAGATATAAATTTTATTTATTAGAAAGTCAATATAAGTTCCTCGATATGTTCTTACTCTACTATACTACGGAAATATGTTTAACCCTAGGATATAGTGGTACATCTACATACTTACGAACCGCTCTACATACGAACTTTTTTATATTCCAGTTTTGTCTCTAGATACGAACTTATTCTCGAGATACAAACTGTGATGCTTTTCTAATGCAGTATAGACCCGTTTAGTGTGACGTCAGGAAGGTTTCCTAACAAGAAAATGGCGTCTTCGTTGCTAAGAAAGTTGCTATGCTAAACCAGGTTTTGACGTTTGGCACACCTAACCTATAAGTTTGGTATTGAAATGGCTCAGAAACACGTTTTAAAGTTTTCTGCTGTTGTAAATAAATACTAACCTGGCTAAGTTTATTTACGTATACTTCAGATTTGAGTTTTTTGATAATTTAAAAAACTTATAAGTTCCACATTCGCTACAATGATTGAATTTCGCTGCGAAACACATCACCACGTTGAAATAAAATGAAAGTACTAATAACAATTATATTTCTTTTATCTGTACCTTTAAAAGAGTCTAAAATTTGAAGAAAAAGAAAAATTTCCCACTAATAGTTTCGCGGACAAATTTTAAATAACATAGCAACCGTTACCAAGGCGGCAGTCATTTTCTTGTTTGGAAATCCAGCCTACGTCATCACTAAATGGGTTTATTGCTGTTATAGGTTTACAATCACTAAGCGCAACTAGGGAGGGGGGAGCCCGGCCCACACCAGATGGGCATTCCCCCCCCCCCCTTCCCCCGGAAAAATACATATTATTTTAATTATTGATATAATTTTGTGAATGGTGTGGTGTAGATTGATTAACTGACAGGAATTTAGGTGAGTAGTAAATAATTTAGTAATTTTTCGATGTGAAAAATTCTGATTAGGCAATAATTATTCGACAAATTATGCTCTATTTTTTTCAACAGTAAAATAAGCGTTTCGTACTTTACATCCTCACCACATTATTCTTACATTGACTGTATTTAATCACTAGCTAAAGTACCCGGCGATGTCCGGGAGTTTTCACGTAGAAAATTTCCCCATTATAGGTATAACTAAATATTGCAGAGTTCGAAAAGGTTCTAACATGTTTCAAAATGGTATAAAATGTTCGTAAAAGTTTCAGAAGGTTTTTTATAAAGTTCCAGACAGTTCTAGAATGTTCCTGATGGTTCTAAAATGATCCAGAATGTTGAAAGAGTTCTGGAATTTTCTACAAAGTTCCAGAACGTTTTAGAATTTCCTTTTCCATAACAGTTATTTGTGATGTAAGTGTTAAAAGTGACATTTTCTATCCAAACAATATAAAATCACTTTTAAAATGTATATCATACACTATTTTTCTACAAACACTATTTTTCACTTAAATTTGTATTTCTGTTTTTTTAAATATGTCAAAAATGTCATTTGGTTGTTCCATTCGCCATTACCAAGGTGACTAATTCCCTTTTGACACTAGTGTTAAAAGAAACAATGGTCTGCCACTTTTTAACACTGGTGTCATAGAAGAATTGTAGAAAAAGTTCTTTAACGTTTTAGAATGTTTCTGAAAGTTCCAGAAAGTACTGTTTGTGTCACTTTTTAAAACTAAACTTAGCTCAGTCGCCCTTTTAATTTTTTTTAAATTGCCAGAAATTTATAAAATATTCTAGAATTTTCCGGAATATACTAGAATTAAATGGAATATTCAAATGTTTTTTGAAATATTCTAAAACAGTGATTTTCAAGACGCATTCTTTAATGTGTACATGTGACAAAATTGGATTATTTGTCTACTTTGTCTTTGGAACTGAAAGGGCCTGCCCCCCCCCCCTAGAAAAATTCTCTAGTTACGCCCATGCCTATATCCTGTCAGGTGTTATAAATTCCGAACAGTTTAATTTTAATTTTTCCCCAAAATCAGAGACCATCTTTTTTCTATTCTCGTCTCATCGCAACTTCATAATAGATAACATTGCGGTTAGCAACCAATGTACACTAGTAAAAAACAATATCTTTTTTTTTGGGCAAATACGGTCCTGTTCTTTTGTGGTTTTGGTTATGTGGGAATCCAAAATTAAATATACATATATAACATTTTAACTACTTGATTACTAGAAAATGTATATCTATGTTCTTTAAAAATAAATAAAAAAGTTTGTAGCGTTATGCTTGATTCATTATATTCTAACCAAAGTACCAATGACATGATGACAAAGTAATATTTAAAAGAAATTTGAAACATGTTTATTGCTTTCACAATTTCGATCAACATTGTTTATTTATTATAACTAAAAATTAGAATTGACAATAGTGTAAATCAGTCAGTAAAAACGTCTCACAATTAGAAAACTAATTAAATTTCTACAATATTATTTACCAACATAAATTTATTTGCTTAGCACTTTTCACTGTTTTACATGGGAATAACTATAGAATAAATAAATAACAATGGAGGCACTTTCGAATGATTTTCACTGTTTAAGATAGAAAAGTGAAACCGTGCTTGAAACTTCACATCCGTCAAATTGTATGTGATGTCAGGTCAAGTAGGTTATGTTTGCGGTAATCGAAGGCGTTGTTCTGACAAACAGTCGAACTTTAAAGCTCAAAAAGCTCACCCAATCGATATCCGTCTCCCATTTGTCTATCTCCAGGCTGAGCTCTTGAAGGCTGAAGCTAAGGCCCTTCTCCAGACGATGGTATTTAGTCATTGACATTGTTAACTTCTCAACTGCCACTCGGTATGTTTGCTTCGATTATTTAGACTCTTATCTAGCTAATGTACTCATTTCCTTTCGGTAAATTCGCTTTGATATCGCGTACAGGAGCGGATTCAAATAAATTAATTAATATAGAGATCTGATACGAATAAAGATAAATACTATATTTGATTGTAGCGTGCAATAAACAATGAAATGAGAGCATTTACTCGAAAATATGAATGAAAATATTTATTTAAAAATATTGATACTCTAACTCTAAGAAGAGCGTGGTGTACTTGAAAAAGAAAAACGTATTTATTACAAGAGGTACATCATATTAAAAAAAACCTGATGTGACTAGCACATAACCTCCCGTCAATTCCATGTTTAAAATAACAATGAGCTTTAAGTAAAGTATCACTTTCCGATTAATCGTTTGTAAACAAAATCTAATTTTTCGTTTTAATAAATAGAAAAGTCTGTGATACGAAATTTTGGATTATATTTTATGTTTTTCCTCGAAAATCTGCTAAGAGCTCCAAATTAAGTACCACTTCCGGTTTATCATATATACCGAAAATGGTAGATAGAACTCATTAAAACAAACAACTTTTCTTAGCTCAAATTTTTTATTTGGAGCCCCAGTTCATAGTTATTGGCGTTCTCTTGTTTTTCGAAAAATCGTCATAACTCCCTTATTTTAAGGAATATTTAAAAAATACAAAAACTTTCAGCATTTGCTTTCGGTTCTCTAAAGCACTTGTATTTACAATTATTTTCTATTTCATCAAATAACAAAATGGCGACCAATCAAAAATATGAGCTAAGAAAAGTTGTTTGTTTTAATGAGTTCTATCTACCATTTTCGGGTGTAACGACTTAGTATTAACACCCTGTATATATATATATATATATATATATATATATATATATATATATATATATATATATATATATATATATGTAAGTATAATCAAAATCGAGTTTTAATACCAAATTTGATAAGTTTTGGATCATGTTTTAATATATTTTTTCAAGGAAATCTGTTTATAGCTTTCTGTAAAGTTCTACTTCCGGTTTATCAATTTCAGAAAAAAATCTAATATGTCGTTCTCATTAACATAAAAGTCTTAAATACCAAATTTGAAAAGTTTTGGATTGTATTTTTCACGAAAATATGTTCTGAACTTCAAATAAAGTATCACTTCCGGTTTATCAATTTTAGCCAAAATATAATATGTTGCTCCCCTTCACATAACTGTCTTAAATACCAAATTTGACAAGTTTTGGAATATATCAATATATATTTCACGAAAATCTTTTCAGAGCTTCAAGTAAAGTATCACTACCGGTTTATTAATTTTAGAGAAAATGTAATACGTCCTTCTTATAGGCGATGGAAAATAAGATCGTAGCGCCAAAATGGCTTTTAAAGGAACTAATGTTAACGGTATAATTTGACATTTACTAATTTCATTTATGCAATACGTATGAAATATTAAGAGATATATACCTAAACACAAATATTAGGAACATAATAGATAAAACTTGTGTTTATACAGTCAAACAAATGTCACATGTATAAGTTATCTCGTCAAGTATAGTTCCTCAAAATACTACCAGATATCATATTGCTTATTTCCAAATACCAATTTTGAAAAATTTTGGTATATATTCATAAAATATTTTTCACGAAAATCTGTTCAGAGCTTCAAGTAAAATATCATTTCCAGTTTATCAATTTTAGAAAAAATCTAGTATGTCGTTCTCATTAATCTAAAAGACTTAAATACCAAATTTGACAAGTTTTGGAATATAATATATTATGATATTATCATAATATATTTTTCACGAAAATCTGTTCAGAGCTTCAAGTAAAAATATAATAAAAGAAACAAAATAATACAATGTAGTGTAACGTTATTATTTATATGGGTGAAGTGTGAATATCAATGAATTATTATGAATTAAAAAAGATGTTTATTAAAACGATAAACAAATACTAAAAGATTAAAACAATGACAATGATTAAACAAATATTAAATACTAATTTAAGCTTAAGATTATATTTAATTACCTAAACACTATTTTTTTAAACAATTGACATAACCATTTATTTCCACGATATTTATGTCACTACTTATTTGTATCACTATTTATGTCATTATTTATATATATCATATTCAACTGTTCGAGTCTGTATCACTGACGACCTTACGCCACAACTCTTCAACACCCTGCCGAGCATACATTTCCGCTCGCTGTTACTGTCCCCGTATACTCTAGCTTCGCAATATTCCTCAAAACTACCCAGTATTTACTTCCACAGATATCCCAGTATACTAGTAACTTCCCAAGTACTCCACTCGACACTATACTGCATACGCTCATCACGATACTGCTGTTCTACTAAACTCATCAACTGTTTGACTCATACTATCTATGTAACTGTACTAACAGAACATCCACAGCCTTTATATACAGAACTGAGTTCCACATCCTCTGTGTACACAACTGAGTTCCACATCCTCTGTATACACAACTGAGTTCCACATCCTCTGTATACACAACTGTCCGAGTTTACCTTCCCTCACGGGTCTTCACTCGTGCGTCTTCACCAACGGAACTGAACTATGTAACTGACTCGTCAATTCAACTCAGCTGACTGTGTAACTAAGTCTCGGGCATAGCTCCGTCCCTTTTATATAGCTGTCATTACTTTGTCGAACATTCCACCCGATAATAATATCGAATACAAAAGCTTCAGGCGACCGGAAGTAATTAAACAGGTCGAGAGACGTTTGTTTACTTCGTCCGGCTGCTCGCGCGATTACGTCATCGCTAAACTTAGACGCTTGCTCAGCGCAGCGGCGGTGATCACATGTTACAGTAGGATAAATTTTTATTAATAACTAACCGCACAAGTAGAATTCCAGTGCCTACTACAATTTACCAATAAAAACTAAGAGTACAATTGGGCAATGAAAGAAAAAGTACAATTAATATATAACAGATCTTCTGAGGATGTTCAGTGATTTTTTTTCCATTCTTATGATGTGTAAAATTGATCACTAATTAGCAGTTACGTGTTTAATAACATCCTGTATATTCATTTTCAATTTTTTTTATCAAGTTATATTGTCGGCAAATAAGTTCGTTTTATTATTTGAGAAAGTTTATAATTTCCTCTTATTTTCTAAAATTATATATCATCTTCAATTAATTTGCTTTTTTCGTAAATGATTTAATTACTTCCCTTATTAATTACTATTATTACGTCTAATTTACTTTTACTTCAGATTTAGCAAAAGTACTAAAGGTGCATTTACAAATGAAAATTAGGTTTTGATTTATTGTTTTCATACTTTAGATTTAAAGACTTTGGCCCCATATTATGTAATGACTCCATTCACACTTCAGAATTTAGGGTCTCTAAATCCAAACCATAAAGCTAAACATTGCAAGGTCCAAACTTTAGGTTTATGATTTAGTTTGACGTCACAAACTTCACCAATGAGAACGAGTCTGAAATGATATACACCCATCTTTATTTAGTATCCACTTGGTGGATTCGGCTTTTTAAACAAATGCGAGAAGAACATGGGAACTGCCATAACTTAATAGCTAAAATATAACCAATAATGCCAAGCGAATGGCGCACAGGTGTCTTGAGTACTGCTCTACCGATATTTTCATCTTGTTCTTGAAGCATTTACACAGATGTCTGTACATATCAAAACTATTTTTCAGGTAATTTAAACTTACATTTGTGAATGACTTACTTAAACCTAAACAAAAACCATAAACCTAATTTTCATTTGTGAATGCACCTGAATAATAAATATATACCTAATTTTACTGGGTGTAACAGAAATAAATACATTAATGCTGCAATTCTGTGCACACTCGTAACGTTAGTTACGATATCTGTACGACTCGGAAATCACTACGATCAAAAATGCATTCTGGCACATATTGTAACAAACGAGTACTCGTAAAACGTTCCGATTTCTTGTAAATATTTACTGTCATTTATTACTTGTCTGTAAGAAACGTAAAATATTTTAGTTTGTATATATGTCCGTTACATAGGAATAAATTGGACAATATTAAACAAATTTAGTATGGAATAAAAGCTTTTTTAGAAGAACATTTAAATAGGGAAATTCTTTTTTGTGTAATTTGCATAAAATAATATTTTTCTTTAAAAAATATTATAGAAACTGTGTAAAGGTTATAAAAAAATATATACGGGACTCCTTGAATCCTTTTGATATTTCAATTCAAATATTAACGGTCTATTTCAATTGAATAAAATAATGGTTCATAATCTCATAAATGAGTTGGTGCCATTTGTGATTCCAAGTAGTTTACCTCTTTAGCTGAATTACAATATTTTAAGCTATTTATTTTAAAAAGTTATAACATTGTTATTTTTGCACGCATTTTTGCATACAGGTTCTAGCTACTTTAAATTTTACTAATAGAGGATTATTTCAAAATCTTGTAGGTTGCAACTGTTGCAAATAAAAAATAAATATAATAAAACTTATAAATACTTCATTTTTAATTTTTAAATAATAATAAATATCTCAGCAAAGAATACTAAAAAGTATTTGATACTTATTAATTTTGTTTTTCAATTGTTACGATCCTAGATAGACTCGTAACTAGGAAATTTACAGATTCGAGCTCAGAATTGCATTTTTTGTAAATTTGGAAATTGATCAGTTTCGAGTCAATCGGTAGCTACGACTTTACGTAGTTACGGGTTTACGATCGTTGTGTACAGAATACCAGCATAAATTTGACCAGCTACAGAACTCGTCGAGAGCAACAATATTCCTTAGTATTTTTTCCAATTTTGAAACATATACAGGCTGTAACAGAAATAAGTACATTAAATGGGAGAACTCGTCGAGAGCAACAATATCTCTTAATGACATTTTTTGAAATCTCAATTTTTTAGTGTTTTTAAGCAGACAATGAAATTTTTGACAAACTTGTAAAAAATTTAACACAGAATCTAGAAAGTTAACAAAAAAAGTTACCAAGAAATATTGTTGCTCTCGATGAGTTGTGTAACTATACTCTGTTCGATTTAAGCCATTCAGTAGATGGCACTGGCAGCAACGCAAATCTGAAGTAGCCGAAATTACATTGGGTAAACTTGTCTCTTGTCGCTAATTTCAGCCAATCAGAGAGGTCAAAACTGTTCCCTATGCTCCGCAATACTGAATGGCTTAAGTGGAACAAGGTATAGTTAAATTTAATGTACCTACTTATTTCTGTTGCATCCTCTATATTATAATTCGCATTTAAAAAATATTTCTATAACACTTTACCTGTGCATTATAATAACTTTCGAATAATTCTCATTCTCTATATAATCCAGTTGTCTGTTAATCTGTTGTATAACAGATTTCCACGAAACAGTAACGTAATAGAGACATTTTAAGCAGGAAATAATTAAAAACGACACATCATAAAAGTCAAAAAATCAAGTATCATTTTCTCTCAACTCAAATTACCAACATCCGTTGCGTTGCTAAAAACACAAATTGGTGTTGAAAGTAATATAAATAATACAGAAAATCTACACAATGCGAGCATATTTATTGTTATTACTATGTAGTGAAAGTGTAGTGTATTTTCAGAATAATATTTATCATTAGGGAAATTCATTTGTTTTTTATATGATAATAAAATTAGATTGGAATATTACTAGTATAAGTAATTATTATATATTTTCGTTTTTTTGCAAATTATATAAGAATATAATTTAAATTATAATAATTAATCACTCAATGAAATGTTATATAGCCTAAAAACGAGATATATTAAATATATATTACAACGCAGTTGCTAGTTTAAAGTAATGTAAATTAAATATATGTATTTGTTATTATAAAATAGTTATATATATGAGTGTCCAATATAAGTTAACAGGGCCGGCTTGATCTTTTGCGAGGATATGTGTAAGATTTTAGCGAGGGGCCATATGCTAATGACTTTATCGCGGTTTCTTTGAAAATAAAAATATAACAAATATTGTTTTTATAATTATTATACTAGATGATTGAAAAAAAAGGGATTACATATCTATCTTCACAACCAACGACCAAATATAACTAGACAAAACATTCCCTATCCCTTTTCACTGAATGTTTTGATTTCGGCTGGCCAGACAGAGAAACTAGAGATAGAGATATGCCTTGTCTAGTTCGAGTATTTCTCACTAGAGGCCACGTAGAGCGTCAGTGTATAGTCTAGTGTTTAGTTTGAACATTGCTCACTAGAGGCCACGTAGAAGCATGTGTATTTAGGGTACCTTTATAACCAGGGTATGGCCATGGCGTGGCTCACGTTTCGTCCGCCATTACCGGGACACCTGTTATATGTGTTGTTCTTGCGCAAATTATTATGTATTTTCGTGGATATTTGTTTTATTTTAATGAAACACACATTTAATTATCATTTCAATACGTATTTATAGTGTAAGTAATATATTTAATTTATTTACTTGTGTAGTTTGTTAAGATTCCCACCACGATTACTGACATATTGAAAACAACTATAAATTACCAATATTAAGCACAATCATTTAAATTTTAAAAGGTAAGTTTAGAATATACAATTATTATGTAAATAAGAACTACAGATATTAAATTGGATGTGATAATAACAACCCATGTCATATATTCTACATAACCTCTAAATGTAAATATTAATAATAATTGTGTATCTCTTAAATTAATGAATTTTTATTACCTTTATAAATTCACAGTGTGATAATTTAATATTCTTTTATAATATAATATCACATTTATTACAAATAAATAGGAAAATCAATTACCGACAATGGCGGCAATCTTGGCCCATGGCCATACCCTGGTTATAAAGGTACCCTATGTGTATTTAGTTTGTTTTGTAGTTGTAGTGGTTTTGTGGGTGACATGTTAGTTTTTCTTCAATATTAAACATTATAAATTATTTAATGGCAACCTTAAATGTTAACCACGAAATTTTAACTAAGAACGCTTGCGCCTCTAGTGAGCAACGTTCAAACTAGACACTGATAATCTACGTGCGGCCTCAGTGGTGACCTCTAGTGAGAAATACTCGGACTAGACAAAACATTTATCTCTATCTCTAGTTTCTCTGTTTGGCTAGCCGAAATCAAAACAAACCAAATGAAGTTTTTTTTCCAGTTATATTTGATCGTTGTTCACAACTATTAGTTTTAGACTTAAAGTTGCGGTTGAGAGTGAAGTCAAAAGCCACTTTTTTGTTTGAAAAGATCCTGAATTCGAATTCCGAAGCGAAATCATCGTTTTTTTTTTGCAAAATATTTACATTTTTAATTTAATTACACATATTTTTCTTAATCCTTTGGCCTTGGTAGTTCAAAGTAATCAAAAAAGGAAGATAGCAGAACTCCGGAATAAAGGAGGTTAAAAATTGGAAGATTCTTACCGAGTCACGAAAATTATTGGCCGAATGTTATAAAGCTTGTTTACACTTGAGTTGCATACAAGATTTTTTATACGAAATAGCATTCCTGAAAAAAAATTGACAGACAAGTAGTCGACAATTTGAACACAAATAGTATGTTCCGTAACGCAACCGGTTCGATCAGGTTTAAGGTTTTGTGTTCCGTCACTCCTGAAATTATTTACCGGTTTCTATTTGAAACGCGGTTCCTGAAAAAATTTGGTAAAAATTCGGACCACGGCAACCATGAAATAATCCTGGTTTCTCTGGTAATTTTACCCCCACTACCGCTACTTTCAAACATCATAACAAAATCAAACGATGTACGTCAATGTCAAATTTTTAAACAGCATTAGTGGTATTAGTAATAATTATTATAGATGTAAGTGTGAAAACATTATTTATATTTGTTATATTGTTGGTTGTTATTTTTTTTTTGGCATTAAATGTAATAGAATGTTCAATTTCGTTGTCATATTCAACGTTATCATTTATTTGGTTAAATTTTGTTTTTGTTAGGTTGTGTCAGTTTTAAATGTCGTATGATTCAATGTCAATCTGCCCCGAAATAGATGAAAATATTCAGGAACCATGGTGTACCCGCAATCAAGATTCTGTTTTTTTTTTTGCTGACTTATCGAATTCACATTTGACAAATTTAGGCAACTTAACACAGGTGTATTGATGGTGGTAGCTGAGTAATGTGTAATGTAAATAAAATACGAAAATCATTTACTTTACACATTGTTTGCAGTGTGTAAAATACCAACTTTACACATCGGAGTATAAAAAACAATATGACAGGACGGAAAGAAATAGAAGGAATTGATTAAAAATCCCACAACTGACTATGGGTTCAGGGATATGGAGAAAAAGAAATAAAGAATTTAAAATCGTGAAATTATACTTTGTTTATATATTCACATATTTTTGCCTGTAAAACTGTGCACTACCTGATATTAAAAATTACAAAGACAAAATCGGAAACGCGGATAATTATCAGTTATTACTATTTATTTTGTTTAACAATTGCTGGCTGATATTTTTTTCGTTATTAAGATATTAAAATTATTTATTATGCTAGCATTAAATGACTATTACTCATGTGTTGCGAAATCCTACAACAAATATTACTCCATATTTTACCGACAAAAATAAAACAACTTGGATGACAAATTTGTAATAATCACAGCTCCGCTCATCTACTTCAATAATTAATTCCTCATTGTCCCATCCCATTCTCCGCCCATGTCTCCTTATTAATTCACAGGAAATTCGACGGAATGATTGCACGTCGTAGCTTTTGTCATTAATACAAATTGCTGGCCGAAAGTTGGAACGTACAATTTGAATACGAGATTCCGCAAAACTGCTGCCAATCTCTACTAACTCTTTCATTATTCATGCCATGCCGCACTGTTGGTAACAATGTTTTGGTAATCGGGGAAGAAAGTTGGTAAGCCTATCTTTTAGTGAAATGAATTTTGTTTTGCTTTTTGTTCGACCCTCTGGTATTTGGTGAAGGATTGGAATTAATTCTAGAACAAACTGATGCAAAAAGTTGAAATCGTAGTTGAAATCATTTTGATTTGATCTACGAGATAATAATTACCGCTTATTAAATTTATATCTCCAGCTATGATTTATAATAGCAGAACAGAGATCACCAAATGTAATTTGAGATAATAATAATGATTTATTATACACTGGGACACATTACTAATTATTTTATTCGATTTAGGCCCGGTATTTTCACTTCCGAATAAAGTTTCGAATAAGTATTCGTTAAATAAATTTATTCTATATATTTATCCAACGAATAATTCCATTGCGTCTTTTCACACATTTTACACAAACAAATAGCTATCTGTCGAATAACTTTAACGTTCGTGAATTGGTAGCCTTGCAGAGTGAATTTGTGTCAGTAGAGAAGGATGGAGTTTGGCGTAGCCACGTTAAGCAGACAAGGATGAAATGTGTCAACTACTTTTGAATCCGTAGTTGTCAAAATTTTGTTTGACATCTTTAATGTCAATGTGATCTATATTATGCATTTTTAACCCCGGGAGACTGTAATTTCACAAGTGTACCATCTAATTCAGCACTCATATGCGGTAAGCGGGATATGTATATTGTAAAATTGTTCTTGTACTTTTTGTATATTTGTTTCAGTTCAAAGTAAATGTTTGTCAATGTATTCAACAAAAGTATCCAAAATTCGAAAATATGTTGCCAGCGTCAAATTACAGGATCTTTATAATGATTTACCTATTTACTGGTTGAGATCAAATGCGACCCCCAATATGTGATCCTAAATTGTTTTCATAATCGGAACCTGTCAAAAATTATTTCATTTATGTGGTTATGTTGCTGTTTCATGGTGTGTGATCGATTTCTCACGTTATTTATTAATTCATAGTTGAAAATATCATCATAATATTAAATATATCCATTTTGTTAATAAATCTGCACTATGTGGAAATGTAATGAACTTACGAATAAACGGTTATTCGCTACCCAAGTACCGAATAATTTATCTTGCGAATAACAGATGTTATTCTTTCGAATAAATTTATTTGCAAGTTCATCGTATCAAATAAGTGAAGACCTCCATTTTGATAGGATGATGGAAATTTGTGGGCAAACATACCCGACAAAAAGGAGAAAAAGAAGCAAAATGAAAATGTAAAATCCAAAACCTGTAGAATTTAGATGAGTGCTTAGTTTTAAATTTTAAAAAATTGACTAAGATAATTTTTTTTTCGTAAAATGTATCAATTTAATGTAAAAAAAATTGTATTAAAACAGATGCTGAAGATGAAGGCATTGGGCCTTCGAAGCGTCCAGAAATGTAAAATAAACATCAAACATTAAAAACTTCCCAAAAAGGCCAAAAAAGTTTATTTACCAAATTAATCTCAAAAGGGAAACAAAAGTCCACACAGCAAACTTTAATTTTCTTACTATACTTTACTATACTCGAACTGCTCCTATATTCACATCACTATGTTCTTAACAAAACAGAGTATAGTAAATCTAATTTGTTGAATATTTAATAGGATTTAATACATTCGATTATGAAGCTGACGGCGTATTCCAGTAGTATATATTGAGTTCATTGGATTTTGCAGTAACTAAATGACTAGATGTTATGTAAATTATCCTCTCGCCAGATTGTACGCAACAAAAAATTTTTTTAAATATAAATACATATTCATGTCTCACTACAAAATAATTCTCACATATATTTGCAAAATCTATGGCATATTTTAATATAAATTATGTACAATACATACATTTTCTTTATATTCAATATCCTGAAATTTTCTTTTTCTACTTTTCTTTTCTTTTTCATTATATTCGTCATTTTTTCGCAAATTCATTTTATATTCTTTTTTACTTATATTCTTTTGCGTTGTTGACTTTTTTTTATTTTCATAATGATGTACAAATATTTTTGACAGTGATATTTATGTGTCAATTACAAACATTTGAATTTCTTGCCTTGAAGTAGTTTGATCTGACATTTTTTACATCAATTATTTTATATGCATTTCTTTATCTCTAAATCTATAGAAGATATAATGAATTTATATTTGTAGAATAAAGAATTCAACGTTCTTTAATATAAGTATTTACATAAATTTTCGATAAATAATATTTAGATGATTTTTTTCTTGTAACTACTACTTCCAGTTGTCCAATTGTTACCAAAACTTAATCAACTCTTCCCAGTATTGTTAGATTGAGGAATCCGTAGTTAGAAATGTCTTAAGTCTTATAGTATTTGAGAAATCGTGGATCCAACATTCACACACACACACGCGCACGCACACGGACATCATTGTAAAAATGTTATAATAGGATTCTAGGGACCTTAAAACGTGCTTATTCACTAAAATCAGGATATGCGATTTTTAGCATGAAGTCAATACCTCTCTTATGGAGAGGTAAAAATAATTGTGTGAAAATAGGAGCAGTTTGATCTTGTTGTTTGATTGTATAATATCGGGGGTATTATCCAATCAAGAAACAAGTTCAAACTGCATCTGTCTTCCGATCACTATTTTCTTACGTGGAATAAAGTATAGAACATATTTATGTTAAAGAAATATCGATTCTATCGCATTGGTGAACACAAAAAATCACAATAATTCAAGTAAGTATATACAACATTAAATTAAAATATTAATTAATTTACAAACATTGAAAATTCTATCATTATCTTGGCAACAAATTTATCAATGTGAATTTGGTCACATTTCATAAAATCTAATCAGATAATTCGATTTTCATCCAGGGTATTATATCTGTACATATTAATAGATATTTATACATTTTACCCATTAGGAATTAATTCCTAGTTATTAGTATTGAGGATTACACCATTGAACGAATAATATAATTTAATTAATAGTTGATTATATAATAAAATTCAGAGCACAGAAAATATAAATAATAATATATTTCTATCTGCAAATATTGAGAGTTGTTAAAGCAGGAATTGCTAATTTGATAAACAGTCGTAAATTTATATTGTTCGACGCAAATACTCATAAATAAATAATAAATATATCATCACGGTATATTACCCATTGCTGGGTGTGCCAATCTGCGTTGTACACAGATATCGGTAAAGATGAAATATTTGCACCGTGCGGGCGTTTACCAGGCATCACCTCTCGGGCATTCATTGCTGGCGTGGAGAGTGCACCACAGGGGTCAATTTTGTGCCATTTAAAATTCGAAATATTTGATGTCGATCGGGATCGAACCCGGTTTTCCAGATTCCTGATCTGACACTCAGGCATGCGGCCACGAGACCCCATAGAGAACATATATTATTATTTTTATTATAAAAATAATTATAGTTCTACGCTTACGTCAACTATGTATTCTGCGTTGCGCAGGTGTGGATTTCTTCTATAGAATTAGTAAACCAGTTCAAAACTGTCCTACGCATGCGAGGTATTAAGGTAGCGTTCCAACAAACTTTTTTTGACATTTGACTGCTACTTGAACGTTCCAACAAGCTTTGGACTAGTCGCAAACCAGTTTGTGACTATTCAAATCAATCAGTTCAATGATAAGAACACTCGCCATCAATAAAATTATATTAGCTGTAAGTATAAGTTTTACAATATTGTTTAACTTACATAGAATGGGGACTTATAAATTTGACGTCGCCCGCGGCGGATCGGCGGCGGACCTCCCTCCACACAATTTAGAAAAGGACAATAAATATTTAGAAAAGGCGATGTGATATACCATGGCCGAGTCAATCACATGCTCTCCCCTTCAGCACTTCGCCTCGTTGATCAAACAAGTTGTTTGTTATTATGTTATTTAGTCAGAAAACTTTGGTTATGTTATTTTGTGTAGTGCCTGTTATTAATTATCTTTTGTACTAAAGTGTAGTGATCCTTAAATTTGAAATATCACTAAAAATCAAGTCCACAAATAAATAATGTGTTTAGGTAACACAAGATGATGTACCGGGGGCACGATTTGTGCTTAAAACATTGAAAACCATTAAGTCTTACAGTTGAAAAGATGGTTAGAATGCTGGGGTTTGAAGAAAAGTGGAAATAAACATGAATTAATTGCAAGGTATGCACTGAGTAGATCATATACTTAAATAATTGTATAAAAATGTGTTCAGTCTGACATGTTTACGTTTCCTTTAAAAGCAGTTAACAGTGTTGTGATCACGTGCTGGATCACATGATAAATATGTCAAACTGTAGTGCTAAATCTTGCTCACTACATAACTACTTATTAATTACTTTTTTACTCACTAGATGGCGTCCAAAAAATTTGAATTGTGTAAGTCACCATTAGTCCGAAATACTCGTAAGTATTGGAACAAACCTTTTAAGTTCGAAATAACGATTTAACGGCGCTTAGGAGCCTACCGTTATTAATGTTGTGTTAAATAAATACTCCCCCATAAAACCAAACTTTGTCAAAACTAAATATTGTTATTGGCCGCGTGCCTGAGTCTCTGGTCGCGAATCTGGGGAACCACGTTCGATCCCGACCGCCGCCAAGAAGAAATATTTCGAATTTTAAATGGCACAAAAGTGACCTCTGTAATGCACTCTCCACGCCATCAATCAGTGCTCGTAAGGTGACACCTGGTAAAAGCTCGCACGGTACAAATATGTCATCATTACCGAAATCTGTGTACAAAGCAGATTGGTGCACCCAACAATGGGTAATGTGGCGTGATGATATATTTATTTTTGTAAAAATGTGTACGAACTGAATATTAAAGTCGAATTCAAAATTATGGTTAAATATCACTGCATTCTGTCGATTTTATTTGACACTATCAGCTAAAAGATGATATATTTTTTTCGCTTTTGTAACTAGATGTGCATTCTGACCAATCATAGGCTAGATGGGTCAATTCCCAAAATTTAAAAATACGGGAAAATTCCCAGAAATTTACCCAGAATTTTTTTTGACAAATTTCCCAAGGAAATTCATATATGAATAAAAATTGTAACTGTAGTTTTATTTAGTTTTATTTTTCAGTGAAATTATGGTAAAAAAAATACATAATTATACTTACTCGTATCAATATATTTATGCACTATCGGTCATACATACGAGTAGAGCGACTCTAAAAGCATCGTACTAAATATCACAAATACTTATATTTACTTGAAAAAATTAACCAGAATAACAATTTATTCTGAAGGAAACTTAAATTACTTAAAAAATGAACAATATTACATATTTAATAATTATTTATAACAACTTGCACCAAACATCAAGGCCAAAATATTTTACGGTATATTTCCAAAAAAAATCCGGGAAAAATAGTAACTAAATTTCTTCCCGAATATCGCGGATTAAGGAATTTTCGGGGAATAAAAAAATTCCCGGCGGGAATTTCTTGGCGACACAGTACATAGGGCAGAATTAATAAATTTCCATATTTAAATCAACGATATTTCCTTACGTGATACGAAATATAATTTAATTTTAATGTAGATACTCATAATTAAAAACCAAAATTCAGTCACCGATATCGGCAAACTTGTTTATAAGTTGAAGATGCACTGAGTGAAGAAGTTAGTGTGCACTGACCTGGAAGAGAGAAGCCGTAAGGTCTTCCAGCTCGGCCTCCACGTCTTGGCGGATGCGGCTGAGACGCTCGACCTCCTCGTCGCGCAAGCGTAACTCCTGGTGGGCATCTCGAAGTTCGCTCTGCAATCGGGCGAGTGCTGCTTCTTTCACCTCAACCACGCCTCGACCGAGCTCTAAGTGTAGACCTTCCACACCCTACAACAAAACAAGGCTTAACAACTATTGCTAGGAAGTTTTAAAAATGCTTGAAATTGCTACCAAAAACTAATCAGCTTTTTCCATTAATGTTAAAATGAGGAATACGAGGGTACCCTTTTATATTTCGGGATTAGAGAACAAAAACAAATATTAATCATCGAAAATAGCTTTATTGTTTTTCAAAATATTCCCCATTAAGATCTATACACTTTTGCATGCGTTTGAACCAATTGTCGAAGCACTTTTGCCACTCTGATTGAGGTATCTCCAAAACATGCATTCTGAACGCATCAACCGCTTCTTCAGGTGTCGAAAAACGTTGACCTCTCATTTTATTTTTTACGTACGGGAATAAAAAGAAGTCATTCGGTGCCAAGTCAGGACTATACGGCGGATGACTCATCAAATCGATGTTTTGAGTGCTCAAAAATGCAGTTGTTTGAGCCGATGTGTGAGAGCTCGCATTGTCGTGGTGAAGAGTGATCCGTTTTCGGCGGTTGGTTTTCCTGATTTCTTGGAAGACAACTGGCAAACAAATGGTTGTGTACCACTCAGAATTGACTGTTCTGCGTTGTTATAGTGGTACGGTTGCGACATGTCCAGTTTTTCCGAAAAAACAGGCAACCATTTGCTTGGAAGTGCTTCGTGCGCGAACAACTTTTGTGGGATTTGGCTCATCTTGAAACACCCATACAGTCGACTGCTGTTTACTTTCGGGCTCATACGCGTAAATCCACGATTCATCACCTGTCATGATGTCATAGACGAGTTTCGAAGCACCGCGATCGTATTTTTTGAGCATTTCTTTCGACCAATCGACACGAGCCTTTTTTTGAGCGATTGACAAATTGTGTGGGATCCAACGCGAACAAATTTTTTTGACAGTCAAATGTTCATGCAATATTGAATGTATGCTGGTCCCACTAATGCCTAAGGTTGCCTCAATCTCACGATAGGTCACATGACGATATTGCAATATCAGTTCGCGCACATCATCAATGGTTTCCGGAACAACAACTGATTTTGGACGACCTTCACGAAATTCGTCTTGGAGTGAACTACGACCTCGGTTGATTTCACCATACCATCGATAAACACTGGTCCTTGATGGAGCTTCATCGCCAAAAATTGAATTAAGTTCATCGATGCACTGTTGTTGACTTAATCCACGTCGAAAGTTGTAAAAAATAATCGCACGAAAATGTTCACGATTTAATTCCATTTTTTGGCCGAGATGAATCTTTTAAGTTACTGTAAACAACACAAATAGCGCTCGTATGTCAAAACGTTCTGAGTACGTATAACCTCAAAAATGTCAAACTTTACGATAGAGCTGTCAGTTGCCAGATTGCAACACTAGGGTTGTCCAATCCCGAAATATAAAAGGCAACCCTCGTACCAAGTTTCAGACATTATTCAACATGCACGCACATATACATCCACTCAGACGTCATAGTTATAATGTATAATTCGGATTCTAGGGACCTTAAAATGTATTTATTCATTAAAATCTCGACATGCGATTTTTAGCATAATATCTTTCTTTTACTTATTTCATGTCTGAAATTTAACAATTTTTTCGTTAATCACAGTCTCCATCTACAGCTATGGTTCATTTTTTATCCGAGACGCTTAACGTGAGACTATGTGGCCTATTCAGAGAAGTGTCATTTTGCGTTGACAAGAGAGCGCAAATGGCTACTTTGTATATAGACTGTAGAAAAAATAATGAATCGAATAAAAAATAGATTCCCATTTTAAATAAGAAAGTTGTATCCCATATTATGAGAACCACTGGTAGAAATATATAAATCTTTTTGTTCATTATAATAGTAAAATAGAAATTGTTTGCTATTATAACCGACCACGTAATTCTTATAGTTCTCGAGACAGCAATAGTGGCCAAAATAAAATGAACACCTGTATGTCTATAACTCATTAAAGTATTAAATATTTATTTTAATATAAAAAACTTAAATTTTGTTTCTAGGTAGATATGTCTAATAAAAAATTTATAGTGTATAGAATTTTTTTTTGCAATCAAATGGAATTGCTATCTTGCCAGTTTATAGTAGTTTCGTAATCTTAATTCAGTGTTTTATTGCCGTTTGTTCTCTGCTTTGTTTGTGTGGTGGAAGTAGTTTCACATTCTTAGCAACGTACGTCCTTTGTCTAGATTCTAGGTAACTTGTTAGCAGCTTGTTTGAGAAAAGTTTAACGTGTTTCAAGAGACGAAACTTGAGAACTTGTCTTTAATCAAGTACTATTGATTGTTGCAGAGCTTTATTGCCTTGTTTTCAGCACTGCGATATTAGATTTCCAGTCTTCTTATTAATTAAGTGCAGTAATAAATATGGAGAATAAGTTTCTCGCAAAGAGATGCTTTCATTTGAAGTTTTCATTACTGCAGTCTACAGGCTACAAAGATATTTGAATAAAATGTACGAAATTAAATACTTCGATTTACGAAACTTTGAGATCTTTCGTTAATATTCCAAAAACTAGCAAAGACGTTTTAATAAATGATAAAATTAGCAAATAAAATAAAATAATGTATTTATGCCCGGTTTTTCCACAGTAACTTGAGTTGTTGATTATTGAAGTGCTACTTAATTGAAAGTAGGTCCTATATCCCAATTGCGTTGCACCAGCAAATTTAAATGCGAACTTAACTTATATCACAAATTACATTGGCAACAGAGTAAAATATGTCAAAGCTGTCGTTGTATTTGTCAGTGTTTATATGCTTGTATTCGTTTCAACAGTATTCGATACGGATTTACCGGATTTCCCTAAATTTGACGATGTTAACGTCGTGGATACTGTGGACGAAATTGATTTTGTCGATATTGTCGCAAATGTTAGAATAAATATATAACAGAATTTATTTGTTCCAATTATATGACAACAAAGATTTTCTGTCAATATTTTTTTATAGGTGGACCACCGCCAGTTCTATAAACAAAAGCCCTTTCCTTCGCCGATGTCTTCTTGGCTTCAGCCTTCATATTGCCCACATTTTTCGTAGGCTTGCCACATCTCTGTACTTATTTAATAACTTTGTATTAAATGTTGTGGCAATTAATTTCCAAGTATTGTCCTTTTACATACAGGGTGTAAAAGAAATAAGTGCTTTAAATTTAACCAGTAATGTAACTCGACGAGAGCAACAATATTTCTTAATAACTTTTTTTTCTAAGTCTTTTAGATTTTGAGCTAAAATTCTTTAAAGATTTGCTGCATATTTCGGCGCGCGCCCATGGAGAATAAATGGCTGTTGCCGTATTCAAGTGGGATACCAACAGCTCAAAAATTGTCGGTTATCGGTTACACTTGCAGTCACAGTAATTAATAGACGAATCAACGGATATAACATTTATTATTAATTAATTCGTAATAGTACAATTTTTAAAATAAAGAAATTTAAATTTTGGATAACAAAATTATAAAGTTGTGTATTAAACCAGGCTTTAATTACCTCTGAATAGAGGAAGACAAGGAGGAACGAGGGGAGGAAGAGCAAAAGCATAGTTATTAGATTATGAGATGATTATTTATCGTCGACAAATCATAATAAATTAAATACGTTATTCAAAAAATGTAAGTACAAACTTTTGTCCATTTAAATGAGATACATGAGTACCAATAATTAGTCGTCCATTTATTGTTCCCGCTTAAACATTTTTTAATGAAAATTTTTACAGCATTTTTGTCTGATGAAATGTGTATTGTGCATAATAAATACACCTTCCCAAGTAAATTCAGTCTCATTAATGAACATTATGAGCCATTCCCAAAATCGAAGTCTGCTGAAAACATTGATCTTTTTGCACATGATATGTATACAACTGTTGCTTTATTTAAAATTGTCATGTGACACTTCGTATTGTGAAAAAAATGTACAAGATTATCAAATGTGCGAATATTAGGAACAGTATGATTCGGAAACGATCCGTCTAAATGCGTTGGCAACTTTATAATACCGTCTTTATGTCAACCACAAATTAAAATGACAATGACAAACATTTTAGGTTAGCATCCACTAAAATCGTTTAGTAATAAGAATCATGCTTAGTATTCATTAACATAACCTATTTATAAACGGTCAACGGATATTTATTTATGAAACAGTTAATGACGCAAGCCTTGCATATAATATTTTTTCTACGATCGAACATTATCCAAGTAATAGTTATTTAACTATCAAGATCCTTCGCCATATAACAAATTAGGAAATGAATAATTTATATGTAAACGTTAATCAATTTAGTGATTAGTTAATGTATCATCAAAACGAAGAAATGTAACTCGATTTTTTGACTGCAATGATTTAATTGTGTAAGACCAAGGAAACTGATTTGAATTTGTTCATTTTTAAGGCCCGAACTAATCCAAGAATTGATGAACGTTTCTACAATCGGGCAAGAGACTATTGAAGTTTTAAAAAAGTTGTCCTTCACATCTATTTACCGCACAAATCTACAATATTCCAAATTCTTTTTACCTCCAAGCATTTTTTGAAATTCGGAATCCATGTTTAAGTAAATGAATGTAAGAGCAAGGAAAGTAAAGCTAATATACTTGATTAAATATATAAAGGCACGTCAGATGAAAAATATTTGCGTCTGTATGAAAGTGCAAGATATATTGAATGGCATAAGCTGCCAGTGGCAATCTAAACTTGGATTATAATACTTATACGTACATTTTTCCATTTATTGACCATGAAAGTTATTTTAAACATATTTATATAATTTTATAAGCGTTGAAATAAATCAACTTCTAAGACCACCGTTGATAAGAAAATGAACTAACATCTACGTCACAATATTGTATAAACATTAATAAAATCCATTAATAAACGATCAACGAAAAATGTACCAACAATCCTATATCAATAATCGCATTGCAAAATATCTCAATCGTGATATACTCGTCGTACTTGTTTTGTGATTAAAATTGTGCGCGGACATTGTAAAATTATTAAATTATTATAATTACAACATTACTAATTACAAGTTGAAAATTACATTATACCTGTGAATTCTCTACTGTAGAGTTGCCCATTAAAATGAATTAATTATTCGTTCGTTGGTCCATACCACAAAGTTATCGCATTTGATACAATAATAATTTTCTATCAAACAAAGAGTTGTTATCAATATTAATTAAAAACAGAAAATTGCATCATACCTGAAAATTCTCTGTAATGTATTTTAATTGTTTCCAAATTAAGTTTGTGTTGTGTATTGCTAAAGTATTGCAAATGATACAATACATTTAATTAAACACAAAGACTTGTTACTGATACTAAACATTAACTGCAAATTGTATTTTACCCGAAAAATCTCTATTGTATTTATAACTACATTATTTCACAATATAAGTTTAATATTGTTTGAAATTAAATAATAGAAATATAAAATTAAATAATCACAAATTCTACCCAAGTATATTCCCGAGAAGCATACTTATATTGCATTTGTCACCAAATTTAAAAATTGGTGTATTAAGAGGGATCTTCCAAACACCAAGAAAATAATCAGACTTAAGTGGTAAATTAAATATGTGATATAGTTCTTAGAGAAAATAGAACAATCTTTACTAATTAAGTTAGGAACTAAGTTAAATTCACACGGTAGGTTGGATATAAGTTTTTTTAATACAGACTGTATTTTACAGCGAGATAACTCAGTTAATATAATGGAATAATATAAATATTTAATGCAGTCGTAATATCACCATCAGGAAAATAATCAAATATTAACAAAGAGTTAACAGTTTGTATATTTGAAACAAATTGTGAAAAATTGTCGGCCATCGGGATTCGAACCCGAGATAGTGTTCTACCAACTAAGCTATTGGCTGTTCTCCTCTCGATGGTTGAACAATCTTTCACTTTTAAGTCGTATAACTGTTGAGGATATTATTAATCGTCACATGATTAGATGTAGGGTTGCCAAACTACCTCTGCGTTTAAACATCTAGTGAACGAGTCATAATTTACTCAAGGCCCTGCCAAACCAAATTCAAATATTAACAATGAGTTAACAGTTTGTATATTTGAAATAAATTGTGAAAATTTGTCAGTCACCCGGATTCGAACCCGAGACATCTATCTTGCCGGAATAGTGCTCTATTTGATTGAGTAAAATAGATATCGTGCATGGACATATGGTGCAAAAGCTTAAGTTACTCGTACGAGGTCTGTTAGAAAAGTATCCGACCTTATCTTTTTGCGAAAACCTGATAGATTTAAACCAAGCGCGAGAGCCGACCTTGAACCTTCATGCGCATGCGTGAATTTTTTCCCTGTTAATAGCGTCTGTCAAGCAGCATTTGAGTAAGGTAGTGTGTAGTGCTCTCGTCGGTTTTTCATTGCAAAAAAAATGACGGAACGATTGGAGCAGCGCTATTGCATAAAATTTTGCCTGAAACTGGGAGACAGCCAGGTGGAAACCATTCGGAAGATTCAGACGGTTTTGGAATAAAATTAGATTTTTCGTTTAAGTAACATACGGTCAACAAAAAAAAATATTGTAACACGTGTGTTACTCGTAATTAACTATTAATGGTCTCAACTATTAATGTCTCAATCATTCATCGCCCTCATTAATACACTTGGTAGTTAAATAACTATTCCATGTATAATAGACTAAGGCGATTTCACTAAAATAAGACAGGACTAGTTTGTGATAGATTATCCTTCCAAATAACCATGTTAGGGTTATCTGAAATTTGGAAATTATTTTTCTGATTAGGCAATAGTCTAGAAACTAGATCTATGTCCTTAGTTTTGTGTTTTGTAGTTAAAATTGGGACATTAGAATTACAGTCACTATCTTAATTTAAGTGTCAGTTAAAACGAAAAATGTAACATTAATATGAAAAAGTAAGTTGTAAAATTACATGTGCCAATTTTTCGATGCGATATTTTTTATTTTACCTTAACTGATAGTTAACACTTAACAGACAGTTTAACTAGGGATGAAAATACCGGGTCTTAGTATAATAATCTGGATTCTATTAAAAAACAAAAATCGCATACTTACTAATTTAAATATTCTTGTATAATTCGATTAAATCTTGAAACAGACTAAAACAAGCCATATCTCACCTGACTTAGCGTCTTTAGGTTCTTGTCTTCATCCTTAGGCAGGGTTATTCCTGCAGCAGCAGGTGTTATCTGCGGATCTACAGCTCCTACTATTGCACTGCCCGCCACAGTTTCGCTCAGGTCCTGCACGTCTCGGATGGAGCAGTCAGGCTCGTCCGTTCCGACCTCATGCTCCTCTTCGTCCGTGGTATACGACTCGTCGCCTGTCGTGCCCGTGGAACCCGCCCTGGTAAAGAAATTCCAATTTAGAAAGGATATATAGATGCGTTTCTTATAAATTCTGTTTGGAAATTGTTAAATATATTTTATTAGTAATGTTGTTATCCTATATTATATTCTAATTTTACAGACAATTCCACTCATAATCTGTCACAGTATTTTGGTAATTTGAACCAATCTCAATAGAATTACACTGATTATTTTTTGAAATTTTTTACAACCAATGAAACGTTCCATTCTGTGTCACGTATCTGCGTTTTAAGCAATCCTGTCATTATTATACTGATAATAAAGACCAAGAGATTATTCCCGGGAATAATCTCTGTAGCTTTTGTTTTGTTGACATCAATTTTAACTATTGCAAATTATCGCTGTAACAAAGTGTTGCTTAGACATAACGTTTGTCAAAAAAAAGTTGAATGACATTTTTAAATAAATTAATTGAATAAATATATATTTTGAGGAATTGTTATCCCGAATTCCATTCGTGACTAGCGATATTTTATGCCTAGCTCACTTAATTTCTTAACATTTTTTTTTTACTTCGGTTAATAAATTAAGAACTTTTCAGGCAAAAGCAGATTTTAAGTGAGTAAACCGATGATAGGTAAATTCTAGCCCGTAAGCGATGTTATGTAACTAATGCCTATGATTAGATTACAAGGATGCCAACTAGCACCTCTGATAAGCTAATACGATCATACGCCTAAAGCATCTAATCATGAGATTAATAGGAGAGGAAGCAGTGTCTCGATGGAAATACATAACTTCTAATTCATTATAATTTGTGATGTGCTGTAACATCCCTTATGGGCCAGGAGCTCTATTACGGATGTATTTAATTATTTCACAACCATTCATCTTTGTAAAGTCAGAATTTTAATCAAAATGACTATATTTAGAGAGAGCCAGAAAGAATTTCAAATTTAATACTTCTATTCCACAAAAACAGTGAAAAATATTTAAAAAATCATTGTAACACAAGAACACAATGGTTGTATCACTAGGCCAGAAACTGACCATTTGCGAGACCGAGATCATTTTGACGCAAATACGAGATCTCGCAAAACAGTTTCTGGGCGTGTGATACACCAGATTTTTTGAACCGACTTCTCTATAAATTCTTCGTATATGTCTCTACACTTTATTCTATGTTACATAACCTGAAAAATGAACATATATTTTTATCGGTTTTGCATTGCAAGTTTAATTATAATTACTTACATTTGAGCTTAAAATGCGTAATTATTATTATTTCGCATATTTTTAATGACATATGGGTCTCGTGGACGTGTGCCTGAGTGTCAGGTCACGAATCTGGGGAACCGTGTTCGATCCCGACCGACGCTAAATATTTAGAATTTCAAATAGCACAAAATTGACCCTTGTGGTGCACTCTCCACGCCAGCAATGAGTGCCCGTGAGGTGACTCCTGGTAAACGTCCGCACGGTACAAATATGTCATCATCATTACCGATATTTGCGTACAAAGCAGATTGGCACATCCAGCAATGGGTAATATGCCATGATGATGTATTTATTTTATATTTTATTTAGATGACGGAAACTCAATTGTATCACGTGAAGTTAGTTGTAGTTACAAAACAAACTAGTCCTAAAGTTGGAACTTATAATTAATCTATACGAGCTGTCAGTAATGACAGCATATTATTATTTTTATGACCAAATTTAGATATTTAAGTAACAACAATTAAAGATTTAGCCTTAAAATTTGTAAACATTTTGCTAATTCTTGTGTTGAAAATAATCTTAAATTGACATATCACCACAACAGAAATGCCAACTCCTTTTGCTGGCCTAGGTCAGCAACAGCGCATTTGTGGACGATTTGGAGTTCTGTAATACTAGTCAAAATGGACGGAGTTATGAAAAGAAATTTTTTTCAGTGCCATTTAATAATAATACCTTCAAGATGGTGGCTGTCATCAGCTATAGTCTTCGAGACGATTTCTGAATATTCGCATGACTTATTCTGTGATTTCTGGGAAAATAGTGGCGATTTCCCGGCGAATAGTCTCCTTGAGGTCTTCAAGATTTTAAGGTCGTTGTGTGTACAGTTTTGTTTTTAGATAGCTACACGAGAAGAAATCACAGGCTGTAATGTTATGCGACATCACCACACAAGGAAATCGGCTTCGTTGAAATTTTCTCGCAAAATTTGCATTGATTTCAACGCCGTAGAAATGCTTTGTTAAATTATCTTCTATAGTTCTCAGTCGGATGGCTACTTTCAGCTTTCAGCAGAATGGAGCATCAGATCTTACAACGAGGAGATTTTTCGAGAAATGTGTCCGAAGAAACTGATTTCCCTTGTATGTTGAAGTCGCCTAACCTTACACCCTGACATTTCTGGCTATCTGAAATCAAAGGTGTACACAACACACCGACATTGAAATTTTAAAGTCCTCAAGGACACTATTCGCTGGAAAATCGCCACTATTTTCCCAGAATTAATCAAGTGAGCATTCATAAATCGTCTCGAATATTTTATAGCTAATGGCGGTATTGTTTGTAAAATATTGGTTTAAAATGTGGGAGTTCTTTTTGGTTCGCCTTGTACATAGTACATCGAGAGAGTTTGGAAACAAAGGATTTAAAATCGCTCATAAAAAAAGTTCAAGCGTAAATTACGCGTAATTTGGGATTTTGACAACAATTCAATTTTCCAAGAATGCAAATCTAAACTGATTTCAAACTAACCATTGAGCCATAGTATAATGAATGTGAACTTTGAATAATAAAAAATTAACATGAACTGTTAGTTTGAATAAAACGCCTACGATTATGTATTGTAACCAAGGCATTGTCAAAGGTTTTTATTTCTGTACGTATTTATATAATAATAATAATAATAATAATAATAATAATAATAATAATAATAATAATAATAATAATGTATTTATTTGTTATAAGGTCATTTGACCTATACAAATTATCACAATTTTACATACACAATTTTTTACATATATATACAATTATACAGAGATATTTTTAGTGCCCTCTGTTGACACCCTCGTTACATGCAGAGTAGCTTATAGTGACCTCTGCTGCCACTCGGACTCATCGGGGTGTGTTGGTTTTTTGATTAAAAACTGACTCGTGTGGGAATCGAACGCGGTCCCACACGAGCAACCTTGTATGCCAGGCGAGCACTCTTGACCACACGACCACCGATGACCGTACGTATTTATATAAGCTTTTGTTTAGGTACATGATTCTATAATTCTATATGTACAAAAATACATGGAATCGAATATAAAGTGAATTTAATTTAAATTAAATTTATTTAATTTTTGTTATAAGTACCAGAATCAGAATACAGAGTGATCAAAAAGGCTGAAGATCACGTGACAACTTTTGTTCCAAAATTGTCAAAATTATATTTCAATGTTCCATAATTCATCAAAACTATATTCCACATATGACAGATGATGACAGGTGCATGACATTTTTCATTAATATCATTGCAATACGTTTCGTTTTTGTTTCGTATTGGGATTTCCAAATAAGAAAACGCTAAGTAGCGGCCAGTGGCTGATTTAGAGGGGGGCACTTGGGCACGTGCCCCCCCCACCTGTCCTTTTAAAAAATTTAATTATTACATATTATCATTCCCGTATTACACATCATAGATAAATAAACATACTAATAAAAATACAGAATTTCTATTTATTTTTCAAATTGTTTATTATTTTGGAAATGCCCCTCTAACTTTTTTTATTAGAAGTAATAGAACAAATGGTTCATTTAAACGTTTTATTATTTTTATTATACTATTTGATGGCAGATGTAGATATTTTTTATAGTCACATTTTTTTTTTATTTATTTATCTTCTGAGTACATCAACATCTAGGTCATTAGTACCCGTTACAGTTGGTTAGTATTTACAGTAATGTTATATTATTTATTTATTTTTATATACAAGTTTTGAAATTTCAAATAAATTTAATGAGTTTTGTGTCAGTTAGGAAATTGATAGTATTTTTAAGATGTTCCATATTGTTTCCCAGAGCCTCGCATAGTGTACTTGGGATATGGTGTTGTTCTCTCTGGGTGGCATATCTGGGGCACTGGATGATGATATGTTCCACTGTACGGCGTGTATTGCATCGTTCACAAGTAGGTGGCTCGGTCTTCTCAAGGATGTATTGGTGGGTGAGCAGCGTATGTCCTATTCGTAGTCTCGTAATTTTTGTTTGGTCTCTTCGGTATTGTAGATTTGTCCATTTTGAGGTGTCGGTTTTGATTGTTCTCAGCTTATTGTTTGTTGTATTTGTCCACTTTTGATTCCAGGCGTCTTTTATGCGTTTTTTAATTAGTTTTATAAAGTCTTGAGATGGTATAGGTGTTTGTGTTAGTACCTCAATGGTGGCGTTCTTGGCTGCTTTGTCTACCTCTTCGTTACCATGTATCCCTATATGTGATGGTACCCATACGAATGAAAGATCAGTCATCTGCACATGTTTTATTTGTTGTATTTTGTCCTGTATTTTTTGTATCAGTGGTTCAACAGAATATATTCTCTGTAAACTTTTAATAACGCTGAGTGAGTCCGTGCAGAGTAAATATTTTTTGTTTGGATGTCGAAGTTTCGCAATTTCTTCTAGAGCTTGTAAGATGCTATAGGCTTCAGCACTGTATATGGTTAACACGTCCGGTAAGTGGTATTTGATGGTATGGTTGTTAAATGCTATCGCTGCTCCCGTTTTTCCTTCGATTTTTGATCCGTCGGTATATATTTGTTGTCCTTTTTCTTGGCTGCATATTTCGTGGAATTCTTGTACGTATATCTGTGGTACAGTGTCATTTTTTTTGTGTTTGGTCAGGTCTAGGATGTACTTTGGATGGACTTTTTTCCACGGAGGGATTTTATCGATGTAAATGGTTTCGAACCGTGGAAGGGTTAGGTGGAGGTTTGATAGGGAGTTGAGTCACATTTAAAAGATACGACTATCAACTTTTATTTTTTAAATAACATACAATAATTATTTCACTAAAATATAAACCGCCATTTTTTATCTTAAGTTGTTCTTATTACTTAATTCGATGTTTTACCTTGTTTCATATAACATTGTTGCATTTTATTTATTTTCACATAGCTACTTAGAATATTTGAATAAACATTATTTCTCATATTTCTCAAACTCATTTACTTGTACATTTTATTATTTTTTGTTATGGTACAGGACCCTAAATAGATCATTAAAAAGACAAAAAATGGGGGTTTATAATTTAGTAAAATAATTATAGGTTGCTATTTAAAAAATAAATGTTCTGATTTTATAAAAAAATATTTACATCTGCCATTAAATAGTATATTTAAAATAATAAAACTTTTATATGAGCAATTTTTTACAATACAATACAAAAAATAGAGAGGTGGGGAGGGGGCTCACTCTATATATTTAAAATTTGTTTTTCCGAAATTAGTGCCCCCCCTATTATAATTTTCTAAATCCGCCACTGGTAGCGGCGAATATTAGAACTACAAAAAGTGGTAAACAGTTGACATTTACATGAAACTATATGACTACAAAAATTCTATTATTTATAAAGTGTGGTCAGAAAAATCCTAACTCGGGGTAGTCTATGTACAGGGAAACGTATGTCTGATCATTATTCAACTCAAAAGTCAAGCCTGGATAGTGCTCTTCCAACTAAGCTATTGGCTGCTCTCCTCTCTGTATGTAATTCATATTTATAATAGGTATTTGGACTATGGTTGGTTTTACCAAAAACTCAATTATTATGCTATGCAGTATAATTATATTTTTAAAAAATAATGTGCCTAATATCCACACCCAGCAATGGGTAATACGCCGTGATGATTTTATATTTAATATCCGTTTTCAAATGCCATCATTATATGAATATATATATATATATATATATATATTTTTTGTTAATCTACTAAGTTTAAAACCATAAAATACGGCGCGTCCCCATTGCATCGGATTTCAATTTTATCAGTTTTAGATTCACAAAAAGCGCTATTTCTGTTAAACTATCGTGCCTCTTATGCCCATCTTTATCATTTTTATTATTAAAGACTCAAAGCCGATTAATTGGGAATGCACCTTAAGTCTTAAGACGAGATCAATAGTATTACTTTCTATAACGCAATGTATGACCATTAACAAATGTACGAGTATATCGAAATCAAATGTCTTACTTTGCTGTCAAAATTTAGAAGCTTGTTTTTGTTATATGTTTATTTAAAATTAAATGGTTGTTGGTAATACAGGATGCATATAATGCCTAATATTTACAATAGATGAATTTACTAACAATAAGATGTGTAAAGTAAGAAGTTAGCTTTTATTTTATTTCAAAGTCTGTAACTTCATTCGCATAAAGTTCCTTTGTCTCTGACAATGTTCTTCGAATTTAAATAGAAGTTACTGAAGTTCAAATAAAGAGAATATTGGAAATGAGAAAATTGGACGCGAATTTTGTCAATTCTACGAGGTTACTGTTAAAGGCAGAATTTCTCTGTGTTGTCGGGTCAGATAAATATGAATAAAATGAATGTTATTACATAATTGTTACAAAACTTATATTTTTTTCTATCTAAACAAATTATTATTTTTTAAAATTACTGATAAATAAAAATATATAAAATATAAAAACAACAAACAAAACGCAATATCACAAATTTGAATATTTCTGGCGACCTACAAATGCATTTTTCGAGAAAAAAACATCTTTAAAATGGTTTACTAAAGAGGGTATCAGACGTATGCGCAAATCTGCAACTGTTTTGACAACAGTTGCTGCAACTTGCAACCTACGTTATCAGACGTACGCAAGATATATAGAATTTTTTTAGTCTCGACGTTGGTACACATGATATTTAATTCCTGTTGTCATTTTTACCTTCCGTCACCTTTAGGTAAGGAAGGTATTGTCTTTGGTAAAAAAATTCGATGATGAGTTTTTAATCAATAAGCACGTTTTAGGGTCCCTAGAATACGAATTTACTATTTTTACGATGATGTCTGTATGTGTGTGTGTGTGTGTGTGTGTGTGTGTGTGTGTGTGTGTGTGTGTGTGTGTGTGTGTGTGTGTGTGTGTGTGTGTGTGTGTGTGTGTGTGTGTATGTGTGGATGTGTGTGTGTGGATGTGTGTGTGTGTGTGTAACAAAATTTTCGTCTGCGATAACTCTAATACTACAGTTACAAAAATTATAATTTTTCGTGTACTTCTTCGTTACATCCATATGAAGAGCTGATTAGATTTTGGTTACAATTGGTCAACCGGAAGTACCATCATTTGAAGATTTTAACAGTTTTTATTGAAAAAACTATGTTAAATACAATTTTTTCACATTTGATGTTATTATAAATATTAAAGAATATTTTATTCTCTATACCATTTGACTGCATTTTATACTTAATATTAAATGGATATAGAGTTAAAAAATTATAAAGAAATTAAATTTCATAAAGTAGCTATAGCTATGAAAACAGTTACTATATTAAGAAAATTCTGATTGAAAGATGTCAGTGTCAAGTGAAATTGACATAGTGTGTTTGTCATAATTTTTACTGGAAATATAGGATCTTTTGCTTTCTGTATGGAATTTGTATAAAATACATACAACTGCTTTAAGGTAATGTACAAGAAATAGAATATTTAATTTAATAATAACAATAAATCTTTTATTTTTGCAGATACATTATACTGTATATAGAAAACGTCACAAAATAATAATTTTCTGTATGAAATTTGCATAAAATACATGCAACTGCCGGAAGATAATGTACAAGAAATAGAATATTTAATTTAGCAAGGAACTTTCCGTATGAAATTTGTACAAAATACATAGAACTGACGCCGTGAACTGACGCTGACGGAAGGTAATGTGCTGGCCACATCAGATTTTTTAAAGTTTGAATCATTTATTTGTATTTAGACGAATAATATCATATATGAACAAGAAATTATTAGCTGCTACTACGTTATTTAAAATATGGATGTCTCGTATTCCACAGAGCTTCTTTTCTTATGAGATCAATCAGTTTGAAAAAATTCGTCTGATTTTATTTCAATTCCAGCTCCTCCAACCATTTTTAAATATTTCGTACTGTTTCAAACAGTGTAGGGATTTTTACTCCCTAAGCCCCTTTACTACGCATGCGTTGCAGATACGTGTGACTAGTTTTCGAACAAGATGTAAAACTAGTTGCAGGAAAATTGTTGCATTATCACACGTCAAAAGTTGCACGAAACGCTTGAAGTTGCAGAAAATGTGTGCCAGGTTGCAGATACGTGCGTACGTGTGATAACCCCATAACGGAACAGCTTTGCTTTGCCTATCCAGATGGTTGAAAAATGGACAGCCTACACCGAGTGGTGGCGGTTAGGGGTGAACATATAAGGATTTAACATGGGATTTTAGTTTTATGCAATTTTTTTGACCCCTCAAAACGATTAAATTCCAATTCAGTGGTTTTACATACACAAACATCCATGCCTTAGTGGGATTCGAACCCAGAACCCCGAGCGCAATCTTGATTAGTGAAGGTTGAGCCACCGGAGCCTTCCTCTCTTATTCATTTTACGGCAAAAACTGTAGAGTGCAATGTTGCATAGAATTAATAGTTGCATAGCAAACTGTTTTTGCTTTTTTTATTATAGTTTTGATTTGATCATAATTTTCAAAACAAATTTCAAAATTTCTGTGAATTAATAGCAATAGCCATGACATAACATATAGAAAACAATATTATTTTGTTCATATTCTGTCATTTTTTTATAAAAAATAAATTAAAAAATGAATATTTCTTCGAATGAGGAACGTGTCTTGGTTATAAAAAATTATTATGGTGGAAATAGTTAAAGAATTCGGGATTTCCGTCAGAAAAAAAAGAAAACAAGTGTCATGGCTATTGCTACGAATTAACAAAAAAATTGAAATCTCTTTAAAACTGTGGAGAAACTAAAAACATAATAGAAAATGCAAAAACAGTTTCGTATGCAACATTTAATTCCGAACAACTTTGGACTCTATAATTTTTGCCGTAAAATAAAAAGAGCAGGAACATGCATAACACTCAAATCCCATGTTAAATCCCTATGCCTTTAACCGCCACAACCCTGCATAATATAGTTCAAATTGGTGGTATCTTTCGGTAGCTAATACCTAACCTAAATAATGGGGTATGTGACCAAATTTTTATTTTTACATAATATGATACTAAAAAAAAAAAACTACCCGTATTTTTTTACATCGATTAATTATTCGTACTGTACGAGAAAGCAATTATTAAAAATTTGGGGAAGGGATTTGTGACGTGACAATGTTAGAAGCGTGAAAAAAGACGGTTAGACTGGAAAGAAAGAGATAGTTATAACCAGATGTGACCATGCCACACCCTGCCACACTTACCGCAACATAAACGCGACGCTGATAGGCAGATTTATAACTACCGTTTCCTTCCCGCAGTCTATCTGTCTTCGTCCACGGTTCTAACATACTTATGGCATGTATCCCTTCTCCAAAACATTAAATTGTTTATAACAAGATTATTAAAAATTAATATTTAGTTTTTATTATTATAATGAGAAGCTACAGTGGTTAGTTTTTATATTTTATGACATATATATTGAAATTCGTATATGGTCACATACCCCATTTGAATGTGAAAGTGTTCTACTAATTTAACTTATTATTTATATTTTCAATTATTATAATAATAGTAAGTAAACCATAACGAGAAATCTATAAATATTTTACAATTATTAATATTTGCTTTGTTGTAGCTTTCGCACGATTATCTTCTTTATTAATTAGTAAATTATTATAATTATGAAAGTCTTTATGAAGTTGTTTATTGTCTTACGCAATTGACCCAGAGGCTAAAGCATTCTTTTTATGGTGTGTAATAATTGTTTGTTACATACCTCCTAGAAGCAGATGTTTTTCATTGTTTCAATGTTGGAAAGATCACGATTTTCCAAGTATATATATATATATATATATATATATATATATATATATATATATATATATATATATATATATATATATATATATATATATATATATATATATTTATATATTTATATATTTATATATGACTGTAATGAAAATTTTAAACGATGTCAGACTAGTTCAATAATAATTATCTCCACCTTAATATAAATAAAACGGAATAAATTAGATTTCACAATAAATTCAATAAATCTCCTCTAGATGTAGATTTAGAAATTAATAATTCAACCATATCAAGAGTTTCAAATACTAAATTCCTAGGATTAATTATTAATGCTAAATAGGTAGGTACCTATACGTGCCTATACTATCTTGAAAAGTTGGCAAGTTCATATAGTGACGTGAAATTTTAAAAAACGAAAAGCATTAAAATTCACGAACCTGCGGTGTTTGTTGATGAGGCTAACGTAGCCGGACTGTTTGGCGCCCACGGTGAGCAGGGTACCGCCCACCACGTCCAGCTGCTCCGCTGTCTTCATATCTTCTTTTTGGGAACCCTCTGCTGCATGCTGCTCTTCTACCGGGGTGCTCGTCTGCAATACAACATAAACTTTTAAAGATTTTTATGTACAAGTGAACATATATTCTGGCTAGGTACACATCATAATATTTTTTTTATATTTTGCGTTCATAATGAAGTCATTACGATACGCAATTGCGTAGCGTAATGACCTTCATTTCGATACGCAATATTTGTTTTAGACGATTGGTACTAGATGACGTTTCTTTAACCCATTTTTACCTAATTTATTTTTAGTTAATTGACAATTCATTTTAATAATATAATGTCGAAATTATTATTTTTTTTTTATTTAGGTAAGATTATTTACTTGAAAATGTACAAATGGTTACACGTATAATCACAAATTCGGTAATAGAGTAAGATCCCAGGGCCCCCAGACGTAACTTATTTTCTCAAAGATGAAATGTGTGGAATAGAGTAGTATTCCTATGTACATTGAACACACGCATACCTGCTGAGTTGGGAAAACGGCCAATTTACAGGTATCAGGTGCGAAAGGTAAGTAAAATTGGACTTACTTCACTTAAATTCTGAAGGCTGATTTTTATGTATGGCTTATAGAATATTAGTACAAAATAATATTCAACACTTCCAGACACTTCCGCTCGGCCTTAACTTCCGACAGACGCTTTAAAGCTCACACAAAAATACATGAACTTAATTATTTTCTGATGCTTGATTTTTATATATGTTAATTAGGGGACTATTTCAAACCTATATGTACACAGCCAGACAAATGCTAAGGGCCAAACATCCCCCCAGACACAGAAAACATTCTGCTATGAGTATGAGCGCGAGGGTACTATTCACGCGTTTCAGAGCGAGCGAGATAGCCATGTAAGCTGATTTCCCCCTCTTAAACTTACAGTCTGCTCTACTCTACTGTGTGTTTGCACTGTAGCATCCTAAGTGGCACAAAAAATATTTTGTGGAATTTTAGTCCACAATTTTTAATTTTTGA
Organism: Harpalus rubripes; assembly: GCA_963082715.1. NCBI lineage: Eukaryota > Metazoa > Arthropoda > Insecta > Coleoptera > Carabidae > Harpalus > Harpalus rubripes. Next base: position 97,634,881 of record OY720448.1, on the reverse strand, counting down.
CTTATTGTTCAATAAATTTTATCGAAAAGTTAACATTTTTTTGTGTCGCTTGGGATACAGTATTATATTGAGTTTGTAAGAGCATAGATGTTAATTTAGGAAATAAATATGGTTTAAAAGTAAATTCTATTGACATGTTAATTATTTATTAATAAATATTTTATTTTATTTCAAGCATCAAGGTCATCATCGTTAGTGAGGTTAGATGATTCGTCATCAAGCCGAACATGTTAACCCGGATCCAAGTCATCTTCTTCATCATTATCATCAAGAGTAGCTTTCTCTGTAAAAACAAATAAACGAATCAAAATGTAAATAGCAAATAATTAAAAAAAAAAATTGAAGTCAAAGTTAAATACCTGATTCCCCCTGCAGTGATTCAGAATGTTTTATGTGTCTGGGGGGATGTTTGGCCCTTGTCTGGCTGTGTACATATAGGTTTGAAATAGTACCCTAAGTAACATATATAAAAATCAAGCATCAGAAAATAAGTAAAGTTCATGTATTTTTGTGTGAGCTTTAAAGAGTCTGTCGGAAGTTAAGGCCGAGCGGAAGTGTCTGGGAGTGTTGAATATTATTTTGTACTAATATTCTATAAGCCATACATAAAAATCAGCCTTCAGAATTTAAGTGAAGTAAGTCCAATTTGTACTTCCCTTTCGCACCTGGTACCTGTAAATTGGCCGTCTACCCAGGTATGCGTGTGTTCAATGTACATAGGAATACTACTCTATTCCACACATTTCATCTTTGAGAAAATAAGTTACGTCTGGGGGCCCTGGGATCTTGGACTATAAGTAAATGTTAATATAATGTTTGTAGAAGGCGCAAAATATAAAAAATAGAATAAAGAACTCATTTTATAAGACTTTCTTTCGCACTTGTCAATTAGAAAACTCGCTCGTTTTCTAAATTTTGACGCGTGCGAAAAAAACATGTCTTATAAAACACGTTCTTTAATATACTATTAGTACAATAAAGGGTGATTTCACGAACAACTTCTCAAATTTTAAGTATTTTCTAAGTGAATCAAAAAAAGTATAAAAAGTATTAAATAAGTTTTTGATAATTGCTGTCGAAATTATGTTCTGCACATTTTCTCTAAAGCCCGATCCTAGTACCTCTAGTTAAAATGACTGTTTATTAACCATTAGTTACTATTTAAACTGGAGGTTAGAAACGATGCGAACAACAGTTTAAACTTACAGTTAGCTCTAACCAAATGTGGTAAGAACAATTTTGCAACATAACCGTTGGTTAATACATACTAATTGTCAAACTGTCACTTTAACTAGAGATGATATAGGAGCGGGCCTTAATAATGTTTAATATTTAGAAGTTGGTTAAATCGACAATGTGTGTCATTCAATTCTGTCTAGCATTTTGCTACAACTTAGCGTTAGCAGTATATGCTATTTGTGTGTTGAACGTACCCAATGTAACGTGTATATTGAAGATAACAAGGTAAGTAAATTAAAATATGTAATCTGATTCTGATTATTATAATAAAAACGCTCACGCAACAAAAAACCCTTATAATCTTTTTATTTTGTTAGCTAGTCTGACTAAAACCAACGGTGAGTGAACTGTGTGTCACAAAATTAAAAACAGATTTTCCAATTTTCATTACAGCTGGTTGACACAGACAACCCGATAATGTATGGTACATATACCGCCTATATACAATTACAAAAAACACATTTGTTTATATAAAACGTCAAACGGCATTTGTAATTGAAAATAAAAGTTATCGATATAATTCGTATTTTTGTTTCTTTTATAACCATATAAGTTATATTTGAAGTTAGGGCATATGCACTTATTTGTTTACCTATATAATTATTGTTGCGCTACAGCTATTCATATACTTACTTTCTACATTAAATCTAGTAACTATAAAGCTGCCAACAAAAGAAAGTTTAGTGATTTCATCCATCTAGTTAATGAAGACAATCCAAATACGTAGACAATTGGGATTGGGAGCAGTTTTTCAAATAACATTTAACATTATGTATGTAATATGTTTTGAAAATTTGAAACAAAAATTGTAACAATGTTGACACACTTAACGCCTACTTTATTCAAAAAGAAGTTTTTGTAACACAACACGTTCATCTTGTCTGTAATTATCAGCTAATAGATAATCTATGATCGCTATCATACATCATCATCATAAACAAAATGATTATGAATATTTTTACAACATTCTTATTTTTAAGGCCCGATCTTACCACCTCTAGCTTATTAACCATTAATTAAGAATTCAACTGAAGATTGGAAAGTGATGCGAACAACAGTTTTTACTTCCAGTTAGTTCTAACCAAAGGTGGTAAGAACTATTTTGCAACATAACCGTTGGTTAACCTAACTCCTTACTGTCACATTAACTAGAGGTGGTAGGAGCGGGCCTAGACTCGGGCCACACTATGCGTTTTGGCGGAACCGGTTCAACGGGTCAGGACCAGTAGACCGGGAAGACAACAACTTTTTGTTTTAAATGAAAGCGCCCAAATCGATGCAGTTGCCGGATACTACCGCACCATGTTGCGGTTTGACAGGACGGTCATTTTCCCGCAAGACAACTATAACACATATTTACTGAGTTTACATGCAGTTTTGAAAACGTTTTTAGTTTTGAAAACGCCATGTATACAATGTCAAAACGGTTTTGAATTATCTCAAACCAAAACTAAAATTCATGGGTTGGACTTGAAAACTAGTTTCAAAACTACTCATGTAAACACTTAAAATTCAGTTTCGATACTGCGCATGCGTACAGAGCATAACGTTTCTGTTGCTTTGTGTTACTAACCTTCAAATATACTGACAGTTGTGTAGTTTTAGTGCGTAGTGGTACGAAATATAAAAAATAATTAGAATAAGAGTAAAACGAAGTATTTGGAGTGAAGAGGATCTGTCACTTACATCAGCTAAATGCGCAAGCGCCGTAACTGATTTCAAATTATTTTTTAAACTTGTTTTGAAAAATACATGTAGACAGTTTTGCATAATTTTGTTTGAAAACTGAAACCATTTTCAAAACGTAGTAATTGTGTTGGCCACATCAGATTTATACCTTCCGTCACCTTTAGGTAAGGAAGGTATTGTCTTTGGTCAAAAATTTCGATAAGTTTTTAATGAATAAGCACGTTTTAGTCCCTAGAATACGATGTTACTATTTTTACGATGATGTCTGTATGTATGTATGGATGGATGTGAGGATGGATGTATCTATGTGTGTGTGGCGATTCTTTCGGAGCGCATAACTCCAATACCACCTTTCCAAAAATTATTTTTGCGTATTCCTCTACTTTGCATCCATATGACGAGCTGATTAAATTTTGGTTATAATTGGTAGACCGGAAGCACCCTAATTCGAAGATTTTAACAGTTTTTCTTGAAAAAACGCTGTTAAATATCATTTTATTTCATATTTAATGTTATTATAATATATTATTCTCTATACGATTTGATTACATGGCGGACGAAAAGTGAGCCACGCCTTGGCCATACCCTGATTATAAAGGTATCCTACAATTAGAATGTTTGTGTTATAATTTTACTGGAAATATAAAAACTTTCTGTATGGACTTTGTAGAAAATACACTGACTGAAGGTAATGTACTGGAATAATGGAATCTTTTGCAAGAAACTTTCTGTGTTGAATTTGTACAAAATACATAGAATTGACGGAAGGTAATGTGCTGGCCACATCAGATATTTTATTAATTATTTTATTAAGGGCCGGTATTTTCACTTGCGAATA
>OY720448.1:97406115-97626115 GCA_963082715.1 Harpalus rubripes | reverse complement strand
AAATCCCAATACGGGGTGGATGCACAAAGAATACATAATAGTTACAATACAATGTTTCAACAGACGAAAAATAATTATTTACAAAACAAAATTTTCAAAAATTAAAATCAATTTAAAATATATAAATATATTGTATGACATATCATGAGCCAAACCCCATATGTTTTACAATAACAGTACTTTACAAAAAAAAAATTGTATCCTTTCAATGCTGTTGCTGTATATATTATACGACGGATTTCATATTTGTAAGCAGTATTCCAATTTTGAACGGACGAATGAAAAATATAAAATTTTGAAAGTTCTTAACCTAAGAAAGGAACGACAATAGGGTATTCTCTAAGGATTAATAATATTAAAAATTTATTAAAAATATTAGTGTTGATGGGTAAACAACAGAGAAAAAACAAAAAATCATATTATAAATTGACTGTTACAAAAGGTATAAAGCATTTAAATTTTGCTGATGTACTAGGTGACCTTCCAATGGGAGACCAGTTGAAATCCCTACTCCATGTTCGAATAATATATATCAAGATGGCGAATAAAGATAGTGTTACTGAGAAAGTTTCTGATAAAAATGTGTGCATTAGGTGTCATAAAAATGCTGTAAGTGGCTATAAGTGCTCAAAATGTAATGTGATATCGCACACTAGTTGTGTAAATGCATTAAAATTACATATCGAGAGTGACGGTTCTATCATATGTTGTAAAAGTGTGACACATGCGAGTGATGACATTAAATCGCCCTTTAAAGAGTGCGTAAATAATAACGAATTGTTTTACTTAAAGGAACTTATTGCGCAAAAAGACATACTAATTGAATCACAAAATCGAACAATAGACATTTTAAAAGTCCAACTTGACGTACTAAATAATTTAGTAAATAAAATAGATTTCACATGTGTACAAACAGCGCCACCTAATGGACACAAACTGAAAAAAAATAATAACAAACAAGCAAGTGCTGACTCCCCGTCAACAAATAAACTATCATCCATTAATAAAATTACCGATAGTGTCGATCATGGAGAAAATGGCCGAAATGTAAACAAAACAATTAATATTGAAAATCGTGTAGTAAAAACTTTAAATACAAACGAAAAAGTAGAAAATTCTACAACAACGAACACACATCTAGAAAACAAGAAACCACAGCGAATTTTAGGGTCCCGAAAAATAACTGATACTTCGATTATAAAGCCCTCCCAAAGGTTTGCACTCATCCATGTGAGCAAATTACATCAGGATACAAAAGCTGAAGACATGGACCGTTTCTTGACCCCCATGTTTCCAGAAGCAAAATGCGAGAAACTAAACTCGAAGCATCCCACCTTATATTCTTCGTTTAAAGTAGCTGTTGCGGAAGAAAATAAGGTTAAAGCAATGGATCCAGATTTGTGGCCAGAAGGAACGGTTATAAATAAGTTTTTTCGATCAAAGAAAAGACCTAAAGAACTCACTAACTAATACTCTTGTTTCAGTTGTAGATGTGTTTAACATTTTCCATGTAAATGCCCAGTCTCTCACGAACAAGGTAGACGAATTAAATTTGTTTTTAAGCGAATATCTCTTTGACGTGGTATGTATATCAGAACATTGGTTTGACGCTGAACAAATTAAAGTAGTTCATTTATACAAGTATTTGTTAATAAGTTCCTTTTGTAGAGGTACTAATTGTCATGGAGGCGTGGCAATCTTTTTAAAAGATAATATAAATCATAAACCCCTTGATTTAAGTAAATTCTGTGTCACTTTTGAAGCAGAATTTTGTGGTATTGAATTAATAGATGGAAATCTAATTATTATAACAGTTTATAGACCTAGCGGTGCTAATTTCCAAGTTTTTCTGGAACAGCTAGAATTGTTGCTAGCATTTGTCACAAATAAGAATAAGAAAATAATACTTGCAGGAGATTTTAACACAGATTTCTTAGAAATGTCTACAAATACAATGAATTTAGTTAATATTATAAATACTTTTGATATAAGACACATTATAAATGAGCCAACTCGTATTACACCCACTTCATCTTCTTGTCTTGACAATTTTCTTACAAACTGTAATGAAACGGAAATAGAGAGTAAGGTTATAGAGCCTCTATTGTCAGATCATAAAGGTATAATACTTAAATTAAAAATTGAATTTTACCATACTATGCCCGAATACATTTTCAAAAGGCGGTATAATACTTATGACATAGAGAACTTTAAAATTGTATTATTGAACGTAAACTGGAACTTCATTTATAAGCCAAATTTAGATGCTAGTTTAGCTATGAAAAGTTTTGTTGACCTATTTATAAAACAAATTGATACTAATTTCAAAGTATTTAGAATTTGTAAAAACCCCAATAAAATATCCCTAAACTGGTTCTCTAAATTGTTTCACGACATGAGAACCACTTTAATGATTCTAAAAACAATTTCATTGGGTACTAACAACAAAGAAGATATAGAGAATTATAAAAATTTTAGAAAAAGTTATAGAAATGAAATTAAAAACAGTAAAAAAAGAGCATATAGTGACTTCATTGGCGGGTCAAAAAATAAGATAAGAGACAGCTGGAGAATTATAAATACGAAAAGAGGATGTAATGTCATAACAAAACCTAGCAGCAATATTACTAATGTAGAATTCAATGAATTTTTCACCTCTATTGCAGGAACTATTATAAATGGCATACCTAATAAAGACTTTCAAGTTCAAAATTTTAATTGTAATCCGCCTATAGTGACCTCTCATTTTGTATTTTCTGAAATTACTGAACAAGAGGTGTTTGAAGCTACTCTGTCTTTAAATAACTCCAACTGTCGTGATGTATATGACGTGGACATTAAAATCATTAAAGAATGTATAGAATACATAGTAATTCCCTTAACTGTTGTAGAAATTGTGTGTAGTAGACAAACACCCTGTATAAGTGTAATTATCGGTAACGAACAGTAGTTTTACCGACCGAGTTAGCGAGCAATTTTTGATTGTCAGATGTTTGTGTTTTAGTAGTCAATCATGGCTGTAGCCATTTTGTTCCAGTGTGAATCAGTTCGTTCAGTTTTGTAGTTGTGTTTTTTATATGATTTTCCCCAATAATAAATGTCCTTTTCAATTAAATATATATGAAATAAAGTGTGCAAGTGTTTCTCTTTCTCATAAATCCAACATTTGGCGACCGTGACAGGACTTAAAGTATAATGGATAGAGCAAGAAAAGCACGTGGAATCTCAAGGACTTCGTTCACAAAGATTTCTAACCAGATCAAGGCGTTGCTGAAAGAAGATGAAAAGGACATACGTGAGATTAAATCACAATTCGAATTATTGGAGAAAAGGTACAGTGACATTTTAGAATTAGATTCTGAAATAAATAATCTGTTACTAGACAACGATAACACAACTGAAAAGGAGTTCGAGGACGAACAAGATGTAGCAGACCAGTATGCTTTAAATTATTCCAGAATAAAAACTGCTATGTCGGATTTAGAAGAGGATAGAATGTCAGTGGCTGCTGGAAGTGACAGAAGTGTTGCACAAGCAAGCAGCAACAGCAGCTGCAATCAAAAACGTTCTTTCAAACTACCTCTGCTAGAACTGAAGAAGTTTAATGGGGACATCAAAGAATGGCTTCAATTTTGGACACAGTTCAAGAAAATAGACGAAGATGAAACCATCGGAGCAGGTGACAAGTTCCAATATCTTTTACAAGCTACTGTCGCTGGGTCAAAGGCTAGAGAATTAGTAGAAAGTTTTCCTGCAACTGAAGGTAACTATCCAAAAGTTATAACTGCTCTTAAGTCTAGATTTGGTAGAGAAGACTTATTGGTTGAAGTCTATGTCAGAGAATTGTTGAGTTTAGTTTTACAAAATACTCTTTCATCAAATACAATATCTTTGGCCTCTCTTTATGATAAACTTGAGTGTCATCTAAGGGCACTAGACACACTTGATGTTACTACTGAAAAATGTGCTTCCATGCTTTTACCATTAGTAGGATCATGTTTGCCCGAAGATGTTTTACGTATGTGGCAAAGAAATAGTGCTGTAATGCAAGTTGTACAGGCTCAGTCTATTGTAAAATGTGAAGAAACTGGTATTAATACTGAAAACGTTGAAAACTCTTCAAAGAATCGATTGGATCAACTAATGCAGTTTATTTCAGCTGAGGTTGCAAATGAACAAAAGGTAACTTTAGCTAAATCTGGTTTTGGAGTTACAGCTAACAGGAATACTAGGAAGAAAGAACGCGGTTTCAAGCCTGTGAATTCTATTGCGGAAGATTTACCTACTGCGGCTGGTTTGTTAACGACCTCAACAAAGGAACAACGTAATGGTTGTATTTTTTGCAATGGCGGCCATAAGACTACCAACTGTTTTAAAGCTCGAAATATGTCGCTAGTAGAAAAACGTAAAATGCTAGAGAAAAATAAGTGCTGTTACCTTTGTTTTAGGCCAGGGCATCCAGCAAGAGCATGTACGAACAGACCGACATGCATAGTATGCCAGAAAAAACATCATGTCCTAATGTGTGATAATTTACCACAAATTCCTGAAAATAAAAAGGAAGACATTCAGTCACCAGAGTTGCAGAGCAAGGAAGATAAAGGTCAGTCGCAGTCTTTAGCAAGCTTCTCAAGTGCTCCCGATGTATTGCTACAAACTCTGCTAGTTAAAGTGAGAGGTAATGGAGTAACTGCTGTTGCACGCGCTATAATTGATTCAGGCTCACAACGTTCCTACATTCTGAAAGAAACAGCTGAAAGATTCAAATTTAAACCTAAAAGAGAAGAACATATTCAGCACTCTCTTTTTGGCGGTACTACCACTAACATTTGTGATCACAATGTGTTTACTTTATATTTGTCAAATCTGGGTGATACATATAAATGTAATTTTGAAGTTTTAGATCAAGATGTTATTTGTGGCCGGATTCCACCTGTGAAACCAGGACCTTGGATACAAGAACTGAAAAGCAATAATATTAAATTAACTGACATGCAAGAACGTCCTATAGAAATATTAATTGGGGCTGACGTTTCAGGAAAATTGCTTACCGGTGGGTACAGAATTCTCGATTGCGGACTAGTGGCTGTTGAAACTAGACTTGGATGGACGTTAATGGGTAAAATTCCAAGTCAACAAAATAGTGAAAGCGCAGCGCTAGTTGTGACATCGATGTTAATCACAGAAGCAAATGTATCAGACCTGTGGAAACTAGATATTTTGGGTATCAGTGATCCAATAGAGAAGAAAACGAAAGACGAGTTACATTTAGCAGCAGTGAATCATTTTCTCAAGACAGTTAAAGTTAATGAAGAGAACAGGTTTGAAGTTCATCTGCCTTGGATTGAAAACCATATTCCACTGCCTAGCAACTATAATCTAGCACAAAAACGATTGAATAACACAGTAAAAAAGTTAAAAGTTGACAACTTGTACGATGAGTATCAAAATGTATTTGATAACTGGATACAGGAAGGTGTGATCGAAGAAGTACTAGAAACAGAACTCGATAAGCCGGGACATTATTTACCGCATCGACCCGTAGTGAAAGAAGGTAGTACTACCAGGATACGCCCTGTATTCGATGCTTCTGCAAAAGAAAAACATAGCCCATCGTTAAACAATTGTCTAGAAAAAGGTACTAATCTAATAGAATTAATTCCTTCTATTTTATTACGTTTTAGATTAAAGAAAATAGGAGTTATAGCAGACATTAGAAAAGCTTTCTTACAAATCAGTTTGTTCCCTAACGACAGAGATTTTCTCTGATTTTTCTGGTTTGATAAAGAGGAAAATCTTAAAGTTTATCGACATTGTAGAGTGGTATTTGGTGTTTCGTCAAGTCCATTTTTATTGGGTGCAGTATTAAAATATCATCTCAATTCTGTTTTGACACAATGTGAGGAAAAACAATTGTCGTTTAACAAGGAAATAGTCATACAACTAATGGAAAGCTTCTACGTAGACAATTGTGTAACCAGCGTAGATACTGGGCAAGATTTAAAACAATTTGTAGAAGAAGCCACTGCAATATTGAATATTGGAAAATTTGAACTTAGAGGGTGGGAGTATACTGACCTTCAACACTGTCCAGAAGAAGAGAAAATATCCAATGTGTTAGGTTTGTTGTGGAATAGGCAAGATGATACGTTGGAGATTAACTTGGAAAGTTTAAAATCACCAAATTTAGAAAAAGTTACAAAACGAACGATTTTGTCCGTGGCATACAAAGTGTTTGATCCTGTAGGAGTAACAAGTTGTGTTATTCTGTTACCAAAATTACTGCTGCAACAAGCTTGTGACTCGAAAGTAAGTTGGGACCAAGAAGTAAATGAAGATATTAAGTCTCAATTTTTAAATTGGGTAAGTGAATTGTCGTACTTATCTGATATAAAAATCCCTAGATGGTTAATAGGAGTAAACAGTGTTGATAACTTAACGCTTCATATATTTTGTGATGCCAGTAAGGTATCATATGCAACGGTTGTATTTTTAAGAGCCGCAACAGACAATAATGTTCAAGTTCAGCTAATACAAGCGAAGACACGAGTATCTCCTATAAGTAAAGGTAAGAAGAAGATTTCTATTCCGAGGTTAGAGCTGTTAGCAGCTACAATTGGAGCGAGGCTATATTCTTCTATAGTAAATGAGTTGAGTGCATACAATCTAAAGACATTTTTTTGGTGTGATGCTACAACAGTCCTAGCATGGATAAATCGAGCCGAACAATGGGATGTATTCGTAGCAAATAGAGTTAACGAAATCAGGCAACTTACCTCAGGTTGTGAATGGAGACATGTACCAGGAGCACTAAACCCTGCTGACTTACCCTCACGTGGATGTAGTGCAAGGAAACTTGTTGAATCCAAATGGTGGGAGGGTCCAGATTGGATTAGAGATCCACCTAATTTATGGCCTTCTTATAACATTAAGTATGATGAAGATGAAATCAATGAAGAAAAAAGGAAAGGTGTTATTTCATCTTTAATAAATACGACAGGTAATACTGACTGGTATTATGTATACTTTTCGAAATATAGGCAGATTATTCGATTAATTGGTTGGCTGTTAAGATTAAGAAATAACATGTCAACTAAACAGAAACGATGTAGCGGAGATCTCTCTACCGAAGAAATCGTTACAGCTGAAATTAAGCTAATTTATTTAATCCAACAAGATTCATTTACAGGAGTAAATGATCCAAAGTTAGCAACTTTGAGTCCACATGTAGACGGAGAAGGTATCATTCGTTTGACGACAAAGATTTCAAATCGTGAGGATATTTATAACTTCTGCTATCCAGTAGTTCTGCCAAATCATACTCATCCAGTTGTATCTAGACTGATCATGAGCTTACACTGTGAGTCGTCTCATGCAGGTATAGAAATGATGATGACTATAGTAAGGAAAGAATATTGGATCCTAGGTGGCAGGCGTACTATAAGAGCAGTTATAAATAAATGTCAAAGTTGCAAGAGACAGAAAGCTAGAAAAATAGAAGTTGTACCAACACCTTTACCTGAAGATAGAGTGAAGGATGCAAAAGTTTTTGAGGTTGTTGGAGTGGATCTAGCCGGACCCCTATACGTAAAAAGCGACAAAGGGAAATCTAACAAGAAAGTATGGATATGTTTATATACTTGTGCCATCTATAGGGCTGTACATCTTGAATTAATTTCATCTTTATCAACTGATCGTTTCCTACAAGGTTTTAGAAAGTTTATTAGTAGAAGAGGCCGACCATCCGTAATCTACAGTGATAATGGCACAAATTTTGTAGGAGCAGCAAATGCGTTCCAGAATTTGGATTGGGGGGAAATTAATAAATATAGTACTGTTAGGAAAATAAAATGGAAGTTTAATCCTCCTACAGCGGCATGGTGGGGAGGCTGGTGGGAAAGACTAGTTGGTGTAATAAAACAGTTACTTCGTCGAGTACTCGGAAAAACTTCTTTAGATTTTGAAGAGATGCAAACAGTATTATGTGATTGCGAATCGGTCATTAATCAGCGGCCACTGACTTACGTCACTAATGATCCACACGATCTAGTACCTTTAACTCCAGAAATGTTTTTAAAAGATTTAGATGAATCTGGTGTACCTGATATTGACCAAATAGAAAAATATGATCCTAACCGAAAGCTACGTTACCGACAAAAATTGAGGGAAGATTTACAGCGTCGTTTCCGTGATGAATACTTAGGACAATTGACGCTACATTATAATAGTGACAAGTGTTCAAAGAAAATAAATATTGGTGACATAGTGTTAGTTGGAAAAGATGGCACCAAGCGAATCAACTGGCCCATCGCAAAAGTTGAAGAGCTTATTCCTGGGCGCGATGGAGAAGTGCGTTTGGTGAGATTGAAGACGGCGGGCGGGGAACTACTCCGTCCAGTGCAGAGACTCTACCCCTTGGAGTTAGACTGTTCCAAGAAGATTGAAGATAATCTTCAACCAAGTGAACTATGTGAAGGTGTCGCGAATGATGTGAAAATTCCCGTGTGCAAAGCAGAGCATAGTGATAGTGCCGAATTTTCACGTCGCGGTAGAAGAATCAAGAAACCAAATAAACTTAATCTGTAATTTAGATAAGTGAGAATTGTAAACTATGTGCAATTTCTATAATTTGTTTGTGAGTTCACTTAAATATAATTTCCGTTCACTCAGGTGGGAGGATGTTGTAGAAATTGTGTGTAGTAGACAAACACCCTGTATAAGTGTAATTATCGGTAACGAACAGTAGTTTTACCGACCGAGTTAGCGAGCAATTTTTGATTGTCAGATGTTTGTGTTTTAGTAGTCAATCATGGCTGTAGCCATTTTGTTCCAGTGTGAATCAGTTCGTTCAGTTTTGTAGTTGTGTTTTTTATATGATTTTCCCCAATAATAAATGTCCTTTTCAATTAAATATATATGAAATAAAGTGTGCAAGTGTTTCTCTTTCTCATAAATCCAACACTTAACTTTTCTTTTCAATAAATGTATTACAGAAAATATTTTCCCAGACTGTTTTAAACTTACTAAAGTAATTCCTGTTTATAAAAAAGGGGACAAAAAGCTCTGTGAAAACTATCGACCAATCTCTATAATACCTATGTTTTCCAAAATTTTTGAATTCATTATTAAAAAACAACTAGTTAGTTACTTAAAGGAAAATAATTTTTTTAGCGAATCACAATTTGGTTTTCGCCAGAACAAGTCAACAACACAAGCAGTTTACTCAATAATAAAAGAAGTTGTGGATGCCATGGAAAATAGAAATCACGCAGCAGTTACAGTATGTGATCTCTCCAAGGCGTTCGACTGTGTGTCGCACAATATACTACTTGAAAAATTAGAAAACTACGGGCTAGCTGGTAACACCTTAAATTTTTTTCATTCGTATTTATCTAACCGTATGCAGTGTGTGTCAATACAGGAAGAGTCATCCCCTTACTTGCCTGTAAGATATGGAGTACCCCAAGGTAGCATCCTAGGGCCCATTTTGTTTCTCATATATATAAATGATCTATCACCTTTTTTATCTCCGATTAAAACGGTTCAATTTGCTGACGATACTAGCTTCATATGCTCGGAAAAAGATGTAAACGAACTAAAGCATTTATCTCAGTTAAATTTAATAAAAGCAACAACATGGTTTGAAGCAAACAGTTTAAAATTAAATGCTGAAAAGACAAGTACCATGATAATTTCTACAAGTACTGAGATTCAAAAGGGAAATACTGTTAAAATCCTTGGTATTCATATAGACGATCGATTAAATTGGTATTACCACACAAAGTATATAGCAGCGAAACTCTCCGGTATTATTTTCTTATTTCGCAGACTTACAACATTTTTAGATTTGGCAACATTATTATCAACTTACTATGGTCTTTTTCATTCACTTATCAATTATGGTATTATGTTGTGGGGAAATTCACCACACGCTATAACTATTTTTCGACTTCAAAAGAAAGCAATACGTATTATTGCTGGAGTACGAATTAATGAACATTGTAAACCTCTTTTCATTAGCCTAAAAATATTGCCACTTCCATGTCTTTTTATCCTCGCATCAGTGTTAGAAATACATAAAAACAAATATAATTTTCAAACGGCATCAAATATCCACAAACATAACACTAGAAATGCTAACCTGATACGCCCAAATCGATTTAGATTAAAAAAATCTGAACAAAATTCAAATCAAATAAAATTATATAACAATCTACCAAGTGAGATAAAAAACCTTTCCCAAACTATTTTCAAAAGAAAAATAATTTTTTTTTTGCAACGACACTGTTTTTATTCTGTAGATGAGTACTTAAATCACGTCTACAATAATGAAGAAGACTGGGCATAGAAATATAAATAAATAAATTTATTGTTAATTTTAAATAGGAAATTCTACGATTTTATGCATTTTATTTAAATTATGTTATATGACTTGCTAAAAACATTGTGTAAACATGTATAAATAGCCAATAAATAAATAAATAAATAAATAAATAAATAAATAAATGTGATAAGACGCCGCATGAACCACTGACAGTACACCGCTGGTACTGTACAACTAGTACGTCACTATCACGTGACACAACAAAATCAAATTTAAAAAAATAATATCTCGCTTATTAAAAGGCATTTTTAACTCGGGTTTTCACAGGTACTCTTAGATATAACTGTTCTTTAAGAAAAATAAATAAAAAAAAATATGAGAGAATACCCTATTGCGAATTATGAAGCCTAGATTTTTGTAGACAGACCTTACAGTGTTATTTATATGCGCATTGAAAGAGAGCTTAACAGCAAATATGACTCCCAAATCTTTAAATTATGTAACTCGATCAAGTAGATGTTGCTCCATTTTATAAGAATAACAGGCTAAAAATTTTTTTACAGAATAAGACATAATTTTATTTATTGAAATATTCTAAAACAAGAAGCTCTTTGCAGATACGCAGAAGAATGGTATACATGTAGATAGCTTTATTTTTAAATGTTAATATTTAATTGTGAAACAATGGTATACTAAAAAAATTACCACAAATATATTTAAGACAGAAATATGACAGCAATCATCCATGTATCTTATCTGACATTATGTATTTGAATACTTTGGGCTATTGGGACTCGCAGAATCCGTTAGCGGCGCTGTAAGCGCACCTGTCATGGCTTCCAGTAGGACATGTCAAATTTGTTTACATTCTGAATGAGAGCTTTCTGGCCCAAAATATTGTTAACATTTCAATTCAACACAATTTTTAAGTTTGTTCAGTCGAATCTTTTATCAAGGAGCATAGTTGAGGGGCAACAATTCATAAATTCGGGTTTAATTACTACTTGTGGCGTAACTTGACTTATGGCAATTTTGACTTAGAACTGTAATCTACGGGGACAAATAAGAGTTAGATCAATTAATCTAGAAATTTTATAAACAGTACTGTCAATAGTTGCATTAACACTACATACCTGTAAAATTTTATTATAATCTCTCGTTGTGAAATGTAAAGAGAAGACATATTTATTTAGCAGATTAAAGTTTTGCGATATATTTAAATTTCTTTTCCATATTGTGCAGTCGATTGACTTTATCTTCTTTGCCAGTAATTACGGAATATGTCTTCAATTTTTATAGTACCTACTCGTCCATCATTTTGGTACATATTTATGTTCATTTTCTTTAATTCTCTTATACTGCACACATTTTCAAATGAAATTAAAAAATCTAAAGGTGAGAACATCTTTTTATGTTAAACGAAACGATAATTTTTGACGTTTACATAATTGACATGTTTTAGTGGCAGCCATTAATTTAGTTCCCTAAAATTCCGCTCATGTCGCATGCTATTCTGCGGGTCCCAATGAAGTATCTGTTTCCTACCTTAACAAAATATAAAACAAAAAAATGTCATGAAATAAAATTTTCTCCAAATTGATAAGATACTGTCAACGGAAAAATATTGTAACTAACACTTGTGTTAATTGGAGATTAATGATCTTTACAATTAACGCGCTCGCTGCGCCCACGCGTAAAAATGTCTCAATCATTAATTGGCGTCATTAACACACTTGATAGTTAAATAACTTTTTATTTTAATAAAAGTATTATTTCAGAAACATTTAAAAATTCACTTTTCACTAAACCTGTGTGACACGATGGTAAATTATTATCAAATTTGGTAAAAAAAAATGCCTAAATCTGTTCGACACGATCAAAATTTTTTTAACAAAATTATGACCGGATGGACAGATATTAGAACAAAACACATATAAGTAGGGTTATGTTAAGCGATTAGCTACGATTATGAAGTAAGCAGTTCAGAATAACATCATACACTGAGAAAAATGAAAGTTCTGAATGAAATAGATTCACTATTTTCAATTTTTCTATTTAAATTCAAAATAATATATTTTGATTAAAAAACTATAGTTTTTAAATAAAACTTTGAGCAATTTTGTTAAAAAATATTTTTAGTTTTAAATTTATATTTTGTTTCAATATATCAACACTTTGAATCAAATGCCTTTTTCATTTGAATTTGCTCATTTGAAACAAAAATTTTTAAATATTGATTTAAAACTGTATATTTTTTTTACAAAAATAAAATAGTTTTAATTTAAAACTTATATACATTCGTTGAACAAAATATAAACTTATCCTTATAAAATTTTTCTTACTCTACTCAAAACTAAATGTTTTCTATAAAAACACCTATTAATAGCAAAGTAAGTAAAAACAGAATAGTGATGCACGACGAGGCGAGAGTGCTCTCGCATCTCGTCTCGTCTCGTTACATTATGCGAGACGAGAACGAGAGCAAGATGGCAGTTTAAAATTCGAGGCGAGATCGATATAAGAATTGCGAGGAGCGAGAAATCTCGCGAGATTTTCGCGAGAGTCTCGCAATAAAAAGTATTTGTAACTTTATATTCTATGCATAATAAGTTAACAGAATAAGTTTACATTCATTATTATAAACAAAACTTAAAGGACAGGTTAAATATTGTTACTATATCCTTGAACTTCGTTGTACACAAAAATAGAGGAAGATAATTCGAAAATTGTTCTTAAATTTGCTTGTTGTATTCGTTAATTTGTGATTTTATACGTCCTTGTTTAGAAATGGAATATGGAAAACGCTAATGTCGTATTTCTAACTTGTACTTGAAATTTACAAACTTAAATCGCCCATCAAGAATCATAGATGGGAATCGTTTCAGTTTCATCCACGCATATTAATTAAATGTGATTAAAACGTTATACGACATCTATAACCTTTTAAAACCCGTTATTTAGTACGTCTATTTTTAGTAATAATAACGTTCAAGGAATCAGAGTTTCAGCAAACGTACTTTTGATATTAAGGTACGTAATAGCATCGTTGCTAGACAAAAAAAAAAGTTACCGTAAACATTATTCAAAAGACGGTTGACTTTTTGTATGTAATAGTTAAACAAAAAGACGTAGACATAAACGAGTTTCCATAATATCAGAGATGAATGCTAAACTTCGATTTCAAATACAGGATGACTTAATACTTTTGAGAGATGGATTTCTTCCGGTTACAGCAACTCCAAAATATAAATTTACATCTTAAATTTCATTATTATTAAAGTCATCCAAGGCAGCAACATTAAAAAATCCTGCATTTTGAATTTTTGATTATTGTACAAATGCACTAACGTCAAATATGACAGCTACATTTGATGTATTTTGTTTTAACATTTAACTGTCTAACAATCTACCGTGCGGTAAAAGCGTCTTTGCAAATTTAACATAAAAGTTTATGTTTCACGTATGATCTAAAACGTTTTTTTAAAACTCTCTTTTCTCGTATGCTTCGCAAAAACACTCTGATTAAATAATATTGATGCTCTCTCTAAAAAAATCAACAAACCGAATGGAATTGTGCAATAATTTTGCTAATTCCTTTATTATTTGCACTATTGTCAATCTTGAAAACAAATGTCACAATATCTACAGTCGGACCAGTATTTCAAATTTTATGCAAAATACCGTTTTGATTAAAAAAATGTAATGTGGCCAGCACATTACCTTCCGTCAGTTACATGAGGCATTTACGAAAATTCTACCGGTAAACAGCTGTTTATCAGGTTATATCTACCGGAATCGATATTTTAAGAACGCAAGTGGTAAACAGGGGTAGATCCATAACCTATAAAAAAATTGAAAATTTAAAACAGGTTAGAAATTTAATGTAGTTACAAACTGAGCAGAGTCCTACTTTGAACACATTTCCAATTATAACGCGCATGCTTCGATTTCCATCACTACCTTTTTTTTGAGATTAGATTCTTCATGAATCCGCTAGATATTGTATATTTTTCGAACACGGTAACTTTTTACCACTCGTGTTTTCGAACACAGTCGGTAGATGCGGTATCTACCGGTAGAATTTTCGTAAATGCCTAAGTATTTTCTAAAAAATCCATACAGAAAGTTCCTTGCAAAAGATTCTAAATTTCTTGTATGTACATTACCTTTCGAGGGTTGTATGTAAGTATTTTATACAAATTCCATATAGAAAGTTTCAAGCTAAAAGATCCTATTTCGAGTAAAGTCTATCCATTTAATATGAAGTATAAAATGCATTCAAATCGTATAGAGAATACAATGTTCTTTAATATTTATAATAACATTAAATGTGAAAAAATGATATTTACCAACGTTTTTCAAGAAAAACTGTTACAATCTTGAAATGAGAGTACTTTCGGTTGACCAATTATAACCAAAATCTAATCAGCTCTTCATATGGATGCAACAAAGAGGAATATGAAAGAATTATAATTTTTGGAATTGTAGTATTAGAGTTATCGCAGACGAAAATTTTGTTACACACACAAATACGCGCGCGCGCACACGCACACGCACACATCATCGTAAAAATAGTAAAATCGTATTCTAGGGACCTTAAAAAGTGTTTATTCATTAAAAACTCACTACCGAATTTTTTGACCAAAGTCAATACCTTCCTTACCTAAAGGTGACGGAAGGTAAAAATATGTACGAGCGTTCAATACATGTATCTCCCAGATGATCAATAATATTTTGCAAAATTATTGAGTCTAGCGGACATTTATAAATTCTTGGTGAATAATTAAATATTAATGCATGCATATTTTACACTGTACAATATATTATTCACTTTATTGTGTAGTTTCATGTAAGTTCGATATGAAATTGAATTGAATTAAATAAATATGTATAACCTGTTCATTTTATCATTTTATTTCCGCGTTTGTATATTACTTAACATTAATTATATGATTTGTTATAATATGAATAATACAACATATACATATAATTATAATATTTTCCCAACATTTCCTTATCTTCAATTAATCTATTTACTATTCTTTTATGTATGTAGTAACTATCTATTTGCTTATAATATAAATATTTTAATTGTCTTAAAACATGATTGAAATTCCTTCGTGACTCATGAAGCCTAGAATAAAGACACTCGTATGGTAAAATAACAGTAATTCTGAGAAATTTCTTTTCAAACATTTCTTTTAAATATCTGCCGTGACTAAAGTATTACACAGGTGAGTGATAACTACTTATAAGGCTGGCACAACGAGAACCAGTTGGCTCATAATGACCTATAATGATTCACATATTCTACAAACATAAAAATTCCTTGATTTATCATAATAGTGTAAGTAAGTACATGCTACATAAACAACACTTATGTACTAGGAAACGCTAAATTGCAGGTTAAGTAAATTAAGGCTTGCATATTACACGCTACTCCGAGTATTAGTCATACACATACAAACAATATTTTATTTTGATCCATTTATGCTGTAAATACAATAGCTATTTGTGTATTAAGAGCGCAAAATGGGACATTGTCGATTGAGAGGTTGTTGCCGTGCGACGCAGGAGCGAGGCATTTTCTCGAAATCGACAATGTCCATTTGCGCTCGAAACACACACAAGATTTTTTCTACGGTCGCCACAATGGGGTCCTCCACCATAACAAAAATTTATTTTATATTTATTTTTACTTATCGGTATTTTCCATTCTTCTTGAGCTATTGCTTCAATCTAATCTAAGCATTTTATACTTTCGTTTTTGTAAATGAATGCCTTATTTTATTTTCACAGCAGTGCGGCATTTTGTTTGGTGATGTAAGTGGGTAATGTGTAACTACAGTGTCATTAATTCCTGACTAAACGTTTCCATTAAGAATGTAACCAAGTAACATTTCTCAACATTGTATAGTTAGAAATTTGAGGAGCGAGCGTTTTTTCTACTTTGTCGCTCTAGAACGGCAAAGTGACATTTTGCGTTGACAAAAGAGAGCGCAAATGGCTACTTTGTATACAGACTGTAGAAAAAATTATTTTCTTTATGTTTACTTATATTTATTACTCATATGTGTACCACTGAGTACGAAAAACAGAAGTTTAGCATGGGAAAACAGTTTTTTCTCTAATATTATCTGTCCCATAACTGTAATAAATTAACATAAAATATGTAGGTATCAATATTATGTGACTTTGGTCTTTGTTCATTTAATTTAACATACAATGCATTGTGGCTGTTACTAAAACTAATAAAATTACCCCTAAATGATGTTTATAAAAACTAAATACGTATTTCGAGAACTAAGTTCTCATTATAAATAGTACAAATACAAGGAAAAGCTAAGACTACTCAACATGTCAACCATTCCTAACAACCCTGTAAAACAAGTGAGAAAACTAGGATTATTCAGGGTGTAATCATAATTCGGGAAAAAAATGGAAAGACATATAGTACTGACCAAAATGAGTAAAAAAGGTTTAATCAACATGGGTCCGATCTTCAATAGTTACCGAGATATAAGGCAGTGAAAAATGAGTTTTTACGGGTTTACCTTTGCTTTCTCGAAAACTATAAGAGTTACGACTTTGATTAAATAATACTTTTTGCTTACCTTTCAGAGGTCAACTTACTCGTAGATGTGCTTTTTCTTTAAAAAAATAAAATGTACTAAGTTAAATGTTTTAGCAACCTTGGCCAATATTTGATTTTCAAATAACTTCGTTACTATTAAAAATTGAGAAAAATGTTTCATATAAAATTTTATTGTTTTTTTATAGTCTATTTACTGGCATAGACAAAATTTTGTTCCATCACTATCTTTGTCAATTTTCTTCGATTCTAATAGTTGAAGATAGGACCCATGTTGATTAAGCCTTTTTTTACTCATTTTGGTCAGTACTATGTGAACCCCCCCCCCCCCCCCCCCCGAAGTATGGTTATACCTGTATATGGAGGGAAGTCATAGATGAATGATTACCTAATTATAAATTAAGATTATTTCATTATGATTGTAAATCATAACACATAACATAGAGATGCGCATATTTAGTAAAATGAAACCCGACCCGAACGGTACCCGACAATGCATCAACCCAACCCGACCCGAACCGACCGGTACATGATCTGAATCAACTCATACTTCTCATAAGTCATACTACGACAATAGCCGAACACGCTTCATTTTCTATCGGAAAAATATTTGACATCCGCATTACTCAACTAAAATTTTATGTAAGGTGACAGATCTTCAACCTTAAATATAAAATTAACAATATGATGATACGGATATGATGTGATATTTTGCCATTAGTTTCATTGAGATTTTAACAATATTTTAAGAATAATAGAATAAAGGATATATTATACTAATAATAATCACAATAAACAGTTAAATAAGTCACATATTACAAAAATTAGAAGATCACATGCCATTTTCACAAATATCGTTTGGTTAAGTAATCAACTGATGGATGTTGTCGTGGCAGCATTTAATTTTCAACAGCGAAATTTTTCTAAGAACAGTACGTTAATTTATTTACATACTTATGCAGTGCACAGCTACAAGGTTCTGATGTTCTGATTTTAGCTCAATGGAGAAATAAACTTTAAAATATTGTGTTTTGTAAAATTGGTGAGCTACTATACCGAAATACGAGTACAAAACCTGTAACATTGTCTGTAATCATCTACAATTGATTTACTGCAAGCAGAATCTCAAGGTATTTACACATCGATAAGAATATAGTTTTGTTCTAGTTCTACAGTATTCTTACTAATGGACTGCCTGCTTCTATTGCTACATTATCATATACTATTTTCTGTGTTAGAATATTATCGGTGGAAGATATATTTGTTGTATGTATTTATTTATTATATTTGTATAGGTACTACAAATATTTGCCTACCTTACCATTTTATTAATTGTTGAATACTATATTACATCTTCATTCAATTCCAAAAGTATTTAAAATGTAATAATATTTTTTAAGTATCTGACAGATCACTACATAAATTTCTTTTAAAAAACTAGAGAGAGATCTATTCTCGTTATGTTGAACCTATCTTTCTACTGCATATGTATTTTTTCCCAGTGTATATCGAACTTTGCCGAGGGGACCCGAGATGAGTATGGCTTGTGAGAAGTATGAATCGTGCAGAGTATGAACTGTGAGAAGTATGGATTGTGATATGCTCCCGAATCAGACCCGACCCGAACTGAACCAGATTCGAACCCGACCCGACTGGAACTGAACCAGTCCGACTCGAACGGTACCTCACCCGAACCCGACCCGATCCAAACTGAAACAACCCGATCCGAATCCGAACTGAACCAACCCGACCCGAACTGAACCAATCCGAACCGAACTGAACCAACCCGAACCGAACTGACCACCCCGAGCCGAACTGAAACAACCCGACCCGAACTGAACCAACCCGGCCTGAACTGAACAGTACATTTATAGACCTTCTTAACGACGTGTTTTCAGTACATTTACAGAATCATAAAGACACCGAAATAGAAAAAAATAATAGCAAATGTTATGAAAATATTAAACTGTTAAATGTAGGTAAATAGAAACTGTGTCTCATTTAGAATTATGACACATCACCACATCAGTATCTGATCAGTTCATGTTTCATGTGTTCATGCAAATGGAAGCCTATTGTCAAAAATTGAAAACAGGCTGTTCTCGCCTTTAAAAACTTTGTTTACAAATTTAAATTTTACGATGTTTTTAAATTGAATACAACAAGACAATCAGATCGTAAACGAGTTCCAGGTGTGCATCCTTTTCCATTGGAACAGGTTTTCGTTTACGGCTAAAGAAGTCAATGTTCGTTTTTTATTTTGTGCAAAATCGCTTCGCCATTTACTTTGACGTAATCGCTAACAATAGAATGATCATCTCAGGTTAATTTTAAGCCACCTGCGTCAAATTGGAAACATTTCACTTCGTGTCGAGGTCGGGAATGTAAACTCCTATTGTTTCCCGGTATAATTAGAAATTTTAATTAATAATTTACACCACAAGCAGAAGCTAATTTCATGTTCTTCAAATTAAGTATAAATTTCCAATTTACCTTCTGTAAAGGTACATTCACAAATAAAAATTATATTTACATTTATGGTTTATACTTTTTAAAGACTTTGGCCGCATATTATGTAATGACTCCATTCACACTTCAGAATTTAGGGTCAATAAATTCAAATCATAAAGCTAAACATTGGAAGGTCCAAACTTTACGTTTATGATTTAGTTTGACGTCACAAACTTCACCAATGAGAACGAGTCTGAAATGATATAGATACATACACCCATTTTTATTTACTATCCACTTTGTGGATTCGGCTTTTTAAACAAATGCGAGAAGAACATGGAGACTGTCATAACTTAATTGCTGAAATATAACCAATAATACCAAGCGAATGACAGTTTCACGGCGAACAGGTGTGTTGTTGAGTACTGCTCTACCGATATTTTAATCTTGTTTCTGAAGCAGTTACACAGATGTCTGAACATATCAAAACTAATTTTCAGGTAATTTAAACTTACATTTATGAATGACTTACTTAAATCTAAACAAAAACCATAAACCTAATTTTCATTTGTGAATGCACCTTTAGAGACCCTAAATTCAGAAGTGTAAATGGAGTCATTACATAATATGGGGCCAAAGTCTTTAAATCTAAAGTATAAACCATAAATCTAAACCTAATTTTTATTTGTGAATGCACCGTAATACTATTTACTAAACACGTTTACTTATCAAATTAAATGTTCCATTATATGCATTTACCATTTATTTTTACTGCTATTATAAAACAGAATATAAAAATCTTATTACTTAATTTTATAAGCAATTAATCAATAAATTTTAAATAATGTGAGCGAGATTAATAAAACACGAAACTTATAATAGTATATTATTTAATGAGTCGTAGGCGAGTATTGTAATCATCCGAATGTGTAATATACCCATATTTAATGCAAGTCAAATACTATACTTTATCTACAACTTTCTATTTTACAGATTATAAATATAAGATTAACATATTTTGTGAGGTTATGTTATAGACTCTAACGTTACAGCGGAAACTGCAATGACATGACAGATGTCAGATATTTATGCCATATGTTGACATGGGTAACTGATTTCTTTATTAATAAATTTAATTATTATTTTTTAGAATTTCAAATATACCAATACTGAAAAAAGGATATCGAATACATTTACTTTTAATTATTTGAAAACATATGTTTCTGTATCATAGAATAGTTATTAATATTCAACTTATTCGCATATTTTTATAAAAAATTTAAAAATCTTCTTTAATAACATAGGCAACTGTTTACATAAAAAATTCTAGAATTATTTCATGTTATATTACTAACAGACCACAGACGACGGAGAGTTTCTATTTCAAATACTTGTGTATTTTAAATACAAAAATGTATTTCCAATATTGAAATTTAGTATTACATATAAATAATAGAATTTGAATGTGTTAAAATACAAAGTACTTTTGAAAAGTATTTGAACTAAAAATACAAAATACTTTTATTTTTAAGTATTTCAAATAATTACTTAAAATACTTAATCTATTTCAAATATTTATTTCAAATACATATATTTCAAATAGTATACAACACTCATCGATACGCACAAAATGCATGTATGTATGTATTCGTATTTACAACAGTTCTGGGGCCTGTTTCTCAAAAAATACTTGTTTACAAGTTACTAGTTACAAGTGAAACTTTTAATAGTACTAGTAAATTGTGTTTCTGAAAAGTATTTTACTACCACAAGTTACTAGTTCACAAGTTAATAGTTACAAGTGATTAAAAATATATTATAGGAAAATACAAATTTATATATAGTACCTGCAAAAAATAATCAAATTTAAAAATTCCATTATTTTCGACACGAAAATCTATTTATGGACAATTGAGACATATTTTATTTTCGAGTGGAATGTTCAGTACATAAACATGAGATTCGGCCAAAAAAGATCACATTAGTCTCGATACACAAATAACTATTTTTACTAAAATTAACGATATCATTTTGTAACTGACATTTGACAATTATGTAATTATGATAATTATTAACGCAAATTTTGTTGGTTGCTATGGATTCCTGGCCATTAAACTAAATTAAAGTAATCAGATTTCAATGAATATAGTGCTACATGAGGTAAGATGTAAGTAGACGTAAGAAAAATAATAATAATTTTATATTTAGAAAACAAACAGCATGCACTTCAAAGTAATAAGGATAATTCAGGACTATACAGGCTGTTCCAGGACGATCTTAGGCTGTCATTATTTAAAAAAAACTATTCAATATTATTTTACGAAATTTGGTATCCGACATGCAAACACACAAGTAAAATATTCTCAAAGCTGTAGCACTTCCGGTTTAAGCGGAAGTAGACCCTAATTTTAAATAAAATAAATAAATATATCTTCACGGTTTATTACCCGTTGCTGTGTGTGCCAATCTGCAATTTGCATATTTTATATTTAACTAAAAATCTATCAACTTTTAACATAGGACATGCTACACCAACTACCCCAATGAAGAATTCATTTAAATAATAAAAAATGGGGTGTTCCATTTAAAAAAACCTGAGTATTTTGAACTTTTTGAACTTCAATTTCACGTTGACGTAGAAATTACATTTTTCAATTGTCGGTTATTAATTTATATTAGTATAAAACAATGTTTTCTTTATAAAACTGTTTTTACAGATTATAGAAATTCGATTCCATTCTCGAGATATCGAGTGATAAAGAAGTGGCCATTCTTACAGAAAAAAAATTAAAAAATGAATTACGCCGGAAGTGGTTGATCATGAGTAAAATATTTTTACTGTTTCGTATGTAAAATTTTCCGCTGAATTCAATGGCAAAATAAAATATTTAAAACAAGAACCGGAAGTGCTACTGTTTTGACAATATTTTAGTTGAAACGGACCCCTAGATACCAAATTTTGTAAAATAATATTAAACAGTTTTTAAAATAATGATAGCGTAAGCTCGCCCTGGGACAGGCTTTAATTGCGGACTTCGGGAATTCATTTTAAGTGTAAAATACTTTAACTGCATAAAAAAGATATATTTGTTAACTAATTATGTACAATATTATTTGCAGTTCTTTTTGGAATTTTTTGCAATCCCTTGATTGGTTATTGAGAGGGAGGAAAATAATGGAAACTTTGTATTCTAGTGTTTAATGAATTTTACTCGATTTCATTTGAAAGTCCTCTCAATTTTAAATTAAAAAGGTATCTACTCTTATTGACATTCTACAAAATGCACCGTTTTCGAGATAATAAACTAATAAATTTATCGGTCAAATTAGCGACATTTTTACGTAACAAACTTTAAAAGGTAATTTTGAGTAAAAAATGTATAACAAAAGTCCTATTCCTTTTACTTACTAAAACACAAGAAGTCAAAGTTTTATAAATAACAATTTAACATTAATAAGTTGTGGAATAAATAAAGTTTCGGACTAGCAGTCAATATTACAATTTATTCACGCCGACGTTTCGACTATACAATAGTCTTCTTCAGGGCTAGAATGGTCCAGTTGAAGGAAAAAGCACACGTGTGGATAAGCGTAGATACATACAAGTCGGACATTTAAAAAATATAAATAAATAAATAAATAGTCAAAAAACACAGATCACAGAGTGAAAATCGTCAAATAATAAAAAATTGTCCTGGATGACTACAATAAACTATGCTGAATATAAAAAATATTTTAAAATGGTAACTGTACATGTGTGTTTTACACCAATCTAAGTTGTAATACGAATAGAATTTAATACAGGCAGCTTAATCTACATATATTCAGGGACGGAGCGGGCTACCGGGTAATCGGGTATCGGGTTATTACCGAGTGGCCGCGACTTGTAGGAAGCCGGCAGGCCTACCGCCTATTTTATCCGACAAGTATTATATTATTATCTCCTATAATGCTATTAATGGAATGTAAGATGTCGCGTGCTGTATGTATTGCAAGTGGGCAGGGCAGTTTACCAAAATTTGGAATTTCGCTTGCCCCTCTATTCAATATATTCACAACACAACGATTTTAAAGCTTCTCATTGCAAAAACCCCACATGGTGTAACAGTCAAACAACAACAAATTCATATTCGACCTACGACCATTAGTGATATATAAAGGAAAGAAAAGATGAAAGGAAATAAAAGATTAAATTCGTCGTCTCGCACAGAAAGCAAAAGAAAAACAATGAGGAAACTTAAATTCCAAAAGTGAAGGATGCTGTTTACTTAAATTTGAGGTCAGCAGTGACTGGTTCTAAGAGTTCCGCAACTATTCTTAAAAATATAACGGGTGAAAAACTTTCCAGTGACGAAACATCTTTGAAACCATCCCGAATTGAGCTTCAAGAGAAAATAAAAGATCTTGGTTTGGACAACAATAAAATTTATAATTCAATTGAATTATTTTGGCGTTGTCTCCCTGACAAGACTGGTTCATGCTAGCGAGAAAGATGCACCCGGATAAAGTTAGCAAGAAAAAAATTACTTTTTCCTACAACTGTGCGTGAAAAGTACTTAATTCACAATCGGTTAGTAATATGACGATTTCTGACTTTTAAAAAGTTGGGAAGTTGGTTATTGTTAACCTCATATTCCAAGAGGTTGGAAAGTATAACGTGAAGATAGCTGGGGTTGGAAAGTTGACATTTTCCAACCTCAGCTATGCTCACGCTATACTTTCCAACCTCGAGGCGGGAAATAGCTGCCCCTCGCTTTGAGAGATCAATGCGTATCAATGATGGGTATTTACATATAAACAAAGCATCTTTACAATTTATATGATAAAAATATGAAATAAACTTGTAAATAATACAAGTAATGAATGAAATCAATATTTAAGGTTAGAAATCATACTGACAATTCATGTGACAAATGAACAATCTCAGACCATTCGTTTATTTATGTTAGGTTATTATTATTTAAATATGAAATATTAATTTTTTATTTCAGATTGTGAATAAAATAGTATACAAACCTCGGTGAAAAGTTTCATTGTCTCAGGCTATAGTTAACCTCGGTGCTTCCCGCCTTGTTTTACTATCTTCGCCCTCGACAATGAAACACTTTCCACCTCGGTTAGTAATATACTATTTCACGCACTCATTACAGTGTGTAAAGTGTCACTTTTCAAGCACTAGTGCGTGAAAAATACTTTTCACGCACTACTGCTTGAAAAGTAAATAACCGTTGCTAGGCAACAATAAAATTCGGTTAATTTACCTGTCAAGTATATAATTAGGTAGTAAATAATAACGAAAGTAATAAAATTTATTTAGAAATATGAATATATACTGTAAATGAAACAAATCTAATATATTTTTTTAACAAATTGAGTACTAATCTAATTTTTAAGTACATTAACATTTTTTTGACATGTATTCTAACCTAACCTAATTTTTAATATTAATATTAAATATACAATTTGTACATTATAAAAGACTAATCATCGTCTGTCTGAGATTCTTCCAAGTGTTTAAGTTACATTTTGTACGGTGTTATGAGAAAGAGTACTAACAGTATTTGAAGCTGCTGGATGCCTGTACACTCAGTATTGTGAGAAACATCAATACCATTTCGGTTGTAGGAAAAATGTTGTATGCAACACGTGTGTAAAATAGTATTTTTTGTCTCGTGCTACAATTTCCGTATTCGGCTGCGCCTCATGCGTAAAACATCGCACTCGACCAAATAAGTACTACTTTACACACTTGTTACATAAATAACTATTATGCTTTACAGTCATGGTAATAAAATAAAAGAAAGTACAGTTGTTTATAAAAAGAAAATTAAAATATATATTTTTCATAGTGTATAATTTTTATATATTATTTTAGTTTTTACAATTTAACGTACATTATATTTTTACAAGGTGTGGTTGCAATTAATATACTGCCTCTGCATCCACCCGGAAGTACTTTCGTAAAAAGGACAAGGTACAAAGCATTTTTTAAACATTTACAAACGAAGAAGTCATAATTTTCACAAATACAGCGTTTAGAATAGACTCCAAGGGTGCGTTCCAAAACCTTACTCTGGAGTATCGAGTATGGTAAAATCCGTTCCAAAACTATTGCGCTTACTCTTAGAGTTTACGCGATAAACGTTCCAAAATTCGGAGTACGCACTCTAGAGCATACTCTTCGTACTCTGCTACGCTAGTAGGGTACGAAATACTCCAATGAGAATTTGCGTGCCTTACGTAAATTTTTACAACGAAACATACAGAAATCGAATTTGAAATAAAAATAAATCTTGAAAATTATCAATACATGGGAGTAATTGATGATTATTTATCTTATAAAAAAGTCATCTGAAAAACATAATAGTAATACCCGTATTAATTGTAAAAAATGTCTTGATAAAACAGGAAGTGCACACAATAAATAATTTTTGGTAGTCAAAATGTCGTTTTAAAAAGATATTTTCTTATTTTTAAGGTTATGTTATTTTATTTACTCATAGCCGTTCCTAAATACTCCGGCAAATATGGTCACGTGACCGTACTCCAAGTAGGGGATCCACTTACTCCGTCTCTTTGTTTTGGAACGCACCCAGTAATAACATCAAAATCGAGCGGGAATTACAAAAGTTGAAAGTAGGCTTCCGGCTTCTTTCGAAAGAGTTGTGAACGAACCGTACTAGCGCCAAATTTAAAATTAGTAGTAAGGACACAGTATATATATATATATATATATATATATATATATATATATATATATATATATATATATATATATACTGTGGTAAGGATATTTTATCTTTATCTCGGCAGTAGTTCGAAATATGACCGCTAGACGGCCACAAAACATATGGCATAGATGGCATTATTCATTTGTCAATTTAATTTAGAGAATACTATTAAATTATTTATTATTATTGTTATTATTATTATTATTATTAAGAAAATAATAATAATAATAATAATAATAAAATGAAACAATTTTTTATTTCCTGCGCCTGTGCGGAAATACGCCACTAATCGTAGAGTATAATTAATTTTTTTTTCACTAAGGAAAAGCCGGTCAGGTTTTTATATCCCGGGCCGGTAAAAAGAGTCAGTCCATCTCTGCATATATCTGTATTGTTTTTAAATACATTTGGATGATTGTATTGTGCAGTTATAACCCACTGTATTGAACAGATTTGACGCATTTTGGATTAAAATAAAATGACTGAATGTTACGTAAAAAAAACATTGGAAAAGGGACAGAGATGACTACTTTAATTTTACGGCATTTATGAAAGTTTCAGATAACGTAACCGATTGTTAAAAACTTGTTATCATTTCGAAATAAATAAATCAGAAATGCGTCAGAAATCAGATGAGTATGCATTATTCACTCCATAAATATTATTGTATTCTACTATACACGTTTCACAAATATAAATATACATATGCATATAATAATTACGCATGTAGTATAGTAATATTTATAATATGTAACTGTCAAGTATGTTACATGTAGTAAACATAAAAACAAAGCAATAATTTCAAATTAGCATACAGAATTCACACTATTATTACCATTCACTTTCATATATGTAAGTCGGCTGAATCCTGAATCCAACGAGATAGCGTCTATTATTTCAAAAGAATATAATCTGAGGAGTGTGAAGCCATGTGTAAGTACCTGTACCAAGCACAAAGATTCATAAGACAAGTGCGTTTGCAGCTATCGTCATGGGAAAGTGGCTTCGGAACGCTTTTGTCGAGCCTCAATTCTTTTGTTCTCATTCAAATTGTCATGTGTATAATACGAGTAGATGTCGGCAGTTTGTTGCCTGTTACAAACAAGTGAAATGTGAAATTTTCCTTTGTTTTACTAATTTAATAGTCAGTTAATTTAATGAATTTCTATGCACCTACTTTCGTAAATTACTGGATCAATTTGCAAAGCGATTACATTATATTTTCCTTCAACTAACTGCAACACTTGTTATGCAAATATCTTACATCCATAGAATTTCTGTAAGCGAGTAATTATCATTAAAATATAAACTAAATTATCTAGTTTACAGGAAAGTCATGATTCTATAGAATTAATAGTTATTTTATTAATTCTTAATTAATCAATAATTATGCATCTTCATGCTCCTAAGTTGGGAGCATAAAGTTGTATTAAAGTTTGCAAATTACGTGATTGGTCTGGGAAGATATTACAATCTTATAGTTTGCAATACTACTTCAGTTTACTCTTATAAAATTTTGTTTTGGATACTTGTTTTTTTTCTTCTAAATATTAAAATATCTTAAAAACTACTGCGTTTACCAAGTTTTATCAATAGTACCTTTTCTGTGTATTTTTGTATTGTACTCGTATATAATATTTTATAGGAATTTTTTTTAAAAAAATGTTAATAGATCAAAAAATAACGGTAAAAATCTCCCCCATATGAGACACATCTGGTTGAGATACAGAAACAAAAAAAGTATAAATATGCATTTAATGCCCAGTTTTATAAAAGATGGATAAGTAAATAACTAGCAAAGTAAAATTTACTCTTAAAGTAAAACAGTTAATTCCAGAGATTTTCGTTTTATAAAGCAAGAATAAAAATACTAGCTAAGTAAATCTACAAAATAAATTACTCCACCGATTTTAGAGGAAGTAAATTTTATTCTGTAGAATAAACTTGACACATCAACATTAATTTAATTAAATTCATTATAAATTTCATCTCGTATTATGTTTACATTTATTTATTTATTTATATTCAATATATTTGCTTTGTCTATTTCTGTGTATTTTTTCCCCGTTCTCTCTTTTTTCCATGTTAGTTTACACCTGGCACTTTATGACACACATTATTTTCTATTTTGACTTTTGGATTTATTTCGTGTCAGGAACATACAGAATACAATATTATTAAAACATTCTGCGACACATTGCTTGGAATAGATTCTCTTCAGTTGGAGATTAACAAACAATATCGTCAGTAGTGGTTTTATATATAGTAATGTTTTATCCTGGTTTTATCAATCTCTCTTATGCTCCAGTAGAGGAAAGCTTAGCCGGTATAAGAAACCGTAGCCTGAGTATACTACGGTATTCACACACTCTTAATGGAGGCTCTTTTCCCTGTCCCCAATTAAAATTGTAGTTGCAAATTCATAAAAAAAAAAAATTTATTACCACTCTGGCCTATAGGTTCTTAATATAGTGGAAACAATATTAAATGTATATAATTATAGAAAATATTAAAATATTTATATGCAAAATTCACAAAATAATGACAGATGTCATGTCTCTGTCGGTACATAACTAGGATAAAATATTTACTCTGCAAGTAGTTATTTTACTCTGTAACTTATTTTATGAAACAGACAATTTTACTTACTCGTCGATTAAATTTACTTTAATAGTAATAACTTTTATTCGATGTTTATAAAACCGGGCATAAATGATTTTTTTTAAATCATTGATTTAAATCAAATTTTATAAAATAATTCATTTTTATAGAAATATCATTTGTTTTTCAAATTATTTTAGATACTTTAAATGCAGAGTTAACAAAAAGAAAATTCTACTATGGTAATATAATATAAAAATCTATACATACTTTTTTATGGACCATAGGAAATAGAATGGTAAAATTTGCATATGTTTGTAAATCTGCCATATTAATAATAATAATAATAATAATAATAATAATAATAATAATAATAATAATAGTAATAATAATAATAATAATAATAATAATAATAATAATTTTATTCCCAACAGTATCCAATTACAGGGAATTAATTAACAAAAAAAGTAATAAGTATAATATTAATTTTAGAACTAAAGTGTAAATACAAAAAATAATATGTGTGATCTACATCGTCACAAATTATAATATCTGTAATGTATATGCAGTATTAATCAAAGTCAGTATTGAATTTTCGAGTAATTACCTACGAATAATACGCATTATCTTAAACTACTAACAATCTGTATCAATATCAATGAATCTCTATCCTGTTAACTTTTTGTAAATCTATTCTATTATTAGCGATTCTATTGTAGATCAATTAGACCGTATTGCTTTAATTGAACTTACGCATTTTTTAATACTCAGAATAAGTGTCAAATAGGTAATAGGGCTAATTTTAGAGATTGATCAAAATTATTTAAATATATAATAAAAAATGCTACTAAACATTTCTTTAAAATAAATTTTGTTTACAATTTCGAAGAATTGTGAATAATAATACTATACTGTCTCACCTGTAAAGTAGCCACTGTAATCCTTTTCAGTATAATTTATATTCCGTGAAAAGCAAATTCAAACTTTCGAAATATAGCGTGAATTCATTAAAGTTGAGAAGTTGAGATTGAGACAGGATATTCAATCCTAAGATTCCGATTGACTTAGCACTATCCAATAAGGTTACTGCTAAGTCATGCATGTTTAGATTAAAAAATCTGATGTGGCCAACACCAAACCTGCCGCTATTTAATTTTTATTAATTTAAATATACATACTTACACATTTAGTTATTGCGGAAGCTGTTAAGATCCATTCCATATCACTATGGTTCTATTTACTATTTTCTTTTTAAAACGTTTCTATTATTAATTTGAAATGATTAGTTCTTTGACAGTGACATTTATCTGTCATTCACATACATTTGAAATATGAACTGTGTAACCAAGGAGTTTTGCTTGTTTAAAAAGTATATAGAAAAAGTATTTATACAAATCTTTAATTTTTATAACACAAATCTTAAAAAAGTAACATTTGAAGGTATTTTTCGAAGAAAATCTACTTTGAGCTTCAAATAAAGTGCCATTTCCGGTTATCTGATATACACCAAAATCTAATGGTCTCTTCCCATATTAGAATAAGGTACAAGGTTTCAAAATTTTCTGAATGATAGTATTTGGTTAGAGTAAAGGATCCACACACACACATATACAGACATCATCGTGAAAATGTTAAAATCGGATTCTAGGCACCTTAAAACGTGGTCATTTCTCAAAATCTCGATATGCGATTTTTAGCACGATCCCTATACCTTCCTTACCAAGGGTAGCGGAAGGTAAAAATGATTTTTTCAATTTACTCCATCTATACTTCATTACACGAAAGAAAATAGTAGATGGCGCTTGAGAGCCGACCATTTTTACATGCATTAAATAAATAATTTAAAATGTAAAACTAAACTTTATCAATAATACATCTTTTTATCTGTAAAAATGCACAAGACCTGAATATTAAATATTACAACAAAACATTGTTAAACATCACTTAATTCTGTAGATTTTATTTAATAATTGACAACTGACAGGTGATATTTTTTTCGTTTATGTGAACTAGGTTTGCATTACAACCAATCAAAGAGCAAAATTTATATTAGTTTAAAAACAAGGCTTTCTTTACATTTTAGAAATACTCTACGGGTATGTGAGTATGTTTTAGTTTTTCGTACATACATAAAACATAATAATGTATTTTGATTAAGTTAATACCACTTCCGCAACCCTATGCAAAATTAGTTAGTTAAAATTCGATTATCAGTTTTATTGTATGCTGTGCTAAATCTCTAACTCAACCATCCGATAACAATTTTCCATGCACCGAAAATTCAGATACCTATTAATTATTAATTTGCAAGAGTAATAAATTATAATTATTTTCAGCGCAGTCTAGAGTTCCTTTGTACTTTGTATGTACGTATTACAATATACATTTTATACACAATTTCCGGAACGTCTTTGTAAGCACGGATGCAATATTCTGAATCAAAATTTCCGCAATGATTTGAGTTATGATATAAAATGCAACTTCAAAATTCTAAATTGTAAAATAGTAATTAGGATGTGATCGTGTACAAAATTGATATCTCGAGAATCAAAGATATATGAAATAGGTTGACTTAGACATTAGATAAAATTTACCCTTTCATTATGGTAATTTACTTATACCGGGACCGGGTGTAATTTTTGTGGACCATAGAAAATACAATGGTAAAATTTTCATATTGCTGTAAATTCTGCTGAACAAAAGTTAAATACAAAAAAAAATGTTCAGAATTAAAAACTGCATCTAACAAGTCCAACATTAGTTTTTTACATGCGTTTCGTTTGCGAAAGAGGGTCAAAATAAAAGTAATAATTTGTAGCTATTTACACAGTGCCATGAGCCATACCACAAAATTTTAAACAGTTGCATTTCTCGAGTTTGGCAGAAGACATCTGCCATAAAGTTATAATAATTATTTAATTCATTAGTTTATTACCCAGTGAGCATGGGTACATTTACCATAGCAGAAAAAACCCAATTGAACAATATTAACATTTAAATATCAATTAATAAACTTTTTCTGTCAAAGTCATACAATACGACTGTTTGAATTGTATGTTTTGCTTGTATGGTACTCTGTAAAAAGCTTAAAGACAGATATTTCATTTTAAGTTTATCTTATGAAAATAACCTATCAAATCAATAAATTTAGGTTTATCTAGTGCAGTATTTAATTCTGAACATTTATTTTTTGTATTTACACTTTAGTTCTAAAATTAAAATGGCAGAATTTACAGCCATATGAAAATTTTACCATTGTATATCCTATGGTCTATAATAAAGTTGACACCCGGTATGTTGAGATCGAAAATGAGAACGCTCCCAACCTTACATTTAGCTGATTTTCAAATAAATTTTGAGTATAAATAAATGATTATGTGGCGGTCGAAATTTAGCCTGGTTACGTTCAAACGTACTCTCCTTACCCTACACAGTACACAGGTCTCCAGCCGTAGCGGTCCAGTGGTCAGCGCGTCTACCTCTCATCATACCGTCCCGGGTTCGATTCCTAACCTTATTGACGAGTCCACTTAAGCACTAAGCATGCCCGAGACGAAACGCAACTGTCTTCTCTTCGCAGCAAACTTGGCACGCCTCGACATCAACGCTCCGGCGCAAAAATTATAAGTTAATTTTACAAATTCCCTGTATGTGTCAGCTCGTTCCCATACTATTGTACAGCAGCCTTCATTCTTTTAGGTTTCTGATAGATTCTCTTATTAAATAATTAAATACGATGGAATTTTTTTATATAATCTAGCTTCGTGGTAGCCATTATAAATAATAAATGACGATCCCAGTTTTTTGCTGTCAGGTTGCTGTGAAATTTATCAGTTTTCTTAGGATGTTTGGTTTAAATTAAAAACATTCTGCAATGTTTACAGTAGTAGCAAGATGAGTCATCAATTTTCATTGAAATTTTTGTGTAAGAAATGGGACTGGAATCGATTTAAGATAAGTGGGGAAGGAACAAGGAAGCAAAAACGAATGACAACATAAAAAATATTTAAATATTTTAAATGGGCTATAAGACCGAATTGAAGGAAATAAAAAAATTAAAAATTAACCTTTGTGACTATCAATAATAATGATAAAATATATATATTATCTTATATTTTCACTGAAATTAGGATTTGAAATTAAAATTTATGTAACGGCGCCAAATCTCTGACGTCACGTAGGGGAATAAGAGCAATTTGCAAAGCTGAAAGTGGGAATTTAATGAGCTGATTTTTTTTACTTAAAGATATCGAATAAATGTTATCAATGTTAAATTAGACCGAGTTAGACAATATTATTAATGAAACAACATATAAGATAACTTATAGACAATTAATAGTAAGTAAACGCCCGCACGGTGCAAATATTTCATCATTACCGTATTACCAATATCTGTGTATAAAACAGATTGGCGTACCCAGCAATGGGTAATAAGCCGTGATGATATATTTATTTATTTATTTAAATAAAAATATTTTGATATTACACAACAGATTGTTTTGGTTTAAATTTGGTTTGCATTGAAGTGTCAATGTCATATCATATGATATTGACACTTCATCATATGACATTGACCTCCAAACTATATGACTCATATGGTTTTCGAAAGCTGTTTACCTGCATCATTTTAGAAATGGAATGTAATTTTCCAAATGCAGATTATTCTATGATTGATGATTTTTATAGAATTAAATCTAATTCTCCTACGTGACATACCCACTGTCCAAAACTTTATTATTGTTTTTTTATTTATTTATTTTTATTTTTTGTAAAGAATCATAAAATGGATGAAAAACAAATGGTCATATAGCCCATTGAAAGAAATTGCAATTATTGAAGTAAGGATATCAAAAGTAACTAAATATAAAAATTATTTTAGGTTCAACTGTTTTCGTTTTCCTTTTGGCTAAGTTTAATAAATCAAAACTTTAGTGTGTCTTTTTTTAAGAGAATAGTATATTGTGTTATTAGGAGTAAAAGTGATACTTTGTGTGGAGAGCCTGGAAGTTTGCACGACGAGTGAAGCGAGACAAACAATTGCATGCGAGGCACACAAAGACACTTTTATATCAGACTGAACCTAACAGCCGATTCGCAGCAGCCGATTCGATTTACAGCAAGTGTTGCGTACCCCGGGCGGTGAATGTACTAGGGACATCAAAAGTGTTATCGATTTATGAAAAACAAGAAAATAATAAAATATTCGTATTTTTTTGTCTGTACCGTATATATTATAAAAAAATAAATTCATATACCAATAATTGATATAAAATAATACATTTATTTTGATTTTGGGTAGACAACACAATTGTACTGATTTATTTATATGTTTTGAGAACAGGTTATGAATGTTTTATTTTAACATTATTAACAAGATAATAGTAATCCCGATAAAATCATACTTTGTAGGGTGTATG
This sequence comes from Harpalus rubripes, assembly GCA_963082715.1. Lineage (NCBI taxonomy): Eukaryota > Metazoa > Arthropoda > Insecta > Coleoptera > Carabidae > Harpalus > Harpalus rubripes. The sequence continues at coordinate 97,591,999 of OY720448.1, read as the reverse complement.
TGCTATACACCCTGAAAATTATAAAGTACAAATGAAAAATTTATTCAAGGGATTTGGGGTAGATCTCTTGATTTAAATATCAGGAAATCACTATTTTCCAAGTTTCTCGCAATTTTTATATTATTTTCAGGATAATAAAAATCCTGACAAAACCATACTTTGTAGGGTGTACAGTAGATACACCCTGAACATTATAAGGTACAAATGAAAAATTTATTCAGGGGATTAGGGGTAGATCTCTTGATTTAAATATCAGGAAATCCTTATTTCCAAGTTTCTCTCAATTTTTATATTATTTTCAGGATAATAAAAATCCTGACAAAACCATACTTTGTAGGGTGTACAGTAGATACACCCTGAGCATTCTAAAGTATAAATGAAAAATTTATTCAGGGGATTAGGGGTAGATCTCTTGATTTAAATATCAGGAAATCATTATTTCCAAGTTTCTCGCAAATTTTATATTATTTTCAGGATAATAAAAATCCTGACAAAACCATACTTTATCTACCCTTAATCCCCTGAATAAATTTTTCATTTGTACTTTATAATGTTCAGGGTGTATCTTCTGTTCACCCTACAAAGTATGGTTTTGTCAGGATTTTTATTATCCTGAAAATAATATAAAATTTGCGAGAAACTTGGAAATAATGATTTCCTGATATTTAAATCAAGAGATCTACCCCTAATCCCCTGAATAAATTTTTCATTTGTACCTTATAATGTTCTGGGTGTATCTACTGTTCACCCTACAAAGTATGGTTTTGTCAGGATTTTTATTATCCTGAAAATAATATAAAAATTGCGAAAAACTTGGAAATAATGATTTCCTGATATTTAAATCAAGAGATCTACCCCTAATCCCCTGAATAAATTTTTCATTTGTACCTTATAATGTTCTGGGTGTATCTACTGTTCACCCTACAAAGTATGGTTTTGTCAGGATTTTTATTATCCTGAAAATAATATAAAAATTGCGAAAAACTTGGAAATAATGATTTCCTGATATTTAAATCAAGAGATCTACCCCTAATCCCCTGAATAAATTTTTCATTTGTACCTTATAATGTTCTGGGTGTATCTACTGTTCACCCTACAAAGTATGGTTTTGTCAGGATTTTTATTATCCTGAAAATAATATAAAAATTGCGAGAAACTTGGAAAATAGTGATTTCCTGATATTCAAATCAAGAGATCTACCCCTATTCCCCTGAATAAATTTTTCATTTGTACTTTATAATATTCAGGGTGTATCTACTGTACACCCTACAAAGTATGGTTTTGTCAGGATTTTTATTATCCTGAAAATAATATAAAATTTGCGAGAAACTTGGAAATAATGATTTCCTGATATTTAAATCAAGAGATCTACCCCTAAACCCCTGAATAAATTTTTCATTTATACTTTAGAATGCTCAGGGTGTATCTACTGTACACCCTACAAAGTATGGTTTTGTCAGGATTTTTATTATCCTGAAAATAATATAAAATTTGCGAGAAACTTGGAAATAATGATTTCCTGATATTTAAATCAAGAGATCTACCCCTAAACCCCTGAATAAATTTTTCATTTATACTTTAGAATGCTCAGGGTGTATCTACTGTACACCCTACAAAGTATGGTTTTGTCAGGATTTTTATTATCCTGAAAATAATATAAAATTTGCGAGAAACTTGGAAATAATGATTTCCTGATATTTAAATCAAGAGATCTACCCCTAATCCCCTGAATAAATTTTTCATTTGTACCTTATAATGTTCTGGGTGTATCTACTGTTCACCCTACAAAGTATGGTTTTGTCAGGATTTTTATTATCCTGAAAATAATATAAAAATTGCGAAAAACTTGGAAATAATGATTTCCTGATATTTAAATCAAGAGATCTACCCCTAATCCCCTGAATAAATTTTTCATTTGTACCTTATAATGTTCTGGGTGTATCTACTGTTCACCCTACAAAGTATGGTTTTGTCAGGATTTTTATTATCCTGAAAATAATATAAAAATTGCGAAAAACTTGGAAATAATGATTTCCTGATATTTAAATCAAGAGATCTACCCCTAATCCCCTGAATAAATTTTTCATTTGTACCTTATAATGTTCTGGGTGTATCTACTGTTCACCCTACAAAGTATGGTTTTGTCAGGATTTTTATTATCCTGAAAATAATATAAAAATTGCGAAAAACTTGGAAATAATGATTTCCTGATATTTAAATCAAGAGATCTACCCCTAATCCCCTGAATAAATTTTTCATTTGTACCTTATAATGTTCTGGGTGTATCTACTGTTCACCCTACAAAGTATGGTTTTGTCAGGATTTTTATTATCCTGAAAATAATATAAAAATTGCGAAAAACTTGGAAATAATGATTTCCTGATATTTAAATCAAGAGATCTACCCCTAATCCCCTGAATAAATTTTTCATTTGTACCTTATAATGTTCTGGGTGTATCTACTGTTCACCCTACAAAGTATGGTTTTGTCAGGATTTTTATTATCCTGAAAATAATATAAAAATTGCGAGAAACTTGGAAAATAGTGATTTCCTGATATTCAAATCAAGAGATCTACCCCTATTCCCCTGAATAAATTTTTCATTTGTACTTTATAATATTCAGGGTGTATCTACTGTACACCCTACAAAGTATGGTTTTGTCAGGATTTTTATTATCCTGAAAATAATATAAAATTTGCGAGAAACTTGGAAATAATGATTTCCTGATATTTAAATCAAGAGATCTACCCCTAAACCCCTGAATAAATTTTTCATTTATACTTTAGAATGCTCAGGGTGTATCTACTGTACACCCTACAAAGTATGGTTTTGTCAGGATTTTTATTATCCTGAAAATAATATAAAATTTGCGAGAAACTTGGAAATAATGATTTCCTGATATTTAAATCAAGAGATCTACCCCTAATCCCCTGAATAAATTTTTCATTTATACTTTAGAATGCTCAGGGTGTATCTACTGTACACCCTACAAAGTATGGTTTTGTCAGGATTTTTATTATCCTGAAAATAATATAAAATTTGCGAGAAACTTGGAAATAATGATTTCCTGATATTTAAATCAAGAGATCTACCCCTAATCCCCTGAATAAATTTTTCATTTGTACCTTATAATGTTCTGGGTGTATCTACTGTTCACCCTACAAAGTATGGTTTTGTCAGGATTTTTATTATCCTGAAAATAATATAAAAATTGCGAGAAACTTGGAAAATAGTGATTTCCTGATATTCAAATCAAGAGATCTACCCCTATTCCCCTGAATAAATTTTTCATTTGTACTTTATAATATTCAGGGTGTATCTACTGTACACCCTACAAAGTATGGTTTTGTCAGGATTTTTATTATCCTGAAAATAATATAAAATTTGCGAGAAACTTGGAAATAATGATTTCCTGATATTTAAATCAAGAGATCTACCCCTAAACCCCTGAATAAATTTTTCATTTATACTTTAGAATGCTCAGGGTGTATCTACTGTACACCCTACAAAGTATGGTTTTGTCAGGATTTTTATTATCCTGAAAATAATATAAAATTTGCGAGAAACTTGGAAATAATGATTTCCTGATATTTAAATCAAGAGATCTACCCCTAATCCCCTGAATAAATTTTTCATTTGTACCTTATAATGTTCTGGGTGTATCTACTGTTCACCCTACAAAGTATGGTTTTGTCAGGATTTTTATTATCCTGAAAATAATATAAAAATTGCGAAAAACTTGGAAATAATGATTTCCTGATATTTAAATCAAGAGATCTACCCCTAATCCCCTGAATAAATTTTTCATTTGTACCTTATAATGTTCTGGGTGTATCTACTGTTCACCCTACAAAGTATGGTTTTGTCAGGATTTTTATTATCCTGAAAATAATATAAAAATTGCGAGAAACTTGGAAAATAGTGATTTCCTGATATTCAAATCAAGAGATCTACCCCTATTCCCCTGAATAAATTTTTCATTTGTACTTTATAATATTCAGGGTGTATCTACTGTACACCCTACAAAGTATGGTTTTGTCAGGATTTTTATTATCCTGAAAATAATATAAAATTTGCGAGAAACTTGGAAATAATGATTTCCTGATATTTAAATCAAGAGATCTACCCCTAATCCCCTGAATAAATTTTTCATTTGTACCTTATAATGTTCTGGGTGTATCTACTGTTCACCCTACAAAGTATGGTTTTGTCAGGATTTTTATTATCCTGAAAATAATATAAAAATTGCGAAAAACTTGGAAATAATGATTTCCTGATATTTAAATCAAGAGATCTACCCCTAATCCCCTGAATAAATTTTTCATTTGTACCTTATAATGTTCTGGGTGTATCTACTGTTCACCCTACAAAGTATGGTTTTGTCAGGATTTTTATTATCCTGAAAATAATATAAAAATTGCGAGAAACTTGGAAAATAGTGATTTCCTGATATTCAAATCAAGAGATCTACCCCTATTCCCCTGAATAAATTTTTCATTTGTACTTTATAATATTCAGGGTGTATCTACTGTACACCCTACAAAGTATGGTTTTGTCAGGATTTTTATTATCCTGAAAATAATATAAAATTTGCGAGAAACTTGGAAATAATGATTTCCTGATATTTAAATCAAGAGATCTACCCCTAAACCCCTGAATAAATTTTTCATTTATACTTTAGAATGCTCAGGGTGTATCTACTGTACACCCTACAAAGTATGGTTTTGTCAGGATTTTTATTATCCTGAAAATAATATAAAATTTGCGAGAAACTTGGAAATAATGATTTCCTGATATTTAAATCAAGAGATCTACCCCTAATCCCCTGAATAAATTTTTCATTTATACTTTAGAATGCTCAGGGTGTATCTACTGTACACCCTACAAAGTATGGTTTTGTCAGGATTTTTATTATCCTGAAAATAATATAAAATTTGCGAGAAACTTGGAAATAATGATTTCCTGATATTTAAATCAAGAGATCTACCCCTAATCCCCTGAATAAATTTTTCATTTATACTTTAGAATGCTCAGGGTGTATCTACTGTACACCCTACAAAGTATGGTTTTGTCAGGATTTTTATTATCCTGAAAATAATATAAAATTTGCGAGAAACTTGGAAATAATGATTTCCTGATATTTAAATCAAGAGATCTACCCCTAATCCCCTGAATAAATTTTTCATTTGTACCTTATAATGTTCAGGGTGTATCTACTGTACACCCTACAAAGTATGGTTTTGTCAGGATTTTTATTATCCTGAAAATAATATAAAAATTGCGAGAAACTTGGAAATAATGATTTCCTGATATTTAAATCAAGAGATCTACCCCTAATCCCCTGAATAAATTTTTCATTTATACTTTAGAATGCTCAGGGTGTATCTACTGTACACCCTACAAAGTATGGTTTTGTCAGGATTTTTATTATCCTGAAAATAATATAAAAATTGCGAGAAACTTGGAAAATAGTGATTTCCTGATATTCAAATCAAGAGATCTACCCCTATTCCCCTGAATAAATTTTTCATTTGTACTTTATAATATTCAGGGTGTATCTACTGTACACCCTACAAAGTATGGTTTTGTCAGGATTTTTATTATCCTGAAAATAATATAAAATTTGCGAGAAACTTGGAAATAATGATTTCCTGATATTTAAATCAAGAGATCTACCCCTAATCCCCTGAATAAATTTTTCATTTATACTTTAGAATGCTCAGGGTGTATCTACTGTACACCCTACAAAGTATGGTTTTGTCAGGATTTTTATTATCCTGAAAATAATATAAAAATTGAGAGAAACTTGGAAATAAGGATTTCCTGATATTTAAATCAAGAGATCTACCCCTAATCCCCTGAATAAATTTTTCATTTGTACCTTATAATGTTCAGGGTGTATCTACTGTACACCCTACAAAGTATGGTTTTGTCAGGATTTTTATTATCCTGAAAATAATATAAAAATTGCGAGAAACTTGGAAAATAGTGATTTCCTGATATTTAAATCAAGAGATCTACCCCAAATCCCTTGAATAAATTTTTCATTTGTACTTTATAATTTTCAGGGTGTATAGCACATACACCCTACAAAGTATGATTTTATCGGGATTACTATTATCTTGTTAATAATGTTAAAATAAAACATTCATAACCTGTTCTCAAAACATATAAATAAATCAGTACAATTGTGTTGTCTACCCAAAATCAAAATAAATGTATTATTTTATATCAATTATTGGTATATGAATTTATTTTTTTATAATATATACGGTACAGACAAAAAAATACGAATATTTTATTATTTTCTTGTTTTTCATAAATCGATAACACTTTTGATGTCCCTAGTACATTCACCGCCCGGGGTACGCAACACTTGCTGTAAATCGAATCGGCTGCTGCGAATCGGCTGCTAGGTTCAGTCTGATCACTTTTATTCCGAATGACACATTAATTTTTTTTTTCAAACGCACATTTTATTTATTTTTATTCGCTAATTATATGTAGTTTCTATGGATATTTATTTATTTTATTTCTATCTTGTGAATCAAGTCACAAAAAATGCCACTTCTAAGACGTTTGAAAAAAAAACCTGTATCTTTCTACATATTCATTTTTATAAAACAATTTCATTTTCATATACCAATATATAATTTATAATCCTTTGATGTTTTCCAGTAATTACATTCAATATGAAAACAAAAAATTTACATACAAATTAAAATTTGAAATAATAATGAATACAGAAACTTAAAATGAAATACGTAGAAACAAACCTCGATTATAAGTAGAATTTAATTAATTTGTAAATTGAAAAATATAATTACATACCTAGCAACATACTCTCACTGAATTTGTAAATACTACGTTTTTGAGCATGGGAAATAATTTTACGATGATTATATACCCTTGATGATAGATAATAGGTAATAAGAGAGTCACACTAGAATTATTAAAAATGAGAAAATCAGGTAACCATAGAAATCAAAATATTAAATAGTTAATTAGAAATTAGTCGGTTTTTTACCTTCCGTCACCGTCATGATTTATAATTTGGGAGCTTTTGCAGTTTTTAAGTCAGCCTGAAATTAATTTTTAAATCCCTTAGAATTGGGGTTTCTCTGCTCCGAACCAGTAGAATTTGAAATCTATCCGGAGAAAGAATTGTGGAAATCTCAATTCTGTCAGATTTCAAATTTGAAATCTATCCTGAGAAAGAATTGATGGAAGAATCGCAATTCTGTCAAATTTCATATTGTACTGGTCTGCAGCAGTAGAATTCGTAGCGGGGAAAACCCAATTCCGACAGAATTTGAAATCAGACAGAATTTGAAGTTACAAAATCAAGGCACAGTTTTGCTTGTTAAAGTTTTTCAGTTTCATTATTCTCTATAAATCTGCCTTTTTCAAGTGAGTTTTGAAATAAAATGTGCGTAATTCTAAAAACTATTATTAATTAAAAAACAATTAATTAATACTACCATGAGAAATTTACCTACGGGAATTTTGGACTTTTATTTCAAAATCCGGGTCCACCACAAAAATAAATTTAGAAAAAAAAAAACAAATAAAATAATAAGCATGTACACAAAAACAATTTTGTTTAAAAATCAATAGAATAATATATAATTATATACAATTCTTTTTATACTTTCCTAATACTAATATCAATTTGTTTCATACATTTTATAATTTCTTTTCGTTAATAATAATTCAAGTGTTTCAAATATAGTACAGTTCATGTTAAAAGAACAAGCAGTGACATCTAGCGAATATTCCATGAGGAGACTTAGCATACCTCTATCCTTAGTTGTCTCTTTCTGTCCAGCCAAAAACAAAACAAATGCTTTGAAGTTATATCTAGTGTATTTGTGATCGTTGGGTCCTATATTTATTTCCTTTACGCTACAAATTATATAGGTACTTGGAATTTAAATGTCCTGTAATAAAGAAATGATAATGTGCCGGCCTCATACCATATCAGATTTTACATTTTATTTTACATAAATACATAAAAATGTATTCAAAACTCTATTTATACAATCACAATAAACTTTTAATCTATTTATAGCACAAAATACACAGTAGAATACATCCACATTTATAAATGTTTCAACAATATTTTTTCCATCCCACACAAAATTTCCACACATTGACCACACAACCCTATGTTATTTTTTATTTCTTGTTGGATGCTTCTCACATTCATTACACAATTTTGCCATTACCAGTATGACGATGACGAACATCAATATCACTACAAAAATTTCCACTTTCCCACGATGTTATCGTAGAAACAAGTCGTAAAATATTTCTATTATTCATACACAGCTGCATGTATGTATGTTGCGAATATATCCATTCAATTGTGCTGCTCACATTATCTCGCCTAAGTAGTTCAGAGAGAATTTTTTACCGTTGTTTTATGGTGTAATTTGTGGCCGCATATTACGAGCGCAATGCGGTATCTACATGGATATGTGTAGTTAAAATGGAATGTGGTGACCTTTCCATAAACTCCGATACTAATGAGATCCAAGGACATTATAAACTAAGTGGGAGACGAGGATTGTTATAACTGAAGAGAAAATAGGTGCACTAGGTACTAAATGGTTATTATCTACTTGAAATGAACATATCTTTTTAAACACATTGGTAATCGGTTGTATCAATATTTAATGGAGAATTAATTAAACATTTAATTAAAATCAACATTTTTTTACGTAGGGGAGACCGGTGTCAATTGTAACAGGTGTCCAATGTAACAAGGGTAGGTAACAGGGCCATCTTTTCGAAGTAGATTAAAACGCGCTTGCAGTCATATCTCTTTGGTATTTAGGGTAAGTACATAAGCGCAAATACGGCGTCTATTTCTGACGAATGTCTGTAAATCGACAAAAATGTAAATACAGAGAGTGACACACATTGTTTCTAAAACACTATAAGTGCTCTGCTCGGAAATATCTCAAGTTAAGGATCAGTTTGTGAGTTATATCTGCTATTATTTTTCATTAAAAAACATTTCGAATTATTACCTAATAAATACAAAAAAGTAAATAATATCTTTAAAAGTTAAGCGGTGTCAGTTGTAACACATGCCACGGTGTCGATTGTAACATGTTTAATAATTAAGTACAGTATTGATCATTGATAAAAATTTCAAGAAAAACCACTGCTATTGAAAACATCAGTTAGGTGTCAATTGTAACATTTGAAATGCCTGACTAAAAATCCTTATACTTTTATATTTGTCACATTTTCAAAAGTTTAAAATTCAAAATATTATTCACTAAGGTGGGTAGGTTCTCATATAGGTAATTTCAAAATTTTGAAATGTAACGTTAACTAGTGAAAAATAAAAATTTAAATTTTGTAACAATTGACATCGGTCACCCCTATAAAATGTATTGTATAAGTAGAGATGGGTCAATTCCCGAAATTTAAAGATACGGGAAAATTCCCAGAAATTTTCCCCGAATTTTTTTGATAAATTTTCCGAGTAATTTCCAGAAAAATATCATTCGGAAAATTTCCCAAGGAATTTCAAATATGAATAAAAATTGTAACTAGATTTATTTAGATTTATTTTTCAGTGAAATTATGGTAAAAAAATCTAATGTGGCCACCACATTACCTTCCGTGAGCTCTATGTATTTTGTACAAATTCCACACAGAAAGTTTTTTTTGCAAATGATTCCATACTTCCAGTAAATTCTTCAGTCTGTTCTATGTATTTTGTACAAATTTCATACAGTAAGTTTCTTGTAAGATTCTATATATTTCCAGTAAAATTATAACTCAAACATATTATGTAAATTGCACTTTGACACTGACATTTGTCAATCAGAAATTTCTTAATGTAGTAGATGTTTCCATGTTTATGGCACAACTGGCTGCTTTGTGAAATTTAATTTCTTTATAATTTTTTAACTCCATATCCATCCAATATGAAGTATAAAATGTAATCAAATCGTATAGAGAACAAAATATTCTTAAATATTTATAATAACATTAAATGTGAAAAAGTGATGATATTTACCAGCATTTTTTCAAGAAAAACTGATAAAATCTTCAAATTAGGGTACTTCCGGTCGACCAATTATAACCAAAATCTAATCAGCTCTTCATATGGATCTAAAGAAAAGGAATACGCAAAAATTATAATTTTTGGAAAGACGGTAAGTATTGGAGTTATGCGATCCCAAAAAATCGTATCATACATCATTCATCCATACATACAGACAGACATCATCGTAAAAATAGTAAAATCGTGCCTAACACGTGCTTATTCATTAAAAACTCATCATCTAAATTTTTGACCAAAGACAATACCTTCCTTAACTAAAGGTGACGGAAAGTAAAAAATACATAATTATACTTATATTAATTTATGCACTATCGGTCATACATACGAGTAGAGCGACTCTGTAAGAACTAATCAAAACTCCTCCCCCATATTATAAATATTCAATACATATATAATCATTTCATCCATGGATATAAATGAACAAGTAATATTTTTGACATTTCGTAAAAATATAGTTGGTTGATTCGTTGTATAATCAACATACACAACTCGAGCTTCGAAAATCATCTGAATATACAGTTTACGGACTCGATACGTTACCTGAAAACACCTAGGCAACACATCTCGTCTTCCCAACTGTATATTCGATTATTTCCGAACTTCTTGTTGTATAACTATTGAAAATAGCCATTTGTTCCCTTTTTTCAATCACTCTGTATATATATATATATATATATATATATATATATATATATATATATAACCTTAAATGAGTAATTCAAAATCATCGTACTAAATTCACAAGTACTTATATTTAATTGAAAAAAAAAAACCAGAATAATAATTTATTTTGAAGAAAACTTAAATTATTAATAAAAATGAAAAATGTTACATATTTAATAATTATTTATAAAAACTTGCACCAAACATGAAATCCAAAATCTTTTAAAATTTACAGGAAATTTTCAAAAATCATATTCACGGGATATTTCCAAAATAATTCCGGGAAAAATAGTAACTAAATTTCTTACCGAAAATCGCGGATGAAGGAATTTCCGGAAATTTTCCGGGGGAAAAACAAATTCCCGGCGGGAATTTTTTGGCGGCACATCACTATGTACAAGAGTTAATTTTAATTATATTTTTGTTCAATTCCCAATTAAAATATTAGTGCAATTGGCCATTAATGTGTTTGTTTAAATAAGGAATTATTCAAATGCGACAAAAATAAAATGGATTATAAAAGGCTAAATGATTATTACATCCAATCAAAATTGTAATGGATTTTCAACAAATTGTAAATCGGTTTAACTTAACTCGTGTAATATTCTGGAATTACAGTGTGTTTATTTTATTTTGTCCACTATTGCTATCTCCAGAACTATAAGAGCTACGAGGTCGGTTAAATTAGCAAACAATTTCTATTTTACAAGACTATTTTAATGAGCGTAAAATTATTATTTTTCAACCAGTGGTTTAGAAACTGTGGAGACCAACTTAGTTATTTTAAATGAAACTATACTATATATTTTTTATTTTCTTTTTCGATAGAGAATTGTTATGTAGGGGATTGCAAATATTATTTCCAGAATAAAATTTTCTATCTAATAAGTAAATAAAAAATATATGGTCCCATTTAAAATAACAAAGTTGTTATCCACAGTTTGAAAACCACTAGTTGGAAACAATAAATTTTACGCTCATTAAAATAGTCTAGTAAAATAGTAATTGTTTGTTAATTTAACCGACCTCGTAGCTCTAATAGTTCTTGAGATAACAATAGTAGACAAAATAAAATGTATGTACAGGGTGGTTGAAAAAACAGGAACAAATGACTATTTTCAGGTAACACATCGAGTCCGCAAACTGTATATTCAGATGATTTTCGAAGCTCAAGTTGTATAATGTTAAAAGTAAAACTATACAACGAATCAACCAACTATATTTTTACGATATGTCAAAAATATTACTTGTTCATTTAAATCCATGGATGAAATGATTATATATAATTCATTTGTTTGCGAACCGAAACGATATATATATATATATATATATATATATATATATATATATATATATATATATATATATATATATATATATTAAATTAGTTTTTCAGTCAAATACTTTTCATTTTCATCAAATTTTAACGTAGTTAAGTTTTCAAAATTATAAACCTTTAATGCATTATCAATTTATCATTGTACTTTCCCTTTTTGAGAAAATTTTGACGTTTATCTGATTTGTTTTTTACCTCTCGCTACCCTTGGTAAGGGAGGTATAGGGATCGTGCTAAAAATCGCATATCGAGATTTTGGTAAATGACCACGTTTTAAGGACACTAGAATCGCATTTTCACATTTTCACGATGATGTCTGTGTGTATGTGTGTGGTTCCTGTTTACGCTCTAACTCAAATAATACTATCTTTCCGAAAATTTTAAAACCTTGTATTTCTGCCTTATTCTATTATGCAAACACAAAGCAGCCATTAAATTTTGGTGTAAATCAAATAACCGGAAATGACTTGAAACTCATTGAAATGTTATTTTTTCGAGATGTATGTTATTATGAAAATAAAAGATTATTAATTTTTCTACAGGTTTGCATTAATACTTTTTCTATATATTTTATGAATAAATTTATAAAATTATCTATAATTTAAATCCCGGAGCCTACGCTTTAAACAAACAGCAAACACAACTCCTTGGATACACAGTTCATATCTCAAATATATGTCACTGACTGATAAATGTCACTGACAAAGAATCAATCATTTCAAATTAATAATAGTAACGTTTTAAAAAGAAAATATTAAATACAACCATAGTTAAATGGAATGGGACTTAATACAGTTTTCAGCATAAGTAAATACATAAGTATGTAATATGATTTATAAAAATTAAATGGCGGGAGGTTTTGAGCTGGCCACATCAGGTTTTTGATTATTACGAAGAAGTCAAATGTCTAAAATATAATAATTAAATTAAATTTAAAGTAGATATTAAGTTATCTGTTCCAATTTCACAAACAGATTATCGCAACAAAATATTTGTAACAAAATATTTGCAACAAAATAACAATGTTTTCTGTATAGCAGGTAAATAATAATAAAAAACATCAGCAGTAAAATTATTGGTGTTTACGGGCGACAATGACATACATTTATTTTTTATATAAATTAGAATGCATTATTATTTACTTATTGGTAAATAAAATTAAAAAATTCTGCGACAATTTATACAGGCTGTTAATTAAAAAGCGGGGCATATGCGTTTAATAGTTTTACCTTGAGCAAAAGTTCCAATTAATTTTAGACAAAAGTGTTTAAAATAAAAGTTGTAGATAATTAAATTCTCCGCTTAAATCACTAAACAGATTTTATTACCTATAAAATCGAATTTAATATTTTATAAATATTACTCATTTGTAGCGATAGCCATGGAATTGAAACAAAATTACGAAGAAATGCATATCATTTAAATTGTCAGAAATTCGGTTTTCAAATAAAAATTAAATACATAGTTAAATTCTACAATTAAATCACTAAACAGATTTTATTTTTAAATTCTTTACTTAAATAACTACTTACATATTATTTTTCACATTTTGTAAAAAACATAAGTTACAGAAGGCAACGTATACTGTAGCACGAGGCGAACGAACGAGTGCTTGAATTGCCTTCTGTAACGTGTGTTTTATATTATTTTTCTATTTTGGTTCTTTAATATGTACTTTATGAAACCCATTTGGATGTCATAAAGTACTTCTTTATAACATCCAAATGAGTTTCATAAAGTACCTACTAAACAACCGAAATTAAAATTCTTGGACATGAAATAACGTACATTTTTTGAAAAAATGACCAAAATAGAAAAAATAGTATAAAATACACGTTTTATAAGACATTTCAGCGTACTTGTCCCCTTAGAAAACTCGCGGCAAGCCGCTCGTTTCTATGAATGACGCGTGCGCTAAAATCATGTCTTATGAAACTTGTATCTTAATGTACTATTATCCACAACTGTCAAATAATATACTCATAATTCAACCGATTTTTATCAATTAAGGACCTTCGTTACAGTTGCTAATTGAATAATATTGACAGTTTAATAGAATAATATTATCCAATCGTTATGTCAAATTCAAATCCTACCTTTCAGGCCAAAATTACACTAGTTTTGTCATTTTTCATACTTTTATTTTCTTCTTAGCTGAATAGTCAGTTTTAAGATTTTCTGTTAAATGTCAAATCACTTCATAATACTAACTACAACGATAGATTTATCTATGTAACCAAATGATATGTTATTATTTGACCATTGTGGATAAAGTATAGTATTCTTTTCGCATGTAATGGCAATTAGTCATTCGCTCGTGATGCTAACTTCATTCTCATGAGTAATACCATACATTACATGCTCATTGAATAATATACTATTTCTCTGTTGAGGCTTTCATTTGCATATTTTTTTTTTTAATATTTGATAATTTCCGTTAAGGGATGTTTCTGGTAGAATTATTATGTTGGTGACAGTGAATATTCTGTGCTAGATATCTAATCTAGTGTATTTATTGCAGTCATGCCGATCTCAAATAACAAAATATCACCAAATATCGTTTAAAAATGAAGCTCCTTCTAACAATATGCGTGCTAGAATGTGACATTCTAATTCCGAAACAGAGAAAAATAAATCTGTTAATAATGTGTAAAATAAAAAAAATATTTGTGGTTGGGTGTACAAATAGATAATTGCTCTTCAACTTTAAGAAATCACACATATTATGAGAAAAATTATATTTTCTGCCACAGTACCTTCGGTTGTATTTTGACTTTTTTGATTGTCACAACACACATATATATATATATATATATATATATATATATATATATATATATATATATATATATATATATATATATATATATATATAGCATTTTAAATATTTTCTTTATTCATTTCAATATACTATGACGTATAATATTCATGCACAATAGCAAAAACTCAAAATAAAATTGTAAATTGTATCACTTTCTCGAAATGTCAAAATTGATTCGGTAACCAAAAATGTCCATGTAGCCGTTAGAGGCGCTGACGCTCAAAATGTGCACACCGCCTATAGAACGTAGGGCATAGGGAAAATTTTAAATGTAGGTAAAGAGTGTCTCATTTTCGATGTTTTTTTAAGTTATCTCGGGTAATATTAATGATAGAGCGAAACCGTTTGCACATTGCAGGGTCAACTTTTCGAGGAAAGTTTAATACTCACCACAGAAATTTTCGATCTTCTTTTGTTTCTGAGCTACAGGCAAAAACTCGTTTTTCGCTCATTTTGAAAATATATCATATCTTATTTATTATGATAGTTAGAGAAAAAATGTTTTTATAAAAATTTTACCGTTTGTAAAATAGAATAAAATGGCGTAATTAGATTTTTTGAAAACTTAATAATTCTCAAGATATAATACAAACTTATGATTTTTCAAACGGGAACCTATGTTGAATATTGTCTCGTCTTTTTGCTTATTTTGTAAGCTTTTCAATGATATATAACAAGTCTACATTCTTTTGTTTTAAACATTAATAAAAGACGAATTATTAATTTATTGAGGTGAAAATATTCGAAATTATTAAGAAACAAATGAAAAATAATATTACAAATCATCATTTGTTTATTTTGATTCAATATTTATTAATTTTATTCTCAAAATTATTCTTAACCAATTATTTTCGGGTTAGTTAAATTACTATTTATCGACGCTACAATTGGCTTTGACACGAACCGAACAAAATGGTTTAATATGTTTTTGAAGTAAATAAATTGAAAAAATGAGTAAAACTGAAACAAATACTATTAGAAATATGCGAATGATGATCTGGAATAGATTTTTTCATTTGTTTTTTAATAATTTCCAATATTTTCACCCCAATAAATTAATAATTCGTTTTTTATTAATGTTTAAAACAAAAGAATGTAGACTTGTTATATATCATTGAAAAGCTTATAAAATAAGCAAAAAAATGAGACTATTTCCAACACAGATTCCCATTTAAAAAATCATAAGTTTGTGTTATATCTCGAGAATTATTAAGTTTTAAAAAGATCTAATTAAGCCATTTTATTCTACTTAAAATTTTTGTTAAAACATTTTTTCTCTATCATGGAATGTGCAAATGGTTTTGCTCTATCGTTAATATTACCCGAGATACCTTAAAAAACATCGAAAATGAGACAGCCTGTACTTCTCTTAGAACAAACGCAGTAATACAGGTTACGTATATTCCATTTTACACGTAATAATCACAACATACTCGTATATGGAAATCCCGATATCTCTAACTAAGTAACTAATAACACAACTTCAATAATATTGCTCCACATCTGTCATTCTGTCAATATTGAATAGCATCAACACGTTTCCCTTTGACTTGATACTCTAGTTTGAATTACATTGATGTTGTAGGTATGTGGTATGCAACTACTAGGAAATCAATGATTTAATGATTGAATAAACTCAAAGCATTCCCTGCATTTGCATCTGACTTCGTTCCGTTAGCAACCTTTGACCTAGGCATGCGGATGTGGGCCCGCTGATCACATATGATTGAATAAAGAGTAATATATGTAGACCCACGCACGTGACTATCATACCTAACTAACGATTCTTTGAAGTCTATTGCTGTATTTGTATTTGCATACACGTTGCTCATGCTCGTGTTGCCTTTTGTTAGATTTGTTTTGATGTGAATACAACAGTACTTTCAATGCCAACGTGAGATGAATATTTTTACCGACTTGAATTTTTTTTCTTATTTATATGTTACAGAGATCACTAATGAAAGTTTTAAATGTTTTGTGATCACTAATGAAAGTTTTAAATGTTTTGTAAAGCAGCATATAGTTGAATTTATCGAAGAAGACTCTCTAATGTATAAAAAATGTGAAACTATTTTTTATCTCTCAAATTAAGCGAGATATGAGGTGTTTTCAAAGTAAGACAGTGAAAACAAACAAAATATAGAATCTTAGAAAAATAAATTATAATTAAACAATTAACTTTCTATTACTGACCTACCTGAAAAAGGCTTACCAGATTAATTATTCATAATTTTTATAATTTATTTCTTCACTAAAAATTTTACGTAGATTCCAAATATGGGATAGGGTATCCCATTTGAAATGTGAAAGTTAATGTCGCTTTTGGTTAAACTGGAAGCTCTACCATCAATCCATTACCATGATTTGTGAGTCTCTTATAGGTATATAAAGATTTTTTTTTAATTGTTATTTATGATTTCATGCATATTTTGTATGGGGCCCCTTATCCGCTATGTAAAATCAAGCTCTTTATTTTCCATCACATTTCGGCCGGTAGAATTTTGATTTCTTGGCAAATATTTTCCTGCAAGTGGTCCAGAGTTTTCCTTTAAAATAACCCCATAAAAAGAAGTTTGGGGCTGTCAAATCAAGACACCTGGCGGCCAATGTGTATTACCAAAACGTGGGATTAAATAATGATAAGAGAATGATTTTCGCAAAATTGCTATTATTTAGACTTGTATGAATCAATTCCCCGTAACTTTCACAAAAAAAAAAAAATACGGGCCAATCACATTTTCATAATAAATGCTACAACATACAATGACTTTGATGGATGTAAAAGTGCCTAATCTTGGATTTTCAGACCTCCAATACTGGTTATTTTGTTTCTTAACATATCAACTCAGATGAAAGTAAGCCTAGTCACAAGTTCTTGTGGTATCTACGAGGGTTGTCTCAAAAGTAAGTTACACTATTTTTTTATATCCGCGCGGTAGGCAGGATACGTCTGGGATTCGCATGGAACTTTCGTCCGAGTGTGGTGGCAGCACTGTAAAATTCCTAAGCGGCCGCCATGACCCATTTGTCAGTTGCGATCAAGCCACTATGGAGCTACCACTTACTTCTACCGCCGATTGCGAAGTACGCAGTGTGATTCGTTTTTTAACGGCAAAAAATAAAAATGCAACTGAAATTCACCGTGAATTGTGCAGTGTGTACGGTGAGAACGTTATGTCGAGGCCAATGGTTTCTCGTTGGCGCCAATCATTTATTGAAGGCAGGACAACAATACACGACGAACTGATCTGCATCTGTCCAAAGTGTGTGCAAGGTGGGTTCCACGGCTCCTGCCTTCAATAAATGATTGGCGCCAACGAGAAACCATTGGCCTCGACATAACGTTCTCACCGTACACACTGCACAATAGGGGTTTCCACTATTTTTTTATTTTTTTATATGTTATTCCTCATGAAAACTTATATCTATTAGAATAAATAAAACATTTTTATTATAACAGGTTTTCTGTAAAAAAATTATTGAAAACAGTATTTTTTGCAACTCGTTTGAACGGCCATTTTTACCGCCCCGGCAGCGCGTAAATGCCCGGCTAATGTAGCCAATGCTTAACAGATGGTGTATGATGGTCTGTGCTCTAGAGTCAGTAGTGGCTTCATCTGTCAATTGATGGTGTACTAACACTCTCCTATTACAGTTTTCTTGAACAACGCATAGAGGTGGGGATGGGAGTTTTCACCAAACAATGTTTTATTTCAAACATTCAAACTGTTTGTTTGTGATCTGTGTTACATAGTAATTCAACTCAAAAATTGTGTCTGTTTGTACTGCAACTGTATCTGGTTAAGTGTGTTTTAATAAAGGAATACATACATTATGGTGGTGAAATATTGTATGGTACCTATTTGCGGAAATAATTCTTTAAAATGCAAGGGAATTTGTTAGTTTATTCATAGTTTAAACGAATCGCTCCTGTAAATACTACCAATCATAGATAATTTTATATTAATAATAATAAATTACATGACAAAGAAAAATATTTTTACACACAAAATAGATATTTTTCAAAGGAATAAGTTTCAAGTATACTAGCATACATAATTTATAATTTAGTTTGTTATGAACCTTTGTCAAAAATTCCAAATCCCTCGTCGACTGAACATCTGGGTAATATTAAGGCTTTCTTTCGTGGAATATTTGTATCCTGGTTTTTCCACAAATATTCTTTTACGGCCGTTTCAAGTTGTAAATAACTATAAGCAAAGGCATGACTTCTGGTAATCCCTTGAATACGCTGTTGGAGATTTACTAAATACCTTACAAATATTTAATCCACGAAATACAATAATCTATTAAATACGTATACCTTAGAAAATACTTTATCAATATAACATACGGCAAACGATAATAATTGTATTGTATTCACAATTTTAACTAGTTTAGAATATCTACTATCCTTCAATATTTTTTAAATATAATGTTCTAATTTGAATGTGCTGCCATCTATTATCACATAGGAAGATATTGAATGTATTTGATGTATGTAGGTAAAATCGAATATTGTAAACTACTCCCATCACACACACATATATTGCCGGATAACATAGAAACTAAAATCGATCCGGACCGTGACGTCACTGGCTGGCAGCGTTTCAAGCGTAGTAAATTGTTTTCATTCATTTTTAAAAAATTGGAAACATATTTAACCATTTAATTAGTGTTTTCAGAAATGTTTTATGATATATTTTAGTGTAATAGTGTTATTTTTCACTATTTTGATTACGGTGGAAACCCCCATTCACGGTGAATTTCAGTTGCATTTTTATTTTTTGCCGTTAAAAAACGAATCACACTGCGTACTTCGCAATCGGCGGTAGAAGTAAGTGGTAGCTCCATAGTGGCTTGATCGCAACTGACAAATGGGTCATGGCGGCCGCTTAGGAATTTTACAGTGCTGCCACCACACTCGGACGAAAGTTCCATGCGAATCCCAGACGTATCCTGCCTACCGCGCGGATATAAAAAAATAGTGTAACTTACTTTTGAGACAACCCTCGTACTTCTTCATGATAAACGCTATAATTAAAAACGGGACCCAAAAACTTTTTGCGGGCGGGCCCCCGAACTCTTAGTTACTCCACTGTACAGGGAATATTGTTTATAAGAATATTAATAATTTGCAATGATCATATTCCACAGACATCATTCAGGACGATAAGGATAAATTAAAAATCATTTAGTAATTTGACTTCGGTTAGTGAAGCGGGATTGCAATTTAAAATTCGAGGCGAGATCGATATAACAACTGCGAGAAGCGAGAAATCTCGCGAGAGTCTCGCAATAAAAAGCATTTGTACCTTTATAGCTTTGATTCATAAATTCAATGAAAAATTCACCGTACAGAGAGTGGAACGGTAATTCGTGCATAGAACAGGTGAATGTGAAAATTATATGAATTGACTATATTTTTTTGTGTCTGTCGAATGATATCTGTCTCAGAGCGAGGAAATGCAAAATAAAGACTAAATCGGTTTTGCATCTAATAGAACTAGTTTTTCTCCAACATTTCAGCCCCTAATTCATCCCAGTTAAAACTACGGTTAATAAAATTCTTGTCGTCCCTGAAAAGTAAAGGATCTTATATTAAGCGTCGATAGGAGCCAACACGGAGTGATTGGTTGCCAGCGGGTTACAAATGTAGCGCTTTTTTATGAGTAAATCTTACTTAAATAGTGGCATATTAATAATTTGTGTAGAAACTTTTAGTTACAAAAAATATATTTTTTAATGTTTAATTAGTTTTACTGATGACAGAATGTATTAACAGATGTTCGTATTGAAATAATTTGGTGACTAGAATTTAGTGTTTCGTCTCTTTATTATAGTTATACGACTGTAAATACGGAAGACGGAACGATTGGTGCGAACTTGTCTTTTGTAGTTCAACTGATACGTATATACCGAGGTAAATACGTAGTGCGCAAGCGCTTATTTTTACAGCGAGACTCTCGTGTGAGAACGAGACGAGACCCAAAAAATGTGCGAGAACGAGAGCGAGATCGAGATTGCAGATCCGAAAACGAGACGAGATCGATATTTTATATTTCTCGTCTCGTCTCGCATCGCGTGCATCACTAACTTCGGTATAAATAATTGTTTATAACTTTGTTGTTAGCATAGAGAAGTAGTTCAAATTTACAGGGAATATTGTTTATAACAATGAAATTTTGAATCGTCTGCCAACTTCACCGTCGTCTTTTTTAATTGTTTTAAAAGCAATATAAACATTTTATTTCATATTTCATAAACAAAAACGAAATCTTTAATAAAACCCCAAAGAATGCACTTGAACTTTTTTTATCGTATGTAATATCTAACGCGTCCATGCACGCGCGCATCTGTTTCATGAAAATTAAAAAGATAAAATATTATTTATTTTTTAGATATTATTATATACAGAACATATTTTTGTAATTTTAATAATTTTGTGGCAAATAAATACATTTTTATTATAATTTGAAACTTTTTTTATAAAAAAAATCAGTTGATTAAATCACAATGTAAATGATGATTTGAATCAAATGATTTAAATGAGGCCAACTCTGTTTCATACACCTACACCAAAAGTTTTCAAATATTTTGTATTATTTGTTTTCTTTAGTATTTGTAAAGGCCATAATAAATTAAGGGCCGGTATTTCTATCTCCGGATAAAGTTCAGGATAACTATCCGTCAGATAAATGATAAAATATCGCATCGAAATAAAAGTATAAATGAAGTAAATTATATTGAATGTCATTTTTTGATGCGATATTGTTCATTTATCCGACAGATAAGTTATCCCGCAATTTATCCGAAGATGGAAATACCGGCCCGAAAATGTACATATAGATAAATAATTGTTTAATAACATTTATATGTGACCTTGTTAGTTAAAATATTTAATGAAATTAGAAAAATTACGAATTTATATTTTCATTTCATTAATGGTTTATACAATAATTCGATTAATTTGTATAGAAAAACAAGAAAATTTTTCATACAATTAAACTATGTAAATGATTAGAATTATAGACATAATAAATTAAATTCTAGGAGAAAATGCCATGATAAGATACATATTTATCCAGTACTAATACGTTTAAAGATAATTTTAATACTTATTCGAGTTAATCTCGAGCAGACATTCATGTTTATCTAGTTTTTGTTTATATTTGTCGATGAACATTACATCAGAAATATAAAAACTTATCGTGTTCTTGTCCAATTTTCAATGTCTGAGATCTTGTTTGTATACAAACAAAAAGAAAAACAGTTATATGTAATTTATTGTATTCTTGAAGAGTAAAAAAGTAGTAGGCCTTCGAACAACATGCATTATTTATTCTGCGCGCGCAATTTGAATCGGAATTCGTATTCAAGGTTACAACAGACAATATGTTGCCAGGAAATAAATGTCAACAGTTTATATAAAATGTCATCTAAATATTTACAGTTATGTAATATACGTAGGTACATCATCGTTTCTATTTCATGGCTTCATGTTGTAACATAATTATATTAAAACTACACTTTAAACCGATATGATATGGACTATCAAAATTTTAAATAAATATATCATCACGGCATATTACCCATTGCTGGGTATGCACATCTGCTTTGTTCACAGATATCGGTAATGGTGATGACATATTTGTACCGTGAGGGCTTTTACCAGGCGTCACCTGACGGGCACTCATTGCTGGCGTGGAGCGTGCACCACAGGGGTCAATTTTGTGCCATTCAAAATTCGAAAAATTTGGCGTCGGTCGGGATCGAACCCGGTTCCCCAGATTCGCGACCAGACACTCAGGCACGCAGCCAAGAGACCCCATAAATAAATAATTAGTTAAAATATTCGCGTTTTAATGCCCTTATCCTTACCTTAATATCCACGTTACACATTTATTCTATTCCAAATTCTTACTACTTTCAAACCTTTCGCTATCGCTTTTGTGAAACTTGGAATCCATTTTCAGATAAATGAATTCATAAAACAAAGAAACAACGAAAGTAAACCGAATAACAAATACTTAAAACTTGTTTGTAATTTCGTTGCATTTGTATGAAAGTAAAAGATATGTTGAATTACACAGGCTGTCAATAGTACTCAAAATTTGGACTATAATAAGTATATACTTAAAATAAAAATGACAAATATGTCAAAATAATTTTCAAATCATATTTTTCTTTTAAATTTTGTGCGTCGATCGGGCAAAAAATAGTATAAGCATCACGAACGTTACGAAATTACAAACTTGGAACCTTCGCTTCTCTCAGTCCCCAAACATTGTTTTCGATCGGTAAACTGTCCTTACCGTTCTTAATACTTAATATACCTACTGTTAGCGAATAACATAACATAAATTATAGTATGCCAACTCCTCTATAAAATTACGGAAATAAATCAGAATTATTACTTTCGGATTTGGAGTAATTGATAGCAACTTATTATTTTCAAATGGAACATCCTATATATTTTTTTAAATTTGAAAAGTACATGAAATTTGCTATTCAACTGTATAAAAATAATCATATGTTGTATGATTAAAAAATAGAATGGCGAATGATTAAAATATTACATTTTTATTAAATGTAGGAAGCATTGCAATACAATTTTTTGAATAAGACATAAGGTGCATTCACAAATGAAAATTAGATTTATGATTTTTGTTTAGGTTTAAGTAAGTCATTCATAAATGTAAGTTTAAATTACCTGAAAATTAATTTTGATATGTACAGACATTTATGTAAATGCTTCAAAAACAAGATTAAAATATCGGTAGAGCAGTACTCAACAAGACTCATTCGCTTGACATTATTGGTTATATTTCAGCAATTAAATTATGACAGTCTCCATGTTCTTCTCGCATTTGTTTAAAAAGCCGAATCCTCCAAGTAATAATAAATAAAGATGGGTGTATATATCTTTATCATTTCAGATTCGTTCTCATTGGTGAAGTTTGTGACGTCAAACTAAATCATAAACCTAAAGTTTGGACCTTACAATGTTTAGCTTTATAATTTGGATTTAGAAACCCTAAATTCTGAAGTGTGAATGGAGTCATTACATAATATACGACTAAAGTCATTAAATCTAAAGTATAAACCATAAATCTAGACCTAATTTTCATTTGTGAATTTACCTATATTGTAATGATATGAAATAACAGATATAATAATTAAATATCTTATTAAATGTACATCAATTTATATATTTAATTAATTAATTTTCTTTGTATTTGAAAGGTCCAATTTAAAATAAATGAAATGCAAAGCCTCCTAAATTTAACAAAATTGTATATTTATATTATAAAATTTATTATTATTATTATTTTCGTAAGTACATACCGAAACGTCGGTTTTGTAAGAATAAATGCTTCATGACCGAGATTTCGAGTATCTGGCAACATCTAATCTGCATCACAATCGAGAAATTTAATAATAATTAATTAATTACAAGATTTCAGGATAAGTGTATACCGAAACGTCGGTTTTGTAAGAAAAAATGCTGCATTACTAAGGTTTCGAATATTTGTTAACACATAATCTAGGTACATCACAGTCAAGAAATTGACTCACACTAACAATTAAGATGTTTCTATAACTATAGATCGCTTTCATTTCAGATGAAGTAACAAATATATATATATATATATATATATATATATATATACATACAGGGTGTAAATGAAATAAGTGCATTAAATTTAACCAGTAATGTAACTCGACGAGAGCAACAATATTTCTTAATAACTTTTTTTTAAGTCTTTTAGATTTTGCGTTAAAATTCTTTAAAGATTTGCTGCATATTTCGGCGCGCGCCCATGGAGAACAAATGGTTGCTGTCGTATTCAAGGGGGTTACAAACAGCTCAAAAATTGTCGGTTATCGGTTACACTTGCAGTCATAGTAATTAATAAACGAATCAACGGAAATAACATTTATTATTAATTAATTCGTAATAGTACAATTTTTAAAATAAAGAAATTTAAATTTTGGATAACAAAATTATAAAGTTGTGTATTAAACCAGACTTTAATCACCTGTGAATAGAGGAAGACAAGGAGGAACGAAGGGAGGAAGAGCAAAAGCATAGTTATTAGGTTATGAGATGATTATTTATCGTCGACAAATCATAATAGTTTAAATACGTTATTCAAAAAAAGTACAAACTTTTGTCCATTTAAACGAGGTACATGATTACCAATAATTAGTCGTCCATTTATTGTTCCCGCTCAAACATTTTTTAATGAAAATTTTTACAGCATTTCCGTCTGTTGAAATGTGTATTATGCATAATAAATACACCTTCCCAAGTAAATTCAGTCTCATTAATAAACATTATGATCCATTCCCAAAATTGAAGTCTGCTGAAAACATTGATCTTTTTGCACATGATATGGATACAACTGTTGCTTTATTTAAAATTGTCATATGTGACACTTCGTATTGTGATAAAGATGTACAAGATTAACAAATGTGCGAATACTCGTATTAGGAACAGTATGATTTGGAAACGCTCCGTCTAAATGCGTTGGCAACTTTATAATACTGCCTTTATATCAACCACAAATTCAAATGTAGTAAAGATACGAATAAATAAACAAACCATAGGTAAGTAATTACAATATCTGTGTACTTGCTATTTGTACACGCAAGCATTTTGACAGAATTTTACCTGATAAACAAGTTTATTACTAATGTCAAAATATAATTGCAACAACTGACAAAACTGTCAATTGCTAAAACAAAAGTTTTCATAGCTATTGCTATTGCATTCAATTATTAGAAAAACACGTGGAACGACTGATCAATTTACGGGGTGGTAAAAATGATAAAAAAATATGCGATTTCGAGAAAAAGTTGTTAAGAAATATTGTTGCTCTCGTTGAGTTACATTACTGGTGAAATTTAATTCACTTATTTCATTTACAGCCTGTATATACAGGATGTCCCATAACTTCAGATACATATTAGAAGGGCATATAGTTCTTAATTCAAAAATTAGTTTTTGAGGTTTTTGAAGGAAACAGTTTTGGGACACTGGTTGAATAGGTTGTGTGTTTTTTTCATTACATACACATCTCCCAAAATAAATTGGTGTGACAAAGCTTTACGTAATTGCATAAATGAATTTCATTGTTAAATTATTTTATGTAATAGTTATAACTAATTTCACTATTCCAAATATTATAGTATCCAGGGGTACAAAAAATGTTCTTCTTCAGTGAACTACCCTTAATTATAGGAATTTTGAAAAAAATCTTTTTGCTCCGTAATCAGGACATTAAGAACTATATGCCCTTCTAATATGTACCTGATGTTATGGGACACCTGTATATTGGAGAACCTTTATAACTGGAAAGTAATTATGATGTTAGTAAGGAATTAATATAGAAATTTTCAAAACGTTAAACCGAAACCCTACTCTTGCTGATAAATCTGTAATTATAAATTCTGTACAAATATTATCTTTCCAATTTTCAACTCCCGGAAGAAAAATTAAACAGAAAAGGATGATGAAAAATTATATTCTGCTTGACTGAATCTAACTGAATCAACAATTTTGTTTGCTCATCAAGTTTGCATTCTGTGCTGAAAATATCTTTTCTTGCAAATATTTTCTTTCCTTAGAAACATAAATGGCGGACTCTCCCACGATAATATTTGACATTTCAAGATAAAATGCCAATTTTATCGTTAGGAAGTTTAAAGCGGACAAAATTCAAATAACTAACATTAATTAAAAATAATTGAATAAGCGCTTTTTGCCTGTTTATTTTAAGAATTTGTTTGAAATGAAATTTGTTTTACATATTTTTTTTACTGATTGGTTATAACTAGTAATGATCGCCATCGCCAATGAATTGCAGATCTCAGTATAATTTATGATAATAATGTTTCTACAGCATATGTATGTTTTTATAATGTACATTTAGAGAATTAGCAATCTGCCTGGAAAATCCAGTATAACAGATCCGTATTTATAAATAAAAGTTCTTGGAAAGAAAAAAAGTGTTATTAAACTGTTTTTTGTACTATAATCAGTTTTCCCATGTTATGTATGTATGGTCTCTGTCATTAACTAACATAGTAATAATAACATAACTATTCAACTAAAAATTAACACATTAATTAAAATATACTTATCAGTATCATATTTAGAATTACAAATGAATTAAATACTTTTTTCTTCAAGCGTATTATAATATGCATATTATGCTACTGTACACACGCTACAGAAGATATTCATTGTCTTAAGTTGCGTTCAGAGCTACCGAATTATAAATTACAATTAGCACTTACAATTAATACAAGCACTTTGACTTATGGGAAACAACGCTAGCGTTTACAGCGACAAAATTAAGACGTTAAGTGTAAGTGATAATTGGTAAGTATGCAAAGCAAACCCCAAACTTTTCACTTACAATTAATGCGACAGATTTATCATCTTGTCTCTTTCTGTCAGAAACGTTAAACGGCATAGTGCATATAATCTGTTTTAAATGTGGTATATGCTGCAGGATATTGTAATAAATAAGAATATAGAAAAGTGAAGAATCATATGTACCTATACTTGTCACTTTTTACAGAATTTCTTTCATTTGTAACCCTATTTTTATCACAATAGAAAAATATCATAATCCGAAATATTTTTATTCGTCAATTTAGTGTTCAAGTATAATGTTCAAACAACAAATACTACTCTATTTACAATTATTTATTAAAAATCATTTATTTATATAGATTGCTTCATCGATTTTTCAATAGATGTCACTTACACACACATACACACAAACATTATCGTGAAAATGTCAAAATTGTATTCTAGGGACCTTAAAACGTGGTCATTTACCAAAATCTCGATATGCGATTTTTAGCACGATCTCTATACCTCCCTTACCAAGGTAGCGGAAGGTAAAGTGTTTGTCGAAAAAAAGTGTATAATATTCGTAATCGAAATTAACGTTGGTGGCGCCGATTTTCGAAACAAGATAGCAGCCATACGATTGGTTTGACATATGACAGTTTATTTATTCACTGAGTCACTGAGTTTTGTAGATTCTGTATACAAACCGAGTTTTACAAAGTTATTTATATAAAGGTGTCAAGTTTAAATATTTAATTATTACACTATTCACTCAGCTGTCACTTATTCAATATGGCGCTTGTACGATTGATTTCCGTGGAACCTACTTGCTCCGCTAGAGAGCAAAATACGTGTTATAAGTAATTTTATTTTAATTAATTAGTAAAGTAGTAAATTCTAAAGTCAGATTTACAACAAACTTTTTTGTTGTTTCATATGATTACGGTAAAATTAAATGAATTTCTTACTTATTGTTTTCTTATTCTCTTCCTCTTCACCGTTAGGATACCGCGGTCGTAATAGCAATGTGTTGGGTTGCGTTCGCGTTGTACCTATCTGTAGGATTTTTAAAAATTCTATCTTGCAGAATAAAAGTTTTACTTCTACGAGTTTCCATATATGAGCCCAAACTCATATTATTTCGGCCGGATAACATTTTCAACAAACAAATTGTAAAATCTACGCAAATGGTGAGAAATTTCTTTCGACTAGTTTAAAACATTTTGGATTTTCGTGTGGGGGCTAAAAAAAGGGAACACAAAATTTACCAAATAAAAACTTTATTTCTTAAAATTGGTACATAAATAAATAAATTTTAAATTTACCTCGAACTCAACATGAGACAGATGGAACATACATTTCAAATGTATGTATGTTGAAAATATATACAGGGTGTTTCCTTTAAAACAACCAGCGCTTTTTTGGCCGAACTAATGACTTTAGAAAAAAAATGTTATATACAAAAAATTATCAAGAATAACAGGCTAATTTAATAATAATAACAAACCGAAAATTCGACCAGTGGTTCTCAAACGGCAGAACAAAATTATATTTTTTTTAAATGGCATCCTATATAATTTTTTAACCCATTAGATAGAGATTTTTTCTGATTTCAACGATATAAATATGGTATAGGGCTGTATAACAATTATTTCGAGAAAAATGGTATTAAAAATAATGTTATAATATTACAATAGGCTATACAATACACAGGTATACAATATACACGTCTGTTGCCTAGTTACGCTAGTAGTAAACCCATTTTTTATTACATTATTTTTACTTTTTAATACCATTTTTCTCGAAATAATTGTTATACAACCCTATGTTATTTTATATCGTTGAAATCAGAAAATAATATTCTATTTAAATGGCTAAAAAATTATATAGGGTGCCATTTAAAAAATATAATTTTGTTCTACCGTTTGAGAATCACTGGTTAAATATTCGGTTTGTTACTATTGATATATTATCCCCTTATTCCTGATCATTTTTGGTATAAAACATTTTTCTCTAAAGTTGTTAGTTCACCCAAAAAAGCGCTGGTTGTTTTAAAGGAAACATCCTGTACAAAATTTATTTCACATGAATTTACAAAATCTACCGTAATTTACACTAAAACCTGATAATTTTACTATTAATTTCCGACAATAATGCATTCTAAATTTGGCAACACTGGTGGCAGTACTATTTGCTAGTCCGCACGCGTAACTTACACAGTACTTTAGTTAATTAATATGTACCCTTTGTGAGAAATCAGGGATAATATTAGCAAAATTAGAAACAAAGATTATCTTTAATAACAATTAAAGAATTATTTAAAACACGGGTGATATAATTTTTACGGTTCATACAAATTGTCCAACGGGACTTTAGGATAATATAGTTATTGCAATTTGTTAGTAGCCATATAGGTATAATATTAGCAAAATTAGGGTTACACCAAATAGTGTTTCTTTTACAAAAGTAGTGTATTTTTTACACCAACGTTTTAAACATACACCTAGAAGTATACTTTGTACACCAATATTTTAGATATACACATAAGAGTGTACTTTTTACACCGATGTTTCAAATATGCACAAAGTACTGTATTCTCTACACCAATTTTTTAAATATACACAAGGTAGTGTTTTTACTACACATTATATTTTAAAATTACACCAGGCAGTGCAGTTTTTAGAAATACACTAGACAGTGTATTTTTAACAAATATACTGTAGTAAACTGTACAAAAATTAGTGTAAAAATACAAGTAACACCAAATTAAGAAATTTTTACTCATATGTGTGTTTAAAACTAGTCATAATAAATATAATACACCTTCTACTGATAATTTAATATGTCGTAGAAAATTTTACACAGATATAAAATTACCAACTTAATCTTTTTACACTAACTTTAATAAAACCAATTTTAGTGTCAAATTCTACACGAAACAAGTTTACCACGTTATATTTTAAGTTTACACGGCTCAAATTTCTAAGTGTGTAGAGTTATTTCTTAATTTCTAGTGTATGGTAATAGCACGAACGAAACTATTGGGTTCATTAGAAAGCACTAACGATGCACTAACTAGTGACAAGATACATATTAATTAAATCTTAAAATTTAATATGAAGTTGGCCCACCCAGGGTTTTTCTTAATTTCGAGTGTATGGTAATAGCACGAACGAAACTATTGGGTTCATTAGAAAGCACTAACAATGCACTAACTAGTGACAGAGAACATAATAATTAAAACTTAAATTTTAATTTGAAGTTGGTCCACTCAAGGTTTTCCTTATTTTCTAGAGTATGGTAATAGCACTGACAAAACTGTTGTGATTATTAACTATTGATATGGTATATATTAAGTATATCTTAAATTTAGTGTTGAAGTTGGCCCACCCATAATTTTTGATTTACTCAGTAATGCAATGCGCACTAACGTTAGTTTATAGTACACTAAAAAGCACTAATGATGCACTAACTAATAAGATAAAAAAGAACATTCAGTCCGCTAAAATAAAGACCATACAACAGAAGAATAAAATGTAAGACGAATATGTCTGTTTTTATCGTTTTTCATCAAGCTGGCGTTCTAGGAAAACAAATGAGAAAACAAAAACAACATATGTTTATTTACAAAAACTGACAGTGTCTAATGTTCCTTGAAACTCAAAATAAATCATCTGTAAAACTAAATGATACAGTCAACAGATAGCCAGACACATGTAAACGTCTATCAGTAAATAGAACGCGAAATTAAAGTGAAACAAAGTTAAGGAGAATGAAGCATTCGCACGCAATTGTACAAGCACTTACATACTACTATTAGGTTAAGTTATTAAAGAAATGTTAAGTGAAACTTGATCTACTTACAAAATTTCTAATTTATACTGCAACGAATGAAATAATTGTTGTAGTTTAAACGGTCTATAATTTTATAAAAATATAGGTAATGTCAGAATTATATGCCGTGGAATTTAATTTACTGTAATGTATTATACGCATAAATTTCACTAACTGTATACATGTGGGGCCTAGCAACTTCATTTTTTTGGAGGCGAATAAAATAAAAAGTATTGCTGATAGACTCAATTTATTTTTATAATGAAATAATTTGGTAAATAAACTTTTTTGGCCTTTTTGGAAAGATTTTAATGTTTGATGTTTATTTTACATTTCTGGACGTTTCGAAGGCCCAATGGCCTTCATCTTCAGCATCTGTTTTAATACAATTTTTTTACATTAAATTGATACATTTTACGAAAAAAAATTTTTTTTAAATAATAATAATAATAAATTAATAATAAAAACTCTATCTGTGAAGTATTTCTGCTTAAATTAGGAAAAAACTAATAAGAATTTTTCCTTCGAATAGCAATCAGGTAAATAAAATGTTATATAAACAAAGAAATAAAAAAATTTGAAAAAATAATCCTGTTTAGGCTTTTAATTAGTTAATAAGAATGGAGGTCTTCACTTATTTGATACGATGACGGGAATTTGTGGGCAAAAAAGGAGAAAAAGAAGCAAAATGAAAATGTAAAATCCAAAACCTGTAGAATTTAGGTGAGTGCTTAGTTTTAAATTTTAAAAAACTGACTAAGAATTTTTTTTTCGTAAAATGTATCAATTTTATGTAAAAAGTGTATTAAAACAGATGCTGAAGATGAAGGCCATTGGGCCTTCGAAACGTCCAGAAATGTAAAATAAACATCAAACATTAAAATCTTCCCAAAAAGGCCAAAAAAGTTTATTTACCAAATTAATCTAGAAAGAGAAACAAAAGTCCACACAGCAAACTATAATGAAAGAACATAATTTCAAATTTTACCATGCAGTTTTAAATAAAACATCTGGAAGGAGGTGGTCACCGTTCTCTATGCACTGATGAAAGATGTACCCGATTTCTGTATAAATAAATTTTGTATATCAGAAAAAAAAGGAGCTCGAATGTTGGAACGTGTAGAGAGAAACTTCAGAAATCTGTTGCATCAGTGACTAGAGAACGGCGGCCACCACCTTCAAGATGTTTTGTTTAAAATTTATGTACGTACCTATACATTCATGATCAAAAAATAAATTTTGTCTATCAGAAATACTTTTATCCAACACCGGCCCATAATATACTTGTTACTATGGTTATTTGAAATAACTAATGTACAACACTCGGTACAACATTAGTCACGCCGTGAGAGAATATTTTAGAAGTCACGGAGGAATTATTATTGATTTTTGTGTTTTTTTTTTTAATATAAATAAATAGTATATTGTGTTATTAGGAGTAAAAGTGATACTTTGTGTGGCGAGCATGGAAGTTTGCACGACGAGCGAAGCGAGTCGGACAATTGCATGCGAGGCACTCAAAGGCACTTTTATTCCGAACAACACATTAAATTTTTTTTCAAACGCACTGCTTTTCTTCGTATCTCTAATTCTATGTAGTTTCTATGGATATTTGTTTAATTTATTTCTACCTTGTGAATCAAGTCACAAAAAGTACCATTTCTACGACGTTTGAAAAAAAAGCAATTTTACAAAATTATTTTATTATTTAACATTATGAAACTTATATATTAAATTAATATTAATATTTATGCTAAAATAGGTTACTTATCTTTACACAATGACAGCTGTGATGTACGGCTCATAAAACGAAAACGAGAAACAAGTTAGTGGTTACTTGCTTCGGAATTAAATTCAAAGATGCTGCTTGTGCTTCAAAGTGAATATGTTTTAAAAGAAGATCCTCATTTTCATTCATTTTAATGTATTTTTCTTTCAAATAATTCCCAATAACAGACAATAACCATAACAACCATTCAATGGATACTTTGTGATTTAAAATACTACATCAGTTGACTTGACAGTGTCAAACGATGAAAGGAAACATGAAAAAGATTTAAGAAGATTTTAAAAAAGTGTTGGATAAAACGTTGTATTACACTCGTGTGGAATGTATATTAGTTACTCAAGAAAATTAGCCACTCGCCCTGCGGGCTACGTGGCTAAACATTTTCGAACTTGACTAATATGATACATTCCATACACATACGAGTATAATAAATAACTATTATTTTATTTGCCCCCAAAAACAGGATGTTTCTAGGCCCTCAGCATGTATAAACATTCGAATACATTTGTTTTGCTCTAAATATAACTATGGAATAGCACATAAATAGAACTCATTTAAATACATTTAACAATTTATATTTGGGAGGGAGATATCTGTATCAGAATGATAAATGTAAACAGAGAAACAAGGGTTTATTTGATTTTAGATGGTTTGCATGTTACAATTGGATATTTCGTTACCCTTATCACACATTGTTTAATACAACATGTGATAGTACATTGTTCTATAACTGATACCTAACTATATTATATTATTTATGTTTGAACAAATCTGTTAATCTGTACATTCTAGGGATTCTTCTCGAGACTGTTTTCTCGACTAATAAGCGAGAAATCTTTTTTCTCGTATCTCGAGATATTTACTAAAATATATTGAAAAATTCCAAATGTTTTATTTTTGACTATTGTGTTGGTATAAATGTGTACATAAGTGCCTTACAGTGGTATGTAATAGCTGTATCTATACAGTAATATTATGCTGACATGTCAACAACTGTCAACAAAATGAAAGTATAAAGCTCTTCATTAATATATACAGATAACGTTAGAGCATCGTTCTTAACATGGTTTAATTTATTCTAAAATAATAAACATAAGGAATAAAGAACATATTTTGAATATGTCAAAATAATTGTTCTGTTTATCATAGCATTCTGAAAGTAGCAATGATGAAAGAATATAATATTTATTAATAACGTCTTCATTTTCTGAAACCGATAAACTATTGAACAAAACCAAAAATGTTATGAATCTAACAAGCCTCAGAAGTCTTAAAATCTTCGCTCTACGAGCTCGGATTTCAAGCCGACATTTGCGGCAGTTATGACACTCCTACGAAAGATGACTATTCAAGGTCATTTAGTCGAAGAAAGAATACACATCATTTTATAACAGTAGCTTAGCTAGCAACATTTTGTATTAGAAAGAGAAAGATTATTTGACCTACGCCTGTTTAATTTATGTGATGTGGCAGATATACGTAAATAGTGGTATTACTTTCTAACACACTATAAATAATATTGACATATGTCGTAGAATTACAGATACCTAATTATCTACTACCCTGCCCTCTGTGCTAATATTTATTCAGTGGCGTTGACGTTTAAATCATATTATTATTCCTTGGTTTAAGTTAAGTCTATGTTTTTGTATTTTGCAAAAACATAAGTGATTGAAGAACATAAATCTTTCAGAAAAGTATTATTTAGAAAGAAACATAATTTACAAATGAATTACTCTTATTTTTTCAGTTAAAATGTGTCCATAAATATTTCAGATTGCACGCCTAGGCACACGAAATGCAATGAAGTTATCTGCAAGCAATATTATATCAGACGGCTCACAAATGACCTTGAATAGTCATCTTTCGTGAATAATAATTTTGTTATGTTAATAGCAAGCTATAACTTAGAAGAAAAAAATGCTGGCAAAATAACATCATACTTTTTGAACTGTCAAAGAATTAAGAGAAAATATTTAAATTTAAGTTTACTCTATTGAATCTTAGACGCAGTTTGAATTGTTCGAAACAACAAGTCATATGATAAACGTAAAAATATTTCCTCAAACAAAGAAGGTATAAATGTCATGGCAAACTATACTCGTATTGCATTCATTAATTCATAATTCTGAAAAATAAATAACTATAGCTACTCTATTTTTTAAAGGAGTAGGTTAATTTTTTATGAAAATTACTTTCAGAAAATATAAAAATATAGATATGTACCAATCCATTTAAAAATCAACAATAACATCGTTTCCGGTGAGACCAGAAGTAGAAATCAAAATGAGGTCTCGTGGCTGCGTGCCTGAGTGTCTGGTAGCGAATCTGGGGAAACGGATTCGATCCCGACCGACGCCAAATATTTTGAATTCCAAATGGCACAAAATTGACCCCTGTGGTGCACTCTCCACGGCAACAATGAGTGCTCGTGAGGTGACGCCTGGTAAACGCCCGCATGGTAGAAATATGTCATCATCATTACCGGTATCTGCATACAAAGCGGATTGGCACACCCAGCAATGGGTAATGTACCGTGATGATATATTTATTTATTTATATTTATAAAAAATGAAATTTAAATTCGTCTCTTACTTCGTGTTTTTACACAATACATCTAAAACTAACAATAAAGAAAATAGCTATTTGTCTATATTTTTCAATCACACTTTATATAAAATGTTAGTCAATAATATGTTACATCTTAATAATTGAAAATTAAATTAAAAGAAAACTGTAATATAGTTGTAATAGTAGTACCTAGTGAAGATTATCATGTAACCATAGCTACCTATCTTATTATGGAATTGAATACTATAATGGATTCTTTTATGGTCAATCCCCAAATTGAGGTTTATAATAAAGTCATTATGACACGGCAGCATATAAAATATGTAAGTACATTCTAATTTAAAATGATGAGTCAAATTTACATGATTATTAAAATGATACAAGATAACACATTAAGATTAAGATATTTATGAAGGTCCCAAGCAGAACCATTAAACATGCAAGAAAATTTCTGTATTCTACAATTAAGATTTACGGTATGATATTCTTATACTCAGCAATACTTTTCAAATAAGAATATATATCAAAGATTTTATAAACTGGCAAATGGTTAGGTATAAAACCAGATTTCCTTTAAATAAAACCTCAGTATTCATTTTTCATTTTGGTACCGAGTTTATTTTAATACCATTGAAGGTAAACAAATTTCAAGTAAAATCGATTCCAATTCGGTTTGCCATTGCCATAAGTCTTTCCAAATACAATTCGACCTTTCTCTGGCATTTAATTCTAATAAAAGAGAATTTATTTAGGAAATAAATTGCGGCTGTACGTGGTTCCGTTTTTGGAGAGGATATCTTTGTTCGATTTCCGAGAGAAATATTTTGCAAGATGTGCGACTAGTGTGCAAATATTTCAGTTATAGGAGGGTTGCTTCCCTTATATAGCAATCCCAAAGGGAATGTATTCGAGGGTGTGATACCCTCATTCCCTCACATTTATTTTTCGTTATTAGATTATGAATCATCGGCAGAATTCAACGTCAGCACATGTTACAATGGGGTCCTCCACAAAGTAACTAATTAGAACATGAGTCATTTATTTTAAAAGTAGACCTCAACTGTATGGATTGGGGCTATCAAAGTTTTTAAAAAATGTTTATTAGTTTTTCAAATATTTGAGTTTTTAATGCCCTTAAGATCTACGTTACATTTCTACTTTATTCCTATCCAAATTTTCAATTCCGAAATAATTTTCAAGTAAATTAATTCAGAAAATAACGAAACATCGAAAGTAAACTAAATAATACTTGATTAAATTTATGATGCTACGCCCGGTAGAAAACACGTCCGTTTGTATTACATTACTTATTCTCCATTCATATTTTTATAAATAGTTCATTTATGTAACTCCACTTATTAGCGAACTTAAAGGTGCGTTCACAAATGAAAATTAGGTTTAGATTTATGGTTTATACATTAGATTTAAAGACTTTGGCCGCATATTATGTAATGACTCCATTCACACTTCAGAATTTAGGGTCTCTAAATCCAAATCATAAAGCTAAACATTGCAAGGTCCAAACTTTAGATTTATGATTTAGTTTGACATCACAAACTTCGCCAATGAGAACGAGTCTGAAATGATATAGATATATACACCCATCTTTATTTAGTATCCACTCGGTGGATTCGGCTTTTTAAACAAATTCGAGAAGAACATGGAGACTGCCATAACTTAATTGCTGAAATATAACCAATAATGCCAAGCGAATGACAGTTTCACGGCGCACAGATGTCTTGTTGAGTACTGCTCTACCGATATTTTAATCTTGTTTTTGAAGCATTTACACATGTCTGTACATATCAAAACTAATTTTCAGGTAATTTAAACTTACATTTATGAATGACGTACTTAAACCTAAACAAAAACCATAAACCTAATTTTCATTTGTGAATGCACCTTCACAGTTTGAGAATAAAATGAGCTTCGAAATAAGCTTTTTCTATTTTGGTTGTCTAATTATGTATTTTATGAAACCAATTCGAGGTCATAAAGTACTTCTTAAAATAATTTCTGTTAAGGAAAGGGAAGGTTTTTTATAAAAAAAAAACCCAATAATTCTTAATCACAATGTTTTTTAACCATTAGTTCAGCAGACATTTTGATTTAAGCACATGCTAAAACATTTTTTCCTTTCATTATTTTATATTTGTATTATTAATGTTCCGATTTATAATATTTCACTTCTCAGCCGTAACCTGTACATTCATTGTTCTCCGGTTGTTTGAGGATGGCTATACTCAGTAGCTGAAACCGGTCACTATAGTTATTAAAGAACAGTGTGATTAAGAATTTTTGGTTTTTTTTTATAAAAAATCTTCCCTTTCCTTGATCTTCCCCGTCACACTTGGGTTCCCCTTCTTCATTAATTTCTGTTAGGTTGTAACTAAATTTATAGACAATTGTCATTTCAAAGTAAATTTAATAATACAGAGTAATCAAAAATGTCAAAATTATATATCAATTTTCCATAATTCATCAAAACTATATTCCGTATATGACAGATAATGACAGGTGCATGACATTTATATCATTGCCGTACGTTGTTTCATTTGATATTTTCTTTGTTTTGTAATGAATAGCGCGACATATTCATTCTTGAAGCATATTTTCTTTCGGGTGAACGTAAAGAAGACGGATCTTAGGATTGTTACTATGACCGTTAACAATCATCGGAAGGTACGCCCGTGGAAATAGTAATGCAATCATACTAAGTAAGCGGCAAATGTTAAGTTCGTAAGTAAATATACAGCGTGTTCATTTTAAGTGGTACGCTATTGCTAACTGGAGAACTATAAGAGCTACGAGGTCGGTTAAATTAGCAATCAATTTATATTTTACTAGACTATTTTAATGAGTGTAATTTTTTTTCAGCCAGTGCTTTTCAAACTGTTGGGACCAACATTGTAATTTTAAAAGGGATCATTTATCTTTTATTTACTTATTAGATAGAGAATTTTATTCTGAATTCAGTGATATTATATTTTCATACCCTCACATAACGATTTTTAAAAGAAATATGCACATAAAGTTTTATAATAATATGATTAAAATATGACTATAATGAGAGTGTCACGGATGGAAAAACTTAATACATGTTAATTTTCTTACATAGAATTAGAGTGCCCTGGCAGCAAGTAGTGAATATTTTCTTCTGTCAAATGATTATAAATGTTAACATGTTCACGTATTTCTTTCATGGCATTCTAATTATATGTAAGAAAAATAAAATGTATTCATTTATTCTATTCGTGGCTCTCTTATTATAGTGATATTTTAATCATAATAGAAAATTTTATATGCATATTTCTCAAAAAAATCATTATTAAGAGTATGAAAATATTATATCACTAAATGCAGAATAAAATCCTCTAATAATAAATAAAAAATATATGATCCCATTTAAAATAACAAAGTTTGAAAACCACCGGTTGAAAAAATTTAATTTTATGCTCATTAAAATAGTCTAGCAAAATAGAAATTGTTTGCCAATTTAACCGACCTCGTAGCTCTCATAGTTCTCCAGATAGCAATAGTGTATCACTTAAAATGAACACCCTGTATTGTTTAAACATTATTTTGTTATATTGTAATATGATAAACACTGTATTTTTAATAAAAATGGTTTATGCGTTCCAGTAAACATAAAATTTAGCAAATGACAGTTGGCATTTTAGATGCAAATAAATTTTGTAGATACCTAATTGTTATGACCAGTTTCATGTATCTATAGTTTTATATAATTTTAAAACGTACATATTTCATAAATTACTTTAAATTGTAAACAATGATAGGTCAAGGTTACCAATGTCAATTACTGTTACCAACAATCAAATAAAAAATAATATATTCCTAATCAAAGTTCATAAATTTGAAAATGAAAAATACATTTAACGCACTTGTCCCTTAGAAAACACGTGCGCACAAATCTATTATAGAACTATAGATCGCTTTCAATTTTAATAAATTTTTATAAAAAAAATAAATTATAAATCAATAGTGTCTAACTGATGTACAATAATTATTTGTTTTTATAACGAAAATTTTGTTTCGTGAAATAGCAAAAAAAAAAAGAATATATAATTAAGTATAGTAGGTAACTTGTTTTGTTTTTAATTACTCTGCAACCTTGTAAATTAGAAACAGTTTCACGTGAGAACAAATCAAATTAAAATACAATAATTTCTAATATGTACCATTGCTCGTATACTTGAAAATAAGTAAACAAATAATATGTATTTATACTCAGTTGCACTGTTTACAGTTAATTTTTTTAGTACTTACGCTACAAGAAAAAACTGCGTATCGAAATAGCCAGTTACATTAAATAAGTATCTCATTTAACAATTCGTTCCGATACGGTATTGTCAATTTAAGAATTAGTTCTTTTTGGATGCGAATAATTTGGTACGAAATTAACAAGTGCTATAAAAAATCATTAGTAAGTATTACAAGAAAATTTAAACTGCTCTATAACAAATTAAAAAATGACAAATAAGAAAATGATTAATGTGATACGAAATAATTAAATTTGTTATACAGCGTGGGATTAAAGTATGGAATATTAAATAAACTCATTAATATGTGCGATTCACCTCCCGACTTTCATTTGATTTTTAGGTATGACGTCATCACAAAAAATTTAAATTGCAATATAGATTTTTAGTAGTGGAATCCGATAGTGAAGTGATTTTTCTTCTCTTTATGATCATGTAAATAAATCATAAGGTTGCATAACAAAAATTCTGAGAAAAATCAAGATGATCATTTAATAATAGATAATGAATAATCAAGATACCTAGATTTCTTTTTTTAGTTTAGAATTTTTCGTTTATCATGTTTATAAGTTATAAGTAGGTACCATAATATCAAAATTAAATTAGTGATGCACGCGAGGCGAGACGAGACGAGAAATATAAAATATCGATCTCGTTTCGTTTTCGAATCGGTAATCTCGATCTCGCTCTCGTCCTCGCACATTTTTTTGGGTCTCGTCTCGTTCTCGCACGAGAGTCTCGCTATAAAAATAAGCGCTTGCGCACTACGTATTTACGTAACAGTAGAGACAAGTTCGCACCAATCGCACCGTCTTCCGCGTGTATTTCCAGTCGTATAACTATAATAATGTGACGAAATACTAAATTCTGGTCACCAAATTGTTTCAATATAATGTTTATTCATTCATTCACCAGAAAATGTGATAAGTTAGTAAATAATTTAATTTACCACTAAAATATCCAATTTATCACCAAATTGTGATCTCTAAACTATTTCAATACGAACATCTGTTAATACATTCTGTCACTCTAAACATTAAAAAATCTTTTTTGTTAATAAAAGTACTTAAATTTTATCACTCAATATATGCCACTATTTAAGTAAGATTTAGTGATAAAAACCGCTACCCCGGTAACTCGCCGGCAATCAATCACTCCGCTTCTCTCCGTGTTGGCTCCCATCGACGGTTAATATAACATTCTTTACTTTTCAGGAGCGACAAGAATTTTATTAGCCGTGGTTTTAACTGGTGTGAATTAGTGGCTGAAATATTGGAAAAAAAATATTTCTATTGGATGCAAAACCGATTTTGTCTTTATTTTGTATTTCCTTGCTCTGGGACCGATACCAATCAACTCTAGATAGACTCAAAAAATATAATTTTCACATTCACGTGTTCTATTAGCGTTGACTCCACTCCATGTACGGTACATTTTTCATTGAGTTTATGAATCAAAGCTATAAAGTTACAAATCCTTTTTATTATGAGACTCTCGCGAGATTTTTCGCTGCTCGTAGTTGTTATATCGATCTCGTCTCGAATTTTAACCTGTAATCTCGCCCTCGTTCTCGCAACGAGGCGAGACAAGATGCGAGAGTACTCTCGCCTCGTCGTGCATCACTAAATTAAATGTATAAGATTTTAATAATTTATGTAGGTATCTTGATTATTTATTATTATTAAATATTAAATTCGATTTTTCTCAGAATTTTTGTTATGTAACCTTCTGAATTATTTACATTATCATAGAGGGAAGAAAAACCATTATTGGATTTTATTATTAAAAATCTATATTGTAATTTTTGTGATATTGTGATGATGTCATAATTAAAGCAAATGAAAGTCGGCAAGTGAATCACATATTAATATTTTTAACAACTCCATACTTTAGTCCCACACTGTATACTGTATATCGTCGTTGTATAACGATTTTGTAATCAAATTTATTTAAATAACTGTGTATCTCCCTCCATATAAATAATTAATCAGCTCGTATATTAGATACCTAATTAACTTTGCTCCGCTCTGCTCAGACATATGTGCCAAAATGTCTCGCAAAATGTTGAAGATTATTAATTTTCATTGACTGTTTTGTAGACATTTTTCGATTGAACATAAAACTAACGCAGAAAACTCACGTCCGCAAAACTCCGGCGGTTATTCTAATTTTTTAATTAGGTTCGCGACTTTTTGACACTAGAAGGTAATAGTGATTGTGCCATTGAGCATATTGTACATACCTACCGTTTCATCCATTCTATAAATTGGTTATCCTTTGTATTTAGCGTTTATTTTTTTAAAAGTATAGAAAATCGATATTTATATAGGTATAGGATTTGCATTTTTAATATAGTATTTAATTTATTATTATTCCATACTTATAAAAATATTAAGAACATTTTACAATATTGGTTCCAATAAAAAAATTGCAAAGATTAATTTAATAAACAAGAAGTAATAGATATGTGTATTTATGTAAATATTGTATATACATATCTATGCGTTATGTACGCATGAAAAATATTGGTATTCGCCATGTTTTACCGTAACACGAAATATCATATATAACTTATGACTTTATAGCTGTCGGAACATGAACATCGATTTTCATATTTTCGTTGAACACATAAATGCATGGACAACTTTTTTGTGTCTGGATCAAGCCAAATTCAGCATTAGCAGCGTTATAGCAGGTCGACCAAAAATATATTATTTAAAAAAATAATTCTATTTAAAGTTGTATTCTATTTTAGTGTTTTAACATTTCATTTTCCCAAACATAATAAGAAATAAATGTTGAAAAAATTCACTAAATAAATAAATAATAAAATTTAGAAGCTAGTAAATTTGAAACAATTAAAAATAGTAATGTTTCACTCAATTTCAAATGCTGAATATATTGTCATGTCTTACAGAATATACAATTAAAATTATTCTTTAATCAACAACGTTATGCAACAACAAATAAATTAATATCATCATTTCTAAACCAAAAGAAGTAAACAACGAAATACATTATTTAGAAACAATCCCACTAGACAAATTTAAAGAAAAGTACAATAAACGATAAATGAAGAACTTGAAGGAGTGGAAAATCGGCATAATTGCATTTTTTAAAATAAAAATTATGGAAAATTATTATACGACACAAAACAATGCCATTTGTTTAGAGATAAAATTATACATACAAGTGATTGTAACAACGTTGAGTGATCAAGTATTTAGAATATTCAGAATAATAATTTTATCTAAAGTTTAACTTTACTAATTTTTTTTGTCTACAACCTTACTGAACTAGTGAGCCCCTTAAATAATACTTATCCAACATCGACTCATAATTCATTATATACTTACTATGGTTATTTGAAATAACTGATGTACAACATTAGTCACTCCATGAGAGAATATTTTAGAAGTCACGGAGGAATTATTACTGATTTTTTTGTTTTTTTTTTAATATAAATAAAAAGCAATTTTACAAAATTATTTTATTATTGAAGTAATTTAACTTTATCAAACTTATTTATTTAAATTAATATTAATATTAATTTATGCTAAAATAGATTACTTATCTTTACCCAATGACAGCAGTCATGTACGGCTAATGAAACGAAAACGAGACACGAATTAGTGGTTACTTGCTTCGAAATTAAATTCAAAGATGCTGCTTGTGCTACTAAGTAAATACGTAAAGGAGCGTCCTCATTTTCACCCATTTTAATGTATTTTTCTTTC
Source organism: Harpalus rubripes (assembly GCA_963082715.1). Lineage (NCBI taxonomy): Eukaryota > Metazoa > Arthropoda > Insecta > Coleoptera > Carabidae > Harpalus > Harpalus rubripes. Next base: position 97,548,510 of record OY720448.1, on the reverse strand, counting down.
AATTTTTTCAATAACAATATAACAAAAACATTCAATGGCGACTTTGTAATTTAAAATACTACGTCAATTGACTTGTCAGTGTCAAACGATGAATGAAAATATAAAAATGATTTAAGAAATTTTTAATAAAGTGTTGGATAAAACATTGTATTACACTCGTATGGTATGTATATTAGTCACTAAAGAAAATTAGCCACTCACCCTGCGGGCTACGTGGCGAAATTTTTTCTTTCATGACTAATATGATACACTCTACACTCATATAATAAATAACTATTATTACGAATAAGTATATTTGTTTATATTCACAATCATTATAGTACAAAGCAGATTGACATACCCAGCAATGGGTAATAAGCTGTGATGATATATTTATTTATTTATCATTATAGTAATATGTCGATTCCTAACCTTTTAGAGGTTGGGAAATACCTTAGGTACTTCATTCCTAACTGTAATGACAATATATTGGGTGGGAAGTAACAGATTTCACTTCCACCCCATTGGTTGGAAATATTTATGTAGGGGTTGCCTAGCAACATTGTCATACATCCCTATAATAAAGTAGGCTAAACAAATTTTAATAGATCTGTCAAAAATATTAATAAAATTAAAGGTTATTACTCATTGAATTATTTTGAAAATTATTGATTTTAAAAATGGATTATTGTGAATAAAATATTATACAAACCACGGAAAGCTAATTTCAAGAGCTTTTAAAAGTCTTTGGAGTACGTACCTAATAACGAGCCTAATAATGTTTAATGTTTTGACTTCAACAATGACTTTAACAAGACCAGTGTATCAATAAGTAGTAAAGTAAACTAGTACAAATTTATTTGCTCAACAATAAAAAGTATTACTACAAAAACTGTCCGCTATTAATAGTATCTGGACAATATACAGTGTTTCTAAACCGGTATTACAAATTTTAAGTATTTAATGTTTTAATACTACCTACTTATATAGTTTTGTCTAAAATGAGTAAAAAAGTTGAATCAACATGTGTCCGATCTTCAATAGTTTCCGAGATATAAGGCAGTGAAAAATAAGTTTTTACGGAGGTTGCCTCTACTATCTCAACAACGATAAATCACAACTTCGATTAAATGATGGGACTTTTTGTTTACTTTTCAGAGGTCAACTTAGTTATGCTTTGGTTTTTTAAAAAAATCAAATAATTGTACGTAGGTGCTAAGTTAAATGTTGTGGCGACCTTGGCCAATATTTAATTTGCAAATAACTTCGTAACTATTAGAAATTGAGAAAATTGTTTCATATAAAATTTTATTGGCCCGAATTCCTTCTCTTGAAGTAGCGCTACTTCCGAAAAATCAGTACTTCAACTGTCAAACGTCAACTTCAATTTAAAAAATTTAAAAAATAAAAATAAATTAAATTGTTAATATCACATATTTACAAAAATATGAAATCTATTCTCGTCTATTCATAAAATGAAATAAAGGCTGTATTGCAGTTTATCCAGAAGAGTAAAAATTGCAATTTTTTTGTTGTAATGTCTTATTTTAGCTCAAATATAATAAGGAAACATAAAATTGGAGCGCGGAAACAGGTATCTATATATATATTTGGAAAAATAATTTAAAAAAAAAATCCAAACAAAAACAATACCTAACGCACAGTAGTGTTTTATGATTTTTTTTAAAAACAAAAACAATTTCTAACGCACGCGTATTTTTTAAGAAATTTTTTGAAAATCCTGACGATAACAATACCTTTCGCACACTAGGCACACACATTCGACATTGCTCGGCCCACTATCTTCGTGTTAATTTACAATAGTTTGACACATGAACGCAAAATTATAAATAAAAAATGTTATAAAACGTAGGATAAGAAGGAAAATAAAACATAATTTTGCAATTATACATTAATTGAAACAGTATTATTCGTATGAAAGCGTAAGTACCTACTTAAACATGAAAATATGATATGTAGTTCATCTAACCTAATTTTTTTCAGAAGAAAATATGCCAAAATCTCTATAAATATAGCTTTCCGCACCCAATTTTTAGCGGTATTTAGTGTTTTTAATGGTTTACCAAGTATAAATAACCATTAAAGTAAAATTCTTGAATTCTGGATAAACTGCAATTTAGCCGTCAGTTTTTCTTGGATTTTTCGTTTCTCTCATAAACAATTGAAGATCAGACCTACGATGATTAAATTTCTTTTACTACTTTTGATCAGTAATAAAAAAAAATTGTGACACGTTTAGAAACAGCCTATATAATCAAATAACAATATTTACTTTTCTGTTACGACATACTGTGTATTGTATTGTCAACTGACATGTATGTCACATCACATAACCAAACATTACTAATTTACGAACCATTTACAAACAAATACTATCAAAATAAAGAATTTACCTTCTTTTCACGTTACACTAGACCTCCAATTCAATCACTTCATCACTGATTACAACAATCACAGTTATCAACACTGACAATCAACAAGACAAAAGCGACGCGTTGCACTGCACCTGAGTTCACGTGTTTAGAAGCGCGAGAATTGAATGCACAAAGTGTTGTGAAAGCGAGCGACTCTGACGGGCCACTGAAAGCAGCCTGACACGGACAGGCACCGCGTTCACGATCAGATTCCAAGGAGTGGTGGACAGAACAATGACTCTACAACACTGGATTGAGGAGAATACGCAAGCTAGTGATTTCAAAACTGATAAGAAGCCAATGAGATTTGCTGATTGTAGTGGAAAACTTTGTTCATAACAGCAAAATTTGACAGTTTGCATATTCGCTGTATTCTTTTTGGAATATTTTTTCTCAGCTCAGTTGATAAGTAAGATGAGAAATAAATTGTGAAAAGATCATGTTAGTCACCGGGATTTGAACCCGGGATCTCGTTCGGGACCATTATTTTGCCGGAGTAACGTTCTAACCAGGGCCGGCGAAACGTGTTCAGTTCAGGTGGGTAGTACCATGGGTGAGGGTTGGCGGTGAGGGGGGGGGGGGTATACTGTAATTTTTTAAAATTAGATTTAAGGTTTTTTAAAGAAAAACATGTTAACAGTGTAGAATAAGTAATTTATTTCTTGTTTCGACTTAACTATCGTCTGCAACTTAACACATTTTTATGTTTGCAGTGCAAAAACTGACGTTTGTTTTGAATTTCGAGAAATGAATTCGTCCATCAGTTTCTCTATATCGATCTTAACAACTAACGGCCAGTTTCATAATCAACAGCTTAAAGGAGTTTTAGCAGAAGTGAATTTTAAGCAAAAGTGGACTTTAATGCCTCTTTAAAATTTGTCGGTTTCAAAATCAAATCGAACGTCAACTTTAGAAAACGTGCAATTTGTGTGTATCGAGGGCGGTTGGCTACACTGGAGCGTTGTCTTTTGGCGATTTAGCTAGGTTATGCTGGGTTAGTTGCTGTCAAGTTGATGTGGTTTTTGAGTTTACAAGCAGAATAAATATTCAAATAGGTAAAAATGAGTTCTTCAAAATGTCGCGGCTCCAATTTCACAACTGAGGAAGAAATTATGTTATTGGAGGAAAATACAAAAAAACATACAATTGAATGCAAAACAACGAATAAATTTTCTGATGAAGAAAAAATAAGACTCCGACAAAATCTCCAGCCGTGGTCAACATGTTTCCAGTTGAATAAAACCGAAGTGTTAATAATAACTGAATGTCTGGCTGGATGCCTGAAATCATTTTAAATATAGTTGTCAATAGTTATGCATATTTAATATAATCTAATTTAATCTCTTTAATTGTGTCAGCTCTAATCTAATTTATTTTACCTATTTGTTTGTAACCGAATCATGTGTTCAATTTGCTGTAATGAGAATTGGGTCGAAGATTTTGTTAACTTAAATCTGTCGAAAAAATCCTGCTCATCATATAATTCGAAATAATTTTTTCTATTTCTATAAATTAAATATATTTGCAAAATTATGTCTTATTTTCCTTCTTATCCTACGTTTTATAATATTTTTACCTTCCGTCACCTTTAGGTAAGGAAGGTATTGTCTTTGGTCAAAAAATTCGGTTGTGAGTTTTCAATGAATAAGCACGTTCTAAGGTCTCTAGAATACGATTTTACTGTTTTTACGATGATGTCTGTATGTGTGTGTGTGTGTGTGTGTGTGTGTATGTATGTATGTATGTATGTATGTATGTATGTGTGTCTGTGTGTGTGTGTGTGTGTAACAAAATTTTCGTCTACGATAACTCTAATACTACAATTCCAAAAATTATAATTCTTTCGTATTCCTCTTCGTTGCATCGATGTGAAGAGCTGATTAGATTTTGGTAATAATTGGTCAACCGGAAGTACCCTCATTTGAAGATTTTAACAGTTTTTCTTGCAAAAATTATGGTAAATATCATTTTTTCACATTTAATGTTATTATAAATATTAAAGAACATTGTATTCTCTATACGATTTGACTGCATTTTATACTTCATATTAAATGGATATAGAGTTATAAAATTATAAAGAAATTAAATTTCATAAATTAGCCAGCTATGCTAGAAACAGCTACTATATTAAGAAAATTCAGATTGAAAGATGTCAGTGTCAAGTGCAATTGACATATTCGTAGTTGTTATAATTTTACTCGAAATATAGGGTATTTTTACTCGAAGCTTTCTGTATGGAATTTGTATAAAATACATACAACTGTCGAAAGGTAATGTACACACAAGAAATTTAGAATCTTTTGCAAGGAACTTTCTGTATGGATTTTACAGAACATACATACGCATTTCCGAAAATTCTACCGGTAGATACCGCATCTACTGACTGTGTTCAAAAACACGAGTGGTAAAACTTCGAAAATTGTACAATATCTATCAGATCCATCTACCGGATTCATGAAGAATCTAATCTCAAAAAAAGGTAGTAATGCAAAGCGAAGCTCGCGCGTTACAGTTTGTTAACTATCAAATTTCTAACCTGTTTCAAATTTTTAAATTTTTTTGACTAAGGAAGGTATTGTCTTTGGTTAAAAAATTCGATAATGAATTTTTAATGGATAAGCACGTTTTAGGGTCCCTAGAATACGATTTTACTATTTGCACGATGATGTCTGTGTCTGTCTGTCTGTCTGTTTGTCTGTCTGTCTGTGTGTGTGTGTGTGTGTGTGTGTGTGTGTGTGTGTGTGTGTGTGTGTGTATGTGCGTGTGTGTTGTGTGTATGTGTGTGTGTGTGTGTGTGTGTGTGTGTGTGTGTGTGTGTGTGTGTGTAACAAAAATTTCGTCTACGATAACTTCAATACTACAATTAAAAAAATTATAATTCTTTCGTATTCTCCTTTTGTACGTCCATATGAAGAGCTAATAAGATTTTGGTTATAATTGGTCTACCGGAAGTAACCTTATTTGAAGATTTTAACAGTTTTTCTTGAACACAGCAGATAAATATTAATTTTTGATATTTTATGTTATTGTAAATAATAAAAAATATTTTCTTCTCTATTAGGTAAGATTGTTTCTATCCCTTCATATTTAATAGATATAGAGTAAAAAAAATATAAAGAAATTAAATTTCATAAATCAGCAAGCTATACTCTTTTTACCTTCCGTCACCTTTAGGTAAGGAAGGTATTGTCTTTGGTCAAAAAATTCGATGATGAGTTTTTAATCAATAAGCACGTTTTAGGGTCCCTAGAATACGAATTTACTATTTTTACGATGATGTCTGTGTGTGTGTGTGTGTGTGTGTGTGTGTGTGTGTGTGTGTGTGTGTGTGTGTGTGTGTGTGTGTGTGTGTGTGTGTGTGTGTGTGTGTGTGTGTGTGTGTGTGGATGTGTGTGTGGATGTGTGTGTGTGTGGATGTGTGTGTGTGTGTAACAAAATTTTCGTCTGCGATAACTCTAATACTACAGTTACAAAAATTATAATTTTTTCGTGTACTTCTTCGTTACATCCATATGAAGAGCTGATTAGATTTTGGTTACAATTGGTCAACCGGAAGTACCATCATTTGAAGATTTTAACAGTTTTTCTTGAAAAAACTATGTTAAATATAATTTTTTCACATTTGATGTTATTATAAATATTAAAGTATATTTTATTCTCTGTACGATTTGACTGCATTTTATACTTAATATTAAATGGATATAGAGGTAAAAAATTATAAAGAAATTAAATTTCATAAAGTAGCCATAGCTATGAAAACAGCTACTATATTAAGAAAATTCTGATTGAAAGATGTCAGTGTCAAGTGAAATTGACATAGTGTGTTTGTCTTACAATTTTTACTGGAAATATAGGATCTTTTGCTTTCTGTATGGAATTTGTATAAAATACATACAACTGCTTTAAGGTAATGTACAAGAAATAATAATAATAATAAATCTTTTATTTCTGCAGATACATTACACTGTATATAGAAAACGTCACAAAATAATAATTTTCTGTATGAAATTTGCATAAAATACATGCAACTGCGGGAAGGTAATGTACAAGAAATAGAATATTTAATTTAGCAAGGAACTTTCCGTATGAAATTTGTACAAAATACATAGAACTGACGGAAGGTAATGTGCTGGCCACATCAGATTTTTTATGTATAATTTTGTGTTCATCTGTCATACTATTGTAAACTAACATGAAGATAGTGGGCCGAGCGATGTCGAATGTGTGTGCCTGGTGTGGGTTAGGTATTGTTTTTGTCAGGATTTTTTTTAAAATTTCTTAAAAAATACGTGTGCGTTAGGTATTGATTTGTCAGGATTTTTAAAAATTTTCTTAAAACATTACTGTGCGTTAGATATTGTTTTTGCCAGGATTTTTTTAAAAAATCGTTTTTAAAAAAAATATATAAATACCTGTTTCCGCGCTCCAATTTTATGTTTCCTTATTTTAGCTAAAATAAGACATTACAACAAAAAAATTGCAATTTCTAGTATTCTGGATAAACTGCAATCCAGCCAATTTTTGGACACCGCAGCACATTTTTTTCTTCATCTTCCGATGAGCTACTTGATGAAGTAAAATTGGTGAGATGATACATTATGAACACTGATTGACACTGATCTACTTCAAATATAAATCTAGTAAACATCAGAAGTGTGGTTATGTTTGTACTAAAGCTACTTTAATACGTTAAAGCTTGGAAACTGGCCCTTTAAGTTAAAGTCCGCTTTAAAGGTTAAAAAAGTGTTATGAAATGCTTTTTGCAAATTAAAGTAGACTTTTAAATTTAAAGTCACTTTAAAATGATTATGAAATCGGCCGTAAGTCTGGATATGAGTAGAACGGAAAAGCTTCTCTCGTTCGAGCAAGATGATCCTGGAATAGTAGTGATTAACCAAATAAAGCGCAAATACTCGGGAACAAGTCCCATGCACCAATCGTACTCACCATAAGCCACTTACGCATTAGCCAAGTAACGAAATGTCAACATGCTGCGCCGCGTTACAACTGCGCATCGCGCGCGTAATTTGAACATTGAATAAGATTCTTTCGAAAATAAAATTCGACCATTTTTTTTTCAAATTTTCATGTGGGTAATTACCCACCTCGAAAATTTTCATGTGGGTAGTACTACCCACCGTACCCACCTCTTCCGCCGGCCCTGGCTCTAACCATTTGAGCTGTGGCGAACTATCAAGAAGGCTGAAATGATCTTCCACCAGGGGTTCTGAGAGTCTGTCATAGAGAGTACATATCATAAATTCATAATTCTTATGTTATCATAAGTCTCATAAGTCCGAAAAGGAAGACGGTCGAACAAGCTTTATTTTCTATAGAAGAAACATTTGAAATCCGCATTACTCAACTAAAAGTTTGTGACATGACTATTGTTGAATATCTAACCCCCCAGAAGACAAATGAAAACGCCCCAAAAGACAAATGGAGTACCCCCGAAGATGATTATATTCAAAATGTCAAATGATAGTTAATATGTGTTTTAAAAAACTGAGCAAAATGTATTTATTTTCCTTCCATTATTCCTTAAAAATTAATACAATGCAGACATGCATGTAAGGGCATGTAAGGGCTCCCATTTTTTATTATAGTCGTTATAGTAACTTGACGTGCAATATGTTAACCCCCCCTCCATTAAAAGCGTATAAAAGAAACACTAATACTAAGCTCTTTTGAGTAGGTATTTACTAAACTAGCACGGTGTTTTATATATTTTTTTAATTTAAAAAAAGTAACGTAACAATTAACGGATCAACGCAAAAAAAATCAGGGATATTAATCACATAACCTTACAAAAAATAATTGTGTGTCTAGTGTCACCCTCTGCTATACTTTGCTACTAATATAAATAATAATTTTTGAAACATAACTTTAAAATATACAAATCATGAAGTTTAATTTATAAACTATTAGTAAAAAGAAAAAGTAAAATTCATATCTCACTCAATGCTTCAATTCATAAGGTAGATCACGGAATGAATATTCATTGTTTCCCTGTAAAATAATATTAAATGACGCCATTATGGTTTTAGTTTTTACAGTTTAGACGAAAGCAGTATAGTCTGAAGAAAAAGACAACATGCTGTAAGTGAGAAAGTTATTTGATAAACCAATAACAGTATCTAAATGGTGTGGAAAACCAAACATAAAAATCTCCCCTTTCTGAACTTCTCATTCAATATTACAGATTACAGCTGTCACAGTCATGCCAGGTATTTTTAAGAATGACCGAGTAAGTCACCATAAACTCGCGTGCAAATTCGTATGTATATTCGAACCGATGAAAATCATCAAAACATTTATTTTATTGTAAGTTAACACGCTTCGACACGGCGCCACATGTCTACTAATTAAATAACATTTAAAAATGTTCTCTTTGTTATTTAAGGAATAATGAATGATAGTATATTTCACGCTCATCTATGTAATTTTAAGGCCCATGTTAAAAGCGTTAAATTAATATTATATATATATATATATATATATATATATATATATATATATATATATATATATATATATATATATGTATCCAAAATTATTAAAAATACAAATTTAAATTGAATAATAGCCGAGACCGAGCCCCAAACTCCCTTTTCATTAAATAAAATGACACTTTTAATACTTACGGCCGTTTTCATAAGCAGGCTCACTTTAAGAAGTGAAATTACTTTAAAACTTTATCTTTAATTTAAAGTATTGCTGCTGTTTTGATAAAATGCTAAATTTATATTATGAAAACGAACACAATTTTCATAATTTTTCTATTTTGGTTCTTTAATATGTTTCATAAATTACATAAAGTACATATTAAAGAACCAAAATATAAATTCCTAAAGATGAAATAACGAATATATATAATAACTATTTTATGTACATAACAAAACAAATTAAATAAAAACGAATTATAAATGGCCTAAATATACGAATAAACTCATGTTTTACTTTAAATTATTTATTGTTGTTTAAATAATATAAGAAATAATAATAGTAACATTAATAAATCTTTAGATCTGGAGCTAACAAATGAAAATAATATATAACAGAACAATATGAAAATGATTAAACTAAAAATGTACGACATACATAGGTACGCATATTATATACTAGTATTTAAAACAGCCTTTACTTTGGAATAAAATACATTTAGGTGCTCGCTATTTTTTTTGTTAAATTGCTTTTTATTACAAATTTGTTCTTTACAGTTTTTTCTAGTAAAATGTTGCTGAATATTCCTAAAAAAATTCATAACTAAATTTGATGTTCTGCATGATATACATTCACCATATATTAGGAAAACTTCTTTTATTTCTATTTTCTCTAATGTCAGGTAATTGCTCCTGCACATTGGCGCACAACATTTTAAAACCATTTTTGCAATTTCCTTCAACGAAAAACAACTGAATTGTTGCGGTGTGCCAGGCGTCCACTCGCGCTGAATGCTGCAGTTCGACTGTTTTTAGAAGGCTAGACAAGCGCGCTGGCCTTATAGTTTGACATGACGCATTGAGCAGGGATAAGCATTCAGGCCTGTATTCTCGTGTGGCCTCGCATACCGTCATTGTACCGGCATTGCACCGTCATTGTACCGCTAATGTAAATCAAGCCTTAGTGCTAAAGTGAAGATACAGTTTAATATAAAAACGGAGCTTACATTATAAAGTAACTATTTTCTGTATATTACGGGCAAAACCCGCAAGTTATACAGAGCTAGAATAATGCTGTGTTTTGCTTAGACCAGTTGGTCTGTCTTTTGTATCATTTTAACTTGCAACTTTTCAAAACTTCTTTAATATAACGTAATCTAACGCACAAAAAAAACACATATATGCTCGGTTTACATATTTCTTCATATTTTAAAGTTACTGAAATAATAAAATACTAATTATTGTATTTTAAATATTGTTATGTTAATAATTGAAAGAGTGAAAAAAATTCATCATAAATCTTAACAATAAAAAAAGCAATTGCATCACAAATTTATCTGAATTTTGTAGTGACGTCATATTTTACAAACAATAGTTGTTTTATTTCCGTAATCCACTTAATATTATCAGTAAATGTTAAATGTATTAGTTCTGCTCTGTTATTGTTACGTAAATATAGCAAAATGTTTCGAAACATAATACATATTATGTTGAATTTATTTGTATGTATTATTGTTCATATTCTAGACACTAACAAATTCTAACCATATAATATTTCCCATTTCAATGTCAAACAAATTATGATTACTCAAATTCAGGGAGGTTTAATATTATATAACTATCATGTAAAATACTTCTCGCAAACGCATATAGAAATACGTATTTCCATTAAAATGAATTAAACATTTCCGCATATAGGGTAACTATCATTAATAAACATTCAAAAATTTTATGTTTATTTCATGGGAAGCCACATTGGTTATTTCATAAATTTTTCTGTTATCACATACCAGTATTTTTCTCCGTTTTGACATCTTATTTCCATACGACGTTGTCAGTTCAAGAAACATTTAGGCCCGGTATTACAGTTGTAGTTTAAACTCGGCTTAAAGTTTAAGCTTGGCTTAAGCGAAAATTGCTGTATTACAGTACAGGTTTAAGCTTGAGCGGTAGTTTAAACCTGAGCGGCCAGCCGTGGCGGCTTAAACTTTGAATTATAACCTATCTGTCAATGTTACCTGTTCTTTGTCAAATCACAGAATTATGGAGTTAATTGAATTCATTGAAAATAATAACTTTTATGAAATCTGACAAGGAGAATGATGAGCCAGAGATAATAAACGCCAGACAACCGCGTCGGATACTCATGAGGCCAGACCATATAAGTATCTGGAACAATTTTGAATTTGCACAAAGATTCAGATTATCGAAAGAATCTGTGCGAATAATTTACGACCTAATATACGAGATAAAAACCAAAACAAACTGGTAAATAAATAAGTTATTCATAAATATTAACTATGTTCGATATAATTAATTTTAAATTTATTATTTATTATTCTATAGGAATCATGCATTAACGCCTATGAATGGTTTGTTATTAACCTTAAGATATTTATCAACTGGTAACTTTTTAATTACTGCTGGTGATTTCTGCGGAGTACATAAATCCACTGCGGGACGATGGATATGGATTGTGATTCAGGCTATTGTACGTCATTGACATATGTTTTTAAAGTTTCCAATATCTGCTAATGCCCTTCATACTATAAAACAAGAATTTTATTCTAAAGCGCGCTTCCCAAATGTTATTGGAGCATTAGACTGTACCCATTGTAAAATACATTGATAAATAAATAAATAATAATAATAAATTGATATTGTGGACACAATGACACAGTATTATTTAATTTGACATAATTTTTATACGTCAAGACATTGTTTCATAGATCACTACAACGTTTTCAACACGAAACAATAACACAAATGCATATTTCAATATAGTAACCTATGAAATCAGTCATATATATACTTATTCTTTTTTACAAACAGGATAACCAACACATAATCAACAAAACAAAAATTCGCGTTGCTGTCAAGTTTAGCTAAGCTTTGTACTGTAATACAGACAAGTGGCTTAAGCCGAAGCTCAAGTTTTCCTCAACCAAAATTTAAGCCGGAACTGTAATACCGGGCCTTAAACATTTTAAGGTAACACGACCGGGCACATAAATAATAATATGATGTGGCCAACACATGACCTCCCGTCAATTCCTTGTTTGAAATAGCAATGACCTGTAAGTAAAGTATCACTTCTGGTTGATCGTTTTTAAACTAAATCTAATTTGTAATACCAAATTTTAGATTATATTTTATATTATATGTTTTTCCTCGAAGATCTGTTAAGAGCGCCAAATTAAATACCAATTCCGGTTTATCATATAGGTATAGTCAAAATCTAATGTTGTTTCAAATTATACACGAGTTTTAAATACCAAATTTGAGAAGTTTTGAATCATGTTTTAATATATTTTTTCAAGAAAATCTGTTTATAGCTTCCTATAAAGTAGTACTTCCGGTTTATCAATTTTAAAACATCTAGTATGTCGTTCTCATTAATATAAAAGTCTTAAATATCATATTTGAAAAGTTTTGGATTGTATCATTTTATTTTTCACGAAAATCTGTTCAGAGCTTCAAATAAAGTATCACTCCCGGTTTATAAATTTTATCCAAAATCTAATATGTTGCTTCCCTTTAAATAAAAATCTTTGGAATATATCATATTATTTTCACGAAAATCTGCTCACAGCCTAAAGTAAAGCATCACTTCTGGTTTATCAATTTCAGAAAAAATCTAACATGTCGTTCTTATTACTATAAAAATCTTAAATACCAATTTTGAAAAGTTTTGGAATATTCGAAAATCTGTTGAGCGCTTCAAGTAAAGTATTACTTCTGGTTTATTAATTTTAGCGAAAATCTAATATTATTCTCCTTGACATAAAAGTCTTAAATATTAAAATTGAAAAGTTATGGATTATATTTTAATATAGTTTTTCCGGTTATCCAATTTTACCCAAAATCTAATAAACTCTTTATATGAATGCAGAAAGCTTAAATACGGGAAATAGAAATATTTGGAAGTTTGTTATAAGAGTTATCGTGGACAAAAAAATCGTCACACACACACACACACACACACACACACACACACACACACACACACACACACATACACACATCATCGTAAAAATAGTAAAAATGTGTTGTGGGGACCCTAATTTGTGCTTATTCACTAAACAACTAAACACTCTCCATCGAATTTTTGGACCGATAACATTACCTTCCTTACCTACGGTATGACGGGAGATAAAAAGAAAAATATTGAAAATAGTACAATTCTACAAAAAAATCTCCGTACGACAAGAGTTCTACTTTAGGAACAATAGTAATATAACCCCCACTATATTTATATTTTAATTCGTAATGAAGTGTAATAAAAAATATTCTTTCTCATTAAATAATGATCTAAATCTCTGAGCTTTGCTCGATCCAACACTACATAGTCTATGGTCATTATAGCGGGCGTACAATCAGACTTGGTAAATCGAGGATACGCTGGAACGTGGCTGAACACTGAACCGGGTTGCCTAGCAACGTGCTTGCGGCACACACGATGCAGGATGCGGGCTGTGTTTACGGACCAGCATGCTGGATGCTGGATGCTGCAGTCCAACGACAACGGTGAAGAACGGAGAAGGGATTTTCAAATGGGGCAAGAGAATACAAAATAAGACATGCCGAATGCAATAAAAGCTTGTTAAAATGAAAGGAAAGTAATGGTTGGGTGAATAAGGAGATAGAGGTTAAGATAGAAAAGGATTTTTCCTCAATCTATCTCTATTTGGTGTCTTTGAAATGCTTAAATTTGTTTCTGTTTTATGCAAAGTTCGTATCAACTGTATCAATTACAAATTAGGATTAATAATTATTTATGGTTCAGCATTACCGAAATCTGCGTATAAAGCAGATTGGCACACCCAGCAATGGGTAATATGCCGGGATGATATATTTATTTATTATTTATGGTTCAAGTAGGTAAAGACATATTTTATCCATTCCCGAAAATCTTCGCTTGTGTATAATACAGTGGCGTGCGGTGAAATTTTGGTCGGGTATGCGCCAAGGATAGGAAATAATTTATAATTTTTGTAATTACGATATTTATTGCATACTTCAGAAAAAAATCAATATTAATTAATATAACTATTTGTAAATAAATTCCATTCTTCTTTCTTTTTTACAAAATTCTTGAATTTATTGCAGTATGAAAATTATCTTTAGTTTGCATTTCGCATAGTTGAGATTTTTCAACGGACAACAGTCCTAAGCTTGATAATCTTTCTTGTCCCTGGGATGATCGTTTGTATGATTATGCGTTTTAAAGCCGAAAATGAGCGTTCAACCAAAGCTGTAGAACTCGGAATTGTCAGAAATTGCGAATGTTTTTGAAATGCTACAGAATAACAATTTAAATTTTCAAATCCTTGTTTGTTCCAAACAGTTATATCAAAATAATTTTCCAAATGATGCTGATCCACATAACCAGGAAACTTTTTCATATTCTGTTACATGAATGTGGCGTAAATCTTTTACCTTTGTCCTTATGAATCGTTTTTAAATTATTTAATTCAAAAGTAGGTTTTCCACTTTTGATAATTTCATTTTTCTCGTTAAATGTTCTTCTCAAAAATGATTATTCTATTAATTTTTTTATAATGCAATCCGTAGTTACCTAAAAATATGCGCTATATTATAATATTGTAGAAGATAATCATTAAAAGCAAAATAAATAATAATACCTATGTTCATGTGCCTGTACAACAAAAATATATTTAATTCTGTATGGTGGATGATACGTATACAAAAATTTCTACATCAAAATATACCCGGGTAAGCGATGAGTTTAGCGCTTACCGGCTCACCTACGGTGCACACTCCCCTCTGCTTATTTCTCGCATTTCCTCAAGCGTCGCCCTGCCCCGATCAGTCTAAAAGTCATGCGGCAGAGCCTAGCGCTATCCACTAGCTTTTTTACCTCTCGCTAAGAGAGGTATTGTATTCATGCTAAAAATCGCATATCCAGATTTTAATGAATAAGCACGTTTTAAGGTCCCTAGTATCCGATTATAACATTTTTACGATGATGTCCGTATGTGTGTGTGTGTGTGTGTGGGGATGTGTGTGTGGATGTTGGATTCACTATATCTCAAATACTATGAGACTTAAGACATTTTTAACTACGGATTCCTCAATCTAACAATAATGGGAAGAGTCCAGTCAGTTTTGGTAACAATTGGACAACCGGAAGTAGTAGTTACAAGAAAAAAATCGTCTAAATATTATTTATCGAAAATTTATGTAAATACTTATATTAAAGAACGTTAAATTCTTTATTCGATAAATATAAATTCATTATTATATCTTCTATAGATTTAGAGATAAAGAAAGGCATATAAAATAATTTGATGTAAAAAATCTCAGATCAAACTACTACAAGGCAAGAAATTCAAATGTTTCTAATTGACATATAAATGTCACTGTCAAAAATATTTGTATGCCTCTGTCAAAAATATTTGTATATTATTATGAAGATTATGAAAATAAAAAAGTCAACAACGCAAAAGATATACGTAAAAAAGAATATAAAAGGAATTTGCGAAAAAATGACGAATATAAAGAAAAAGAAAAGGAAAGTAGAAAAAGAAAATTTCAGGATATTGAATATAAAGAAAATGTAAGTATTGTACACAATTTATTTTAAAATATCCCATAGATTTTGCAAATATATGTGAGAATTATTTTGTAGTGAGACATGAATATATGTATTTGTATTAAAAATATTTTTCGTTTTATGCGTACAACCAGGTAAAATATCTGGCGAGAGGTTATGTGTTGGCCACATCAGATTTTTCCAGTGTGTTATTCAGTTATTCATATTATAAAAATAGAACTAAATAAAATTTAAAAGTAATAGAATTTATCTTACATATAATTTAAAGTATTTACATGTATTATGAAAAAAAAATAACATTATAAAATTTAATTAATTTCTAAATACGAATGGGTATGCGCCGCATGCCCCGCATACCCTGACCGCACGCCACTGGTATAATAGTTATTTATGTATTAAGGGCACAATCAAAAGTAGCACGGCGGAATGTTTAAAGCTCGACGCGTAGCGGACATCTTTAATTTTTCCGAGTGCTATAATCGTAATTATGTCCGTGGTACATACACAGTTTTATTTTATTTTGGTTCTCGAAATTTAAGGATTCAATGGGTACCTTTATATTTCTATATCGTTGTGCTTGCGTTAATTTTAAGTATGCTATGGTTTCTAGCTATATTGTTTGTTTATAACAAATTTTAATTTAGTGTCAAATGAAAATGGACGATATCGATTATTCAAAAGAATTTGATGCTGCCCAGGGCAAGTTGGTTCCACAGAAGTCAAAAGACGTGTACGAGGCAGGATACGAAAAGTTTTGCGAGTAGCGGTGTTCAATAAATGTGATGAATTTATTGTGTTGTCTGACATTTATCTATAAAACATAATTTTAACGTTTGAATAGCTGTTGCTTGGTAACTTTATAAGCTCTTGGGCGATAAAAGCCAAATTGCGCCCGTTTTTGATTAAAATTGTAGTTGATATTTGCGAATGACATTTATATTTTATTTTGTAGTTATCAATTAATAATAGTTATTTAACTATTAAGTTTTTTTTAATAAGGGCGATTGATCATCAAGATATTCTAACGCGTTTACTGCGCTTAATTGTTATTATGTAAGTTTTTTATTAAAATTATTATTTTAACCCTTTTTAATTTTATTTAAATATGTTATACATTTTCCTCCCGCATAATAGTATCACTGTACGTAAACAACAACAAATTAAATATGTAAAATGTATTACAAAACAAATAAGTATTTAAATTATTCCTTTCATTAAAATATAATATTCATTTCTCTACCAACCATATATTCATTTACGCAATGAAAATAAATTTTATATTCTTTCTCTTTTTAATCAATAAATATCCCATCATTCATTAATATAGTAGTTAGATTATTTATTTCTCAATGTCAAAATTAATCTGCCGGAAAACAAAAAATGTATCGAATTTCAGATAAGAGCAGAGATATACATTACATACGTATATGTTTGATACATAACATAAATTACGTATATTTATCAATTGATAGCGACTACATGAATGAAAAATTGATATAAAATGAAGCCCATACCGCAAAAGAGAGGAATGTCGTATGTAGTTTTTGGGAAATTAAAAAACAGCCCGTTTTTTTGTTGTATGTTGTATGTGTATATTTCAAAGCTAAATAACATTGAGACTAAGATCCTTATTGCATTGGAAGTTTGTATTATTTGTATACAGAATGTAACAAACAATAATGATGGGATGACTAAACACAGGCGGCTTGTACCATCAAAAAGAAGGATAAAAGTTTATACAAACGTATGTCCTAAAATGGTTCGTTACTGAATTACAGCTACTTGATGTTTTTCAGTTTTTTATTCAAAAAGATAAAAGAAAACCGAGTTGTTTAATTGAAATCATAATAAATGTTCAATAAGCACGGATTACCTATGTACATGTTATGCAATGGGGGATTTAGCACTTGAGAGGCCTCAAGCGTAGTGTTTCATCAAGACAAGAAATCTTGTCTTTATAATCATATCTTGCCGTGGCTTGATTTTCAAGACAAGAAAATAAAAATTTCTTGTCTTGCTCATTTCTTGGCGACGTAATTCTTGTTTTGATATTTCTTGTTTCTTGACATTTTAGAGGAATCCCCTCTTTTATCGATTACTTTGTTGCTTATTGGTTATTTATTTTTTGTGTTATTTTGATATCCCGTGCTTTTTATTTAAAACAAAGAGTATTCAAACAAAAATAAATTAGATTCGGAATCGGCTTTATCCCAAAATAATATTTCTCCCTCTCAAATCTAATAAAAATATGATGTGGCCAGCACAGCACAATACCTCTCGTCATTTAATTTTTATTACATTACTATTATTCATGAAAGATGACTATTCAAGGTCATTTGTTCGAAGGCACAATACACAACACTTTATATTGCAATAGCTTAGCAACATTTTGCATTTGAAATAGAAAGATTATTTGAAGTATGTCTAATTTATGTGGTGTGACAGATATACGTAAATAGTGGCATTACTTTCTAACACACCACAAATAGTAATAACGTATGTCGTATAGTTACGGACACGTACCTAATTATCTACTACACTGCCCTCTGTATTAATGTTTATCCAGTGACGATGGCATTTAAATCAAATTATTATTGTATGGTTTATATGAAGCCTATATTTTTGTTTTATGCCAGAACGTAGGCCGATTAAACTTTGAGAAAAGCATTATTTAAAAAGAAACAAAATTTTCAAATGAATTAGAATACAATTATTTTTTTATTTAAAATGTATCCATAAATATTTCGTAGTACTAGTATCGCCATACCAATATTTCGCCTATGGGTACGAAATACAGTGAAGTTATCTGCAATATAATATCAGACGGGACCTACAATAGTCATATTTCGTGAATAATAGTACACGTAAGAAAATAGCATTGGTTTAGATAGGGACATTCTGAATTCTGCCATTGGCTAATAGCTTCTTTCTTCTTAGCATTTTAGAATAAGAGAAATACATGTGTTCGAAATTTTCTGAATAATAGTATTTGAGTTGAGTTTTAAGAGGATCCAGACACACAAAGCATACAAATGTAGATTTGCAATATTCATTGTCAAGAAATCTTGATTTCTTGACAAGAAATCTTGATTTTGTTGATACTTTCTTGTCTTGTCTTGGGAAATATAAAATACTTATTGTCTTGGTCTTGTCTTGATTTCAAAACAAGATCAAGAATATTAAAACATACTGGTTGGACTTGCATTGTCTTTATTTTTTATAATATTACAACGTTTCGACTGCTGCAAATCTACAGTCGTCGTCAGGTTACAAAATAATTATAATAATAAAAATATAAAACATAAAATAAATATATAAATTGTAAAATATAGACTTTGATAAAACTATTCAGTCAAATTTTGACGTCCTCTATTTGACATAATAATGTTTTCCACAGGTTACTAATTTCAACGCTAGGTTTACTAATATTATTTGCATTTGAAAATATAAAAACTGCTTCTTTAAATTTTCTTTTCCTCCATTGTTCTTCCTTATTTTCAAATGCAAATAATATTAGTAAACCTAGCGTTGAAATTAGTAACCTGTGGAAAACATTATTATGTCAAATAGAGGACGTCAAAATTTGACTGAATAGTTTTATCAAAGTCTATATTTTACAATTTATATATTTATTATTTATTTTATGTTTTATAATTTTATTATTATAATTATTTTGTAACCTGACGACGACTGTAGATTTGCAGCAGTCGAAACGTTGTAATATTATAAAAAATAAAGACAATGCAAGTCCAACCAGTATGTTTTAATAATTTAACATTGTCTACAAACTTTACACAGAAAGATCAAGAATAGTTATATCTTGATTTTTGTGAAACACTACTCAAGCGCAATTCAATTTTGAGGCCCCCCTAAACCCTCCGGCCATAAATATTTTCATTTCCATTATAGTGAGAATTCTACGCGAACGTTTTTACTATAGCACGCACTCTAGACTATTAATAAAAAATCTGATGTGGCCAGTACATTACCTTCCGTCAGTTCCATATATTTTTTACCAATTCTATACAGAAAATTTCTTGCACAAGATTCCATATTTCAAGTACATTACCTTCTGTCATTTCTATGTATTTTGTACAAATTCCATGCAGAAAGTTTCATGTACCTAAGAGATTCTATATTTCCAGTAAAATTATAATACACACACATGTCAATTGCATTTGACACTAACATCTGTCAATCAACATTTTCTTAATATAGTAGCGGTTTCCATGGTTATAGCATAGCTAGCTGCTTTATGAAATTTAATTTCTTTGTAATTTTTTAACTCTATACCATTGAATATGAAGTATAAAATGTAATCAAATCGTATAGAGAATAAAATATTCTTTATTATTTATAATAACATTAAATATAGAAAAATGATATTTAACAGTGTTTTTTCAAGAAAAACTGTTTAAATCTTAAAATGTGGGTACTTCCAGTTGACCAATTATAACCAAAGTCTAATCATCTCTTCACATGGATGTAATGGTGACGGAAAGTAAAAATAATAATACCAATACATACACGATTTATTTGAAAATAGGATTTATTAACAAAAAATACAACAAAAACATATTTGAATTTACCTACTCTAGGAAATCCAATGTGCTTTGTACGCAGATATCGGTAATGATGATGACACACCCAGCAATGGGTAATATGCCGTGATGATATATTTATATTTATTTATTTTTAGGAAATCCACCACGCAAGAATTTTATTTTGAAGATTATACATATAGTTGCAAAACCATGAAAAATATCAAATTCCACAATAATTAGAACGCAAAGCAAAATTTATACCTATTTTGGCATTTTTTAAAAGTAGGGTTAAATTCATATAAAATGAATGTACTTAACATTAAAATGTTTTTTGAAACTTTGCAAGTAAAAATGTTACATTTTTCACAAATACAGCCTAAAAAACTAATAATCATTTTATCGCGAAATGCATGCAACCACCCGAACAGAGATAACATATCTATTTTTTGCAAAATTTACAAGCGAAGAAGTTTTTACTTTCACAATACAGCGTTTAGAGTAGACTCCGAAAGTGATGACGTCAAAATCGAGCGGGAATTACAAAAGTTGATATATTTGTGCCGTTGAGTGCGTTTGTGGTATGACTAGCGAATGAAAGTTGACGTTTAAAGTATTTTATAGATGTGGTTCTTTTGAAACCCTAGAGAAGAATAGTATTGTACGAAACATTCAGATATGAAATTTTTTCATGAACCCATTTCAATACTGGTCTAGAAAAGCATAGAAATACATTACTATATCTGACTGAAAATAGATGGCCGATTAGGGTAACTGAATATCAAAACAGGGCTGCATTTAAAATATTATAAACATTTTTCGTTATGTTGATTATAACAAAATATTTTGATTTTTAAAATATTTAGTTTGGCAATTCTATGAAATAGGATTATTTTTAATTTCTTCTAACAGCAATTCCGAGATGAACGAACTAGAACTTGCGGTATTAAATTTTTTAAATTCATCTCTGAATTCTGTGGCTAAGGTCATTTTAAATGCCTCCTGGTATTGAGTACAATTCTAATCTTCTGTAACGGAATAAATAAGGGTCAGTTTCCTTTCAAATCAAATATAGGGAAATGTTTTCAAAAGAAACCACATCTATTAAATAATTTAAACGTCAACTTTCATTCGCTAGTCATACTATACCACCCAAGTAACACAAATGACCTAAAATCGACGTCATTGTGACATCCTAATTCACGTCATATAGTCGTCCGGAAGACGTCTCAGCGTGGAGCTGTGCGACGTCATTTTAAGACGTAGTTTCGACGTCATATTCAGACGTGGTTTAGACGTCATTTTAAGACGTTGTTTAGACGTCATTATAAGACTTGTTTAGACGTCATTTTAAGACGTTGTTTCCACGTCATTTTTAGACGGTGTTTCGACGTCTTTTTAAGATGTTATTTCGACGTGTAGATAGACCTCGGATATATACCGAAAATAACTTAAATAGGTAGACAAAATTACAAGGAAAAATAAACAATTTATTTTTGAAGTATATTGTATGACAAAAATTTAAATAAAAAATACAATAAAATATTAAACCTACATAGAATTCCTGAAAAAAAATAGTCATAAAATTTCAAATTAATTAAATAATGCATCTATCAATATTATACCATACATGTACATTTATTTAACAGTAATGGAGTTTACAAGAATACATGAAAATTTAGCAAAATTTCCGGATTATATTGGATGCATTAGCTGTTAAAAGCAAACCATACAATTTCGCCCGGAAACTTATCAGTAACTATTCTTAGCAGGTATTCAAATTAATATGTAACAATAATGGATAAAATAATAACTGTTTGTTATACATTAACTTATCTTTACCCAGGAATAGTTCCTTTGAGAACTGTATAATCTTATTAGAATTATAAAGTAGTTTTAATTCAGAGTATTTATATTTGTAATTATTATGAAATAAAAAGTTAATCACTTAAATTTGAGAAAATTTTGCTTTGCCTTGTTACTCGAATGTCTTGTTTTATATTACCAACCAGTTCATGTTTAGATTTTATAATAGAAATATAAATTTCTTCTACTATGACCATTGTTTTAAGTTGATGGATTTAGCCACCTGATAATTTTCACCTGTTACTGTCACGGATTACAATGTCGTCAATTCAGAACATAAGTTACTACAAAATACAAATACAGTGTGTACATTTATGCCTTTTTATATGCTGTATACTACGCTTACGAAGAATTTTCGATAAACTTCTGAAAATATTGTCTACAAAAGAAACAGTAATAAGTATAATTTCAAAAATGTTACATTTTACATACCTTTACCATAACAAAAAAAAAAACATTGGTACAAATATTATCGTTTGGTTTTTTGAAACCTAACCCCACTTCTAAATTGATATTCTAGACTTTTATAAGCGCAGTTCTTCCTGTGTATTAGCACGTTTTGAGACAAGGCACTCTTCTTCTCCAATGTAAAAAATCTGATGTGACCAGCACATTACCTTCCGTCAGTTCTATGTATTTTGTACAAATTTCATACGGAAAGTTCCTTGCTAAATATTCTATTTCTTGTACATTACCTTCCGGCAGCTGCATGTATTTTATGCAAATTTCATACAGAAAATTTATGTCTTAAATTATTATTTTGTGACGTTTTCTATATACAGTGTAATGTATCTGCAGAAATAACCTTAAAGCAGTTGTATGTATTTTATACAAATTCCGCATACAGAAAGCAAAAGATCCTATATTTCCAGTAAAATTATAAGACACACACTATGTCAATTTCACTTGACACTGACATCTTTCAATCAGAATTTTCTTAAAATAGTAGCTGTTTTCATAGCTATAGCTACTTTATGAAATTTAATTTCTTTATAATTTTTTAACTCTATATCCATTTAATATTAAGTATAAAATGCAGTCAAATCGTATAGGGAATAAAATATTCTTTAATATTTATAATAACATTAAATGTGAAAAAATGATATTTAACATAGTTTTTTCAAGAAAAACTGTTAAAATCTTCAAATGATGGTACTTCCGGTTGACCAATTGTAACCAAAATCCAATCAGCTCTTCATATGGATGTAACGAAGAAGTATACGAAAAAAAAATTTTTTTTGAAACTGTAGTATTAGAGTTATTGCAGACGAAAATTTTGTTACACACACACACACATCCACACACACACACACGCACGCACGCACGCACGCACGCACGCACGCACGCACGCACGCACGCACGCACGCACGCACGCACGCACACACACACACACACACACACACACACACACACACACACAGACATCATCGTGAAAATAGTAAATTCGTATTCTAGGGACCCTAAAACGTGCTTATTGATTAAAAACTCATCATCGAACTTTTTGACCAAAGACAATACCTTCCTTACCTAAAGGTGACGGAAGGTAAAAAAATATTTCTGTATGAAAACATATTGATAAAACAAAAAACAATAACAAACCGCAGCATTTTAACATCAATCGGTATGTTTGCCAAGGTTTGCCTACACAAGCAGTGGCCCTCCTTGGCAGTAGCCATCTTCTTGGTGACATGCTGCACTGTCATTGTATTTGTTTTGTTCATGGAGGGTCTGTTTGGAAATCTGTCATGTAGAAAATACAATTTATTTTCTTTATTTTACGACCTTTTAATTTCAGAGGAAGTTGTAAATACAAAACTCAAAGATCCCTTAATACATTTTCTTTTAATAACATTTCTCGTAAGATTTAATTTATTTCTAAAGCACTACTAGATTTAGTTAAAATGTTAAAAATTAAAATTTCCAATAATAACTTTGATTTTTGTACCACAAATATAACAGATATAAATTGTTTCTTTTTCACAGTCGTATGTATATAAATGTAAATATGTTTTTTTAAATAAATAAAACATAAATATCATCACGGCTAATCCATTTCGGTGACGATGACGGATAACCATAATTAAATAAAAATGTATATTAAATTTGATTTTTATAATTTTTTTTCAAAATTTTAAAGATTATTGTTTATACTATTGCATTAAGAAAAAATAAAATATCAATTTGACATTTAAATAATAATAATATACACCTTTGTGTGTTATAAACAATTATAAGTTGCCAAATTAAATAAATATAAAAATTGAGTATGAATTTTTAATAATATTAAAAATAAAGTAAAAATAATCGTCGCAAAGACGTCAAATTAGACGTGTGACAAAGGTTTAAATAGACCTAATTATGACCATATATAGTCGTCACATGGTCGTCATAGCGACCACTAATCTGACGTCTAAATAGTCCTATTTCAGACCAAAAATCTACGTCGCAATGTCGTCGGATAGACGTCAAATTAGACGTCTAAATAGTCGTATTTCAGACCAAAAATCAACGTCGCAGTGCCGTCGCATCCACGTCAAATTAGACGGCCGCATATGACGAAAATTCAACCTATAATCGACGTCACTTTTTGGTCGACCGTCGGTCAGTGTTACTTGGGCAGGCATCACCACGTCCGAATTACAACCATTGCAACCAGTCACCACGCATACAGCCACGGCACACGACCCCATAGCATAGATCATCATATTTTATCAACAATAATAAATTGTTTTTTTTTTACCTGAGCCATCTATACTTCGGCAGCATAGTTGACAAATTTGGAACTTACAACTCACCTGAAAACAAACAAAAATAAATTAAAATTCATTCCACGACAGTTGGCACAAACAAAAACTTTTTTATTGTAATTAAAAAAATGTATAATCAAATTTTTAAGAAAAAACCCATGGGAAGAGTTACAACAAAGGGTCGGTATATATTTTTTTGGTGTAGTTAATAAAAAAAAGAGAAACGTTTTGTCTTGATAATAGTATATTATGCAACGAGTGCGGAAAAGCGTCTATTGCCCACAAGCGGGCAATAGGTGTTTCTGCATGAGTAACACACTATACTTTTTCTACGACCACACTATTTGGTAAGATATAAATAATTCATATTTAATTAATTCACTAATTACCAAATATTTTTTAATTTATACCTAAATCTAAAAATACATTAAAGTCTGGAAAATTAAAAAAACCGCGTACTCACCCGATTTTTTAAAAACGCTAAAACACGTCGATTTTAATATTTAGAAATTTCTCCCCTTTTTGATCATGTAAATAAATCATACGGTTGCATAACAAAAATTCTGAGAAAAATCGGGCTGAAAATTTATTAATAATGAATAGTCAAGATAACTAGATTTCATTTTTTAGTTAAGAATTTTTCGTTTAACATGTTTTATAAGTTATATTATAAGTATCTTGATTATTCCTTATTATTAAATTTTTAGCTCGAAATATCTCAGAATTTTTATTATGAAACCTTATGATTTATTTGCATGATCATAAAGGGAAGAAAAATCACGATCGGATTCCACTACTAAAAATCTACATTGCCATTTAAATTCTTTTGTGAAAAACTAATGAAAGTCGGAAGGTAAATCTTACATATTCATGATGAAGTTAGATCATATAACTCGCCCTGTCTGTCTGCATAATCTAGTATATAATTATAGTCGATACGAATTTAAAGAAGATTGAAAATAACTCAATCCTAATTTCAATCCGCTGAGATAAACCAATAGAATTATTCAAGTCATAATATACTTGAAGCCGCTTGAATTGTCGAGATAAACGTAGTCAATGTGTATTTTTAAAAACTAATGTCGATGTGTTTTAGCGTATAAAAAAGCTTTTGAGTTCGCTGTTTTTTTAATATTCCGTACTTTAATCCCACACAGTATTAATATCAACATTATATTACAGTTGGCAACTTGCAGCCAACTTTTAGGCTTTGCATGGGAAAAGTACAATTTTCTGTAGTGGTCGTAGAAAATAGTATTGTAACGTTTTTATTTATTTGGGTGAAGTGTAAATATTAGACAATTATTATTAATTAAAATAAAAGTTTATTATAACGATAAATAGATATTAAATATAATTAAAAGATGATAAATATAACGAACACTACGATTAAACAAATATTAAACTCTAATTAAGACTAAGAATATTATAAAACACTTGAACACTATAGCTATTTGTGTATTAAGAGCGCAAAATGGGACATTGTCGATTGAGAGGTTGTTGCCGCGCGACGCAGGAGCGAGGCATTCTCTCGAAATCGACAATGTCCATTTGCGCTCGAAACACACACAAGATTTTTTTCTACAGTCGCCACAATGGGGTCCTCCACCATAACAAAAATTAATTTTTTATTTATTTTTACTTATCGGTATTTTCCATTCTTCTTGAGCTATTGCTTCAATCTAATCTAAGCATTTTATACTTTCGTTTTTGTAAATGAATGCCCTATTTTATTTTCACAGCAGTGCGGCATTTTGTTTGGTTATGTAAGTGGGTAATGTGTAACTACAGTGTCATTAATTCCTGACTAAACGTTTCCATTAAGAATGTAGCCAAGTAACATTTCTCAACATTGTATAGTTACAAATTTGAGGAGCGAGCGTTTTTTCTACTTTGTCGCTCTAGACCAGTCGCTTGCGTCATCGCTAACAATAGACACTCGCTCGTCCCTGCGACAGCGGCGGCGACACCGACGGGGACAGAGGCGGTAACAGTGTCGGCGACGGCGGGCACTGCACATTACAGTATATTCTGTAATAAGTGCACAAAGCAAGCGATTCGCGCCATAGCTGAGGGTCGCCTTCGGTGAGGGCTGTAATTCAGCCGAGCGCTAATCCCTTTTCGTACGTGATGCGCATGATATTTTTGTCCAACTTGTCCAAAAAGTCATTATGTAGTGCTTTATAAATAAAGATATAGATAATAAATTGCCCAAGTAAACTTAATTTAAAAACGTGTATTTCTTGATTTTCGTACTAGAATTCACGTAGAAAGAAGATTATATTCCTTCCATCATTTCATATATGAACTACATACAGACATATACTCATATGACTAAAACGTATAATTAAAAAAATCTGGTGTGGCCAACACAATACCTCCCGCCATGTACCGCCCGAGACACAAAAAAGATTAAGCTAATCTTTATTTGTGAGACCCCATGAGGCCATGAGGTCTCGTAGCCGCGTGCCTGAGTGTAAGGTCGCGAATCTGGGGAAGCGGGTTCAATCCCGACCAACCCCAAATATTTCCAATTTTAAATGGCACAAAATTGACCCCTGTGGTACACTCTCAACCCTAACAATGAGTGCCCATGAGGTGACGCCTGGTAAGCGCCCGCACGGTGCAAATATTTTATCATTACCGATATCTGTGTACAAAGCAGATTGGCACACCTAGCAGTGGGTAATAAGCCGTAATGATATATTTATTTACTTATTTTTGGATTAGCGAATTTTACTCTAATTTTGGCAGTTTATTTCTTAAAATATAGTCTAATCTAATCCAAGTAACTATATTTTTGATAATAAAATGAGGATTAAATTTTAAATACCTGGATAAAAGGTATTTTTCGAAGAAATACTATTTTGAACTTCTAGTAAAGTGCCATTTCCGGTTATCCGATTGACACCAAAATCTAATGGGCTCTTTCCATTACAGAAAAAGTTTGAAATACTAGGTTTTAAAATTTTCTGAATGATAGTATTTGTGTTAGAGTGGAGGATCCACACACACATACACACAGACATCACCGTGAAAATGTTAAAATTGGATTCTAGGGACCTTAAAACGTAGTCATTTACCAAAGGCAGCGGGAGGTAAAAATAATAGAATTTTAACTTTCCAAGTATAGACAGAAATTGAATAAAGGCCATTCTTTTGTACATGTTTATTTTTCCAATTATTACAGCTCATTTTGCATCATTGGATATTACTTCAGTTTAAAAATTCCTCAGAATTTCTTTTCACTCGAGTATCTCCATATGGAATTCTAATCTTCATTTTGGTAAAATTGAGTCATTCACTAGAACATAGAAACTAGGTTCAATTCGAGGGGTGAATCACTCCTACAATCATTGTACAAATCGTTTATAATCATAGATACATTCATTACAATCACTGCCTTCAATAACTACATTCATTTAAAATCATTACAATCACGTTACAGTCAGTTACAATCCTTAAATTCATGTACAATCACGCCACAATCAGTTACAGTCATCATTACAATCGTGTACAGTCTTTACAATCACATATTATGCGCAATGAAAATGCGCAGTCATAGGCCGATAGGCCGTACTGGATAGTGTTTGCCTTAGTGAGGTGAAAATATTTACTATTTTCGCTAGCATTTTTGATTTAACTCAGTTTTAACTGTATAATGGTAAAAAATTATTTATTTCGGATCGGTCACTGTTTATATAAAGTCAAATATGTATACAGGGTGTCCAGGATAAATTGACGAACATGGAGATCTCGAGAAATATAAAAGATATGAAATCGATTAAATTAAACAAAAATTTTGCCCCTTTAGATATTTTGTGATTTGAGCAAAAATGCATAGATCACTGTCATTAGATAGGGGCAATTTGTAAATTTTACAATTTTTTATTTTTACGAATACTTTTCAAATCTGTAATATTTGATTTTGATATGCATATCTTTAGGGAACTAAAACAATGTTTGTTACATGAAACAATTGAAAAACACCATTAAAAATGATAATTTAAATATTTTCATTGATAATTTCTTTATTCAGTTCTCAAAATTTATAAAATCTTGTGCTTCAATTAATTTTAATATTTTTATGGACGTCATAATAGGCAATTACATATTTATAACGAAATTTAAGAAATGTTTAATGCTATATGTATGTTAAAAATAATGTTTATAAATGTAATAATTGTTATATTTTTGCTGTTTGAAACAAATTAACGTAAAAATAAAAATTTATATTACGCCTATATCTAGTAACCTATGGATTATTTCTCAAATAACGAAACACCATTAAAATGGCCTCCTAATAGGTCAACATGTTTTTTTTTTCTTAAAGAAGATATGGTTTAATTTAGATTATCAAGAAATATAAAGAATTTGATTGAATTCTGTAGTCGAATATTATAAATTTTAAAATTAAGTAATACTGATTAATGAAATACGTAATATTACAAGATTCCAATTTTTGCAAATATTGTACATTCTTGCATACAATCATTACAATCGTCTTACAATCCCATGATTGTACATTCTTTTGTACAAAATTGAACGAGTGATTCACCCCTCGGTTCAATTAAAAGACAAAATATTAAAAGGAAACGATTTATTTATATTATAAATATTTTTCTAGTTTTATTCCTCAATTTATCTACTTGTTATTTCCGGTAGAGCAATAACTTTTTACTTAAAAGAAACGTTATTCGAAATCAATTCTTTATGTGAATGAACTACAGGATATAGAATATCACGCAGACATCAAATTGTCGATAAAGTATCTCATACGAACAGTTATATACGAGCATAACCCTGTCTCATTTATATAGTCTACTGATTCCTTATTTGTCACATACATACGGTGAGTCAATAACCTATTGTTGGAAATATCGTTTCTAACTCTAACTAAAGTAAAATCACTGGAATCAAGTTACCAAATTAGAAGTGAAGGTTAGCGTATAATGTGCATCCAGTCACATGGGGGGGATCAAGGAAATCAAGTGAGGTTTGGGGGATTGTTTTGGAAACTGAGTGACGAAAAGTAAATAAACATTCATTGATATTTTGTCATTTTTTGGTAACGTTCACGTAAAATAAAAATTGTTATCTTTTATTATATTTTATAATTTATACAGTTTAAGTCAATTAATATTTTTACTATTGTAACGGCTCCAGCCGTCACAAGCGAACTAATTTTCAAAGAATTAATCATCTGAAAATAAAGTAATCATAAGTTTAAAAAGTTTGAACATTGAACACATTTTCCAAGTCAATGAGTGTATGCTGTGCATTTAATCGTAATCTTTTTATGACCCTATTATCCGACAATCTTAATAGGGGATTACAGCTCAATCGAATTAAGAGAAATTAGTAAAAAATAGTGAAAGTATATGCTTAATAATGAGTGTCAGGTCGCGAATCTGGAGAACCGGGTTCGATCCCGACCGACGCCAAATATTTCGAATTTTAAATGGCACAAAATTGACCCCTGTGATGCGCTCTCCACGTCAGCAATGAGAGCCCGTGAGGTATCGCCGGGTAAACGCACGCACGGTACAAATATGTCATCATCATTATCGATATCTGCGTACAAAGCAGATTGGCACACCCAGCAATGGGTAATATGCCGTGATGATATATTTATTTATTTATTTTTAAATAAAATGATATAATTGAAATACTTTAGAAATAAGGGGGTTTTGTTTTAGCAGCTCGTCACTCATATGAAATCCATATATATTATTTTGATTGGCGACTCAAAGACCAACTATGTATAAATATATAACGAATACCGAGTTAGGGGCGTAGCCTACTACCAATGGAAGTAGAGAAATTCAAATAGCGGAGGCGTGGCTATCGGTCCAGTAGTGCAATTCTCAAACAGTTTTTATTTGAATATAAATATTTTGCTTTAAACTTAATAATTTAAATACATTTCTAATTATAAAACATGTCGACTTGTACAGTATAATAATATTCATTTATTTTTTATAAATATAATTTAGATATAGCATATATTTCAATAACATTTAGGTCCACGCGTCCACGAATAAAATAGTTTAATAAAAAAACTTATATACGTGACATCACATCTATATTTTCAAATTTCGGAGGACTGTAACTCGCTTATTAATAGGAATTTTTTCACCGGATTTTCACCGACAGTCTTAGTTTTACTTATACGTTAAGATGACAATATAAAAAAATGGTGGAATCCCCTATTGAATTATTATTTTATCAAAAAAGTTTTGATAACTGTTTTAATTTCACTTGCTACTGAATAATATTTCTTGGTAAAATATATATTTTTTTCTACAAATTTGTTAAAAGTGGGCTTTTTAATGTTTGTTTTAAGCGTTAAAAATGTCATTTTATGACACCAGTGTTAAAAGTAACACATCATTTTACTTTTGACACTAGTGTTAAAAGTAAATGTCAAAAAATTATTAGTAATACAAATTTAAATTTAAAAAAAGTGTTTGTAGAAAAAAATAGTGTGTGATATTCATATTCATTTTCTTATTTTCATAAATGAATTATTGTTTATAATAAGACACGTGTTTTAATTTTTTAAATAATTTCCAATATAGTGGGTCGCGAAACCAATAAAATAGATAAATTTGGGTCGCGCCTTGAAAAGGTTAAGAAACGCTGCTTTAAACAAACAAAACTTGGATGCGCAGTTATTCAAATGTATGTAACTCACAGATAAATGTCACTGTCAAAGAACCAATCATTTCAATTTAATAATAGCAACGTTTTAAAAAGAAAAAAGTAAATAGAACAATAGGAAAGGAAATCAATACAGTTTTCAGCATATGTAAATATTTAGGTATGTATTTAGATTAATAAAAATTAAAGATTTGCAAAAAAGTTTAAGCTAATTCTCATTTTTGGATTAGTGAATTCTATTTTATCCCAGTATTTAAAATTTAATCTTCATTATATTATCAAAAAAGGTAGTTACTTGGATTAGATTAGACTGCGAAAATTAGAGTAAAATTCGCTCATCCAAAATTAAGGATTAGCTTTATCTTTTTTGTGACTCGGGCGGTACATGGCGGGAGGTATTGTGTTGGCCACACCAGATTTTGTATTAAAATGTGTTTATAAAGTATGCCTTTTTTAATAAAGTGTGAAAAAAGTGCACTTTTTTAACGCTTCGGAGTGAAATAATGAAACGCTATGGTACTTTTGTTCACGCTCTCATTGCAGACGTGAAAATAATTGTATGCAACACATGCGTAAATTATATCTTTTTTAATAAATAAATAAAATAACGCTCAGATGTATCAATGACGTTTGCATAAGAAACAAACTGTTTTTTAACAATAGGGATTTTTCTTATCAACGTCCTATGTATTTACAAATTTAATCCAAATTTCCTAGGAACGTACACTGTCAACAATGTATATGCTGTAAAATTTTTGAAAGATGTCCGCTTAAGGTCATTTACGAATAGTATGAAACAAGAATTTGGTTCAGTAAGTTCAGTCAGCAGTGTCGTTTTTTTTTTAGTTTTTTATGACGGTACATAAGATAATACTGTTATTTTATTATTATAATTATATATGTTACAGTCAAGATATTCAAAATTCGAAACCAACTCAACTGGTAAGTTTATTAGCAAATATGAAACCAAATATGTGAAAAATAAGATACTCACACAGTGTCAGTGTCAGTGACAGAAAATAAAGTTATTCGTACGGCTATGAATCAAGGTAATACATCTGAATTAATAAATAAATTTACGTTATAGAGAAAGTATTGTTAACAACGAGCATCGTTTTAAAATGGAATGTCCTAACAGTCAAAACAATAAGAATTTTTGAAAGACAAGTGTAACACGAGGGGGCGCCGAAGAGGATGTTGCTACTAATACTGATGACTGCAACGATGATACACTGACTGACTGACTGACTGACTGGTGATAAGGATTTCGTGAAAAGGAAGAACACACATACACTTCACTTTTTTCACTTGATGAACACTACGGACATGGACATTGCTGACATTTATTTACTGATTAAACTAACTAATGTTTTATTTACAATGAAACTAATACAAATAAGCCTAACATGTTACATTCCGTAACCCAGCGGGCGGGCGTTCTGCACGCGCCCCAAAACTAAAAGACACTACATGTCCAAACCAAAACAAGTCTGCACGACGCGACAAACTAATCTAGACTCTTGCAGGTTTATTCCATGAGTAACTAAATTCGACTACCAAACAAAACGCTATCTTCAGTACAGGATTATCTTAGGGGTACAGGGTGCATAGGCTAAGGCATTCAAAGTCACGCACATATACATAATAATTTCTAAACCTAATGATCAACAAATAAATGTCGTGTCTATCATAATACGAAAGGAATTTCTAAGCTGAATTTTGACTTAAATAGATAAACAGAGTTAAAATACGATTATTGAAACTATAATTTAGAAAAGTTTAAAAAAATTATTTATCTATTATTGCTCTTACCCTCGCCTTGTCACACAAGCACGTTATATCCATCCTTATCGCACCCGCTCGTAGTCTTTGCAAATGACCTTGATCGGACATCTTTTAAAACTTTTACTGTACATATATTTTTAGTGTTTCCTATCATTTCGAAAATGATCTTTATCATGGCAGTAGAAATAAAACATCCTAAATGATAAATTACGGATTTCACCTTCAAAACATTTTGGTTGATATTGATACATGAAACTGGAATTTACGGTCGAGAGGTTAGATTAATGATGAAAGTGAAGGTCGTATATGGATAGGTAGAGTTTTCAAATTTTTCCTCATAAATTTTATATTTTTGTAAGTTAATAATGCAAAAAGTAAAAATAAATAAAACAAGAGATCAATAATATAACCATTTAGTTTAGTTATGTATATTTTACTTAAACTCAACTTAAAAACCAAGAATAAGAAATCGCAATAATTGTGACGGTTCAGAACTTTGAAATCAAATTTGTGTGAAATTAAATGTGTTTATTTATAATAAAATGAATCTAATTTTCTATACCTATTTATAATAGCGTAAATAATTTAAAATAATAATAATATTCCTTGTAAAATTTTGCATCTTGTGATGTACTCTTATAATTTACGAGCACAGGGTGTCTCATTTTCGAGGTTTTTTAAGGTATCTCGGGTAATATTAATGATAGAGCGAAACCGTTTGCACATTGCAGGGTCAACTTTTCAAGTTTAATAGTCACCGCAGGAATTTTCGATCTTCTTTTGTTTCTAAGCTACAGGCAAAAACTCGTTTTTCGCTCATTTTGAAAATATATCATATCTCATTTATTATTATAGTTACAAAAAAAATGTTTTTATAAAAATTTTACCGGTTCTTAAATAGAATAAAATGGCGTAATTATTTTTTTTTAAAACTCAATAATACTCGAGATATAACACAAACTTATGATTTTTTAAATGGGAACCTATGTTGAAAATAGTCTCGTCTTTTTGCTTATTTTATAAGCTTTTCAATGATATATAACAAGTCTACTGTTTTAAACATTAATAAAAGACGAATTATTAATTTATTGAGGTAAAAATATTGAAAATTATTAAGAAACAGATGAAAAAATTTATTACAAATCATCATTTGTTTATTTTGATTCAATATCTATGAATTTTGTTCTCAAAATTATTCTTATTTTCGGGTTAGTTAAATTACTATTTATCGACGTTACAGTTGGCTTTGACACGATCCGAACAATATGGTTTAAGATGCTTTTGAAGTAAACAAATTGACAAAATTAGGAAAACTGAAACAAATACGAATGCGAATGATGATCTGGAATAGATTTTTTCATTTGTTTCTTAATAATTTCCAATATTTTCACCCCAATAAATTAATAATTCGTCTTTTATTAATGTTTAAAACAAAAGAATGTAGGCTTGTTATATATCATTGAAAAGCTTATAAAATAAGAAAAATAATGAGACTATTTCCAACATAGGTTCCCATTTAAAAAATCATAAGTTTGTGTTATATCTCGAGAATTATTAAGTTTTCAAAAAATCTAATTACGCTATTTAATTCTATTTAAACATTTTTTCTCTAACTATCATAATAAATAAGATATGAGATATTTTCAAAATAAAACGAGTTTTTGCCTGTAGCTCAGAAACAAAAGAAGATCGAAAATTCCTGTGGTGACTATTAAACTTTTCTCGAAAAGTTGACCCTGCAATGTGCAAACGGTTTCGCTCTATCATTAATATTACCCGAGATACCTTAAAAAACATCGAAAATGAGACACCCTGTACATATATTATAGAATCACGAAATTAGTTTGAAGAATAATTTTGTTTCTGTATCAAACCGTAAGAGAAACGACGATTAGCACATATCGGTGGTTTTAGAAAATCGTATTCGGTATTGTTATGACAAAAATGTCACATCTTGATCTAAAGCGGAACAACCCGGAGAAATAAATATATAAAATAAATAAATATATCATCACGGCTTATTACCCATTTCTGGGTGTGCCAATCTGCTTTGTACACAGATATCGGTAATGATGAAATATTTGTACCGTGCGGGCGCTTACCAGGCGTCACCTCACGGGCACTCATTGCTGGCGTGGAGAGTGCACCACAGGGGTCAATTTTG
Source organism: Harpalus rubripes (assembly GCA_963082715.1). NCBI lineage: Eukaryota > Metazoa > Arthropoda > Insecta > Coleoptera > Carabidae > Harpalus > Harpalus rubripes. Next base: position 97,513,091 of record OY720448.1, on the reverse strand, counting down.
TGCCATTTAAAATTGGAAATATTTGGCGAAGAGAAGAGAAGATTTATTTATTGTATTACAAAAAACTAAGAGCATTACTAAGTTCTGTATTTTTAGCTCATATATCCCAAAAAATTGGATGTGGCCAGCACATTACCTTCCGTCAGTTCTATGTATTTTATACAAATTTCATATACAAATTCATTGCAAAAGATTCTATTTCTTTTACAATATCTTCTGCTAGTTGTAAGTATTTTATACAAATTCCATACAGAAAGTTTCTAGCAAAAGATTCTATATTTCCAGTAAAATTATTATAACACAAACATACTATGTCAATTGCACTTGACACCGACACCTTTCAATCAGAATTTTCTTAATATAGCAGCTGTTTCCAATGTTACGGCATATCTGACTAATTTATGAAATATAATTTCCTTATAATTTTTACTTCCCGCTACCCTTGGTAAGGACGGTATAGGGATAGTGCTAAAAATCGCGTATCGAGATTTTGGTAAATGACCACGTTTTAAGGTCCCTAGAATCCAATTTTTAACCTTAATCTAATATGGAAAGAAGCCATTAGATTTTGGTGTTAATCAGACAACCGGAAATGGCACTTTACTTGAAGCTCAAAATAGTTTTTCTCTGAAAAATACCTTTAAATGTTATTTTTTCGAGATTTATGTTATTATAAAAATTAAAGATTATTAAATTTTCTACAGGTTTGCATTAATACTTTTTCTATATATTTTATGGATAAATTTGTAAAATTATCTACAATTTAAATCTCGGAGCCTACGCTTAACAAACAGCGAACACAACTCCTTGGTTACGCAGTTTAATTCGCAAATGTATGTAACTAACAGATAAATGTCACTGTCAAAGAACTAATCATTTCAATTTAATAATAGTAACGTTTTAAAAAGAAAATAGTAAATAGAACCATAGTTATTTGGAATGGGACTTAATACAGTTTCCAGCATAAATAAATATGTATGTATATTTGAATTAATAAAAATTAAACGGCGGGAGGTGTTGTGTTGGCCACATCAGCTCCACATTAGCTCTATATATTCATTTAATATGAAGTATAAAATGCAGTCAAATCATATAGAGAATAAAATATTCTTTAATTTTTATAATACATTAAATGTGAAAAATAGTTATTTATGATATAAGTGTTAAAAGTGACATTTTATTTTGCGAGAAGGAAGTTTGGAACACGACGCGAAGCGGAGTGATCCAAACCTTCGAACAAAATAAAATCACTTTTAACACGTATATCACACACTATTCTTTCTACAAACACATTTATTTTATTTAAATTTGTATTTGTAATTTTTTTTTGACATATGTCCAACATGTCGATTTGTTGTTCCATACGACATTACCAAGGTAATTTTAACACTAGAATTAAAATATCGCATTTTTAATTGAAGTATGCCGTGTTAAAAATTCAATTTTTAATAGTGTTTGTAGAAAAAAGATATTTAACATCGTTTTTTTCAAGAAAAACTGTTAAAATCTTCAAATGAGGGTACTTCCGGTTGACCAATTATAAGCAAAATCTAATCAGCTCTTCATATGGATGTAACGAAGAAAAATACGAAAGAATTAGAGTGTACGCGTAAACACACGAAAAGACATCATCGGGAAAATGTTGACTCTAGGGACCTCAAGACGTGCTTATTCAACAAAAATCTCAATATATGATCCCTTAACTTTCCTTTACATACGCAGATTGTAAAAAGTTAATACAATTCCTACATATTGAATAATTTTAAATTTTATTACAATTTACTTCCAGCAGAAGATATCACAAATTGATAATGAATCAGGAAATGTATTTGCTTTTCCAATTTACTCGTTCGTTAAAATTACAATTCATTACCAAGTTAAATTACATATTTTAAATTTTCTGTGAATATTCTAATTCCCAGGAGAAAGTTTAATATAACGAAATTATGTAAATAGTTTAGTTAGTTAGCTACAAAATATTGTGTGATTAATAATTCGGAAAAAATTACTGAAAGCATTTAATTTTCATTTTGTTTTTTAATGAAATGATTTTTAGTATACTTATTTATTTTATTTATATATTAAAAATAAGCTAACCTAGTTTGACAGATAAATTGCTAAAATTTTTAGTTTCAATTCCATGGTATCGCTATTTTTGGGGTGATTTTCGACATTTTCATAACTAATTTTTGCTGTTAGAGCATGTAAAATTAATTTTGTTTATTGATTCTAATGTAGAATTTTATGCTCTACAACATTTATTTTTTATTCTTCACCTAAAATAATTAGGGAAGCAGAAAATGACGAAAGTATTATTTTATATGTTAAAGTTCTATGTTCCGGTGTCACGGTCAGCTCTCTGTATGTAAAATTTATAAAATAAATATATATATATCGTTCAATTCAGAATTAAACTCTCTAGCGAATAAGCAAATAAAAAATATATGTTCCTATTCAAAATAAAAAAGTAAGGTCCCATATTTTGAGAGCCGCTGATATAAATTTATGTGTGTTGATATCAGTAGTTTTGTAATTCAAAACGACACAATTTTGCTCATTTAACCAAACTCGAATCTCTTTAAATAAAGAAAGTTACCAATACTGAGTAAGCTTATTGAGACACCTGTATACCTAACTTAATTTTTTTAAAATTTCATTTCCTTTATCATTTCTGAATAAATGATTGATCCATAAAGTAAAATTTAAAATTAAACACATTTTTTTGTGCTTATTATAATGCAGAGATTAAAATTCCTGTCAGAATGATTGGTTTTGACATACTATTGGGGTTTGTAGAAAAACCTAGAAATGAGTTACAAATCAATTTAAAATTTTAGACATACATTTAATCACTTTATTCTAAAAGTTATATGTACTTACTTTAGTTATATTATTTTGATATTTAGTACCCTTATTATTTAACATTTTTGAATGATATCCGCGGGTGTTTTGAGTGGTCCCGTTTTTTACTATATGCGGATGACCTGAAATTTTGCCATAAAATTCTGTCAACTGTTGATAGCATTGCGCTCCAGGCCGACCTAGATAGGCTAATAGAATATGCACACAGTAATAACTTATGTATTAATAAGGAAAATGTTTTGTAATTAGCTTCTCAAGAAATAGGTTTGTTGAAAACTACCCTTATAATATATCAGGTGCGACAATAACAAAACTTCTGTTTGATAAACATACAGATGACATTGTCAAAAAATCTTTTAAAAAACTTGGTTTCCTAATTAGATTTTGTCGGAATTTCAGTAAACCTGAAACACTATTGAAACTATATTTTGCTCTTGTAAGGAGTCAACTAGAATTTTCCGTTGTTGTTTGGAATCCACAATCTTCTACTTATATGAACAGAATTGAACGTATACAGAGAAAATTTTGCAAATATTTTTCATTTAAATTTCCAAATCACCATATAAATTTAATGTCACTGGAAAATAGACGTCGTTTACTAGATTTAACTTTTTTGTTTAAATTACTTATGTAATTGATTGTTCGCAGTTACTTATGCAACTTTCTTTTCGTGCGCCATCAAATGCAACTAGATCGCATGAGCTGTTTCAGTTAAATTTTGCCAAAACTAAAGGTGCATTCACAAATGAAAATTAGTTTTATGGTTTTTGTTTAGGTTTAAGTGTCATTCATAAATGTAACTTTAAATTACCTGAAAATTAGTTTTGATATGTACAGACATCTAGGTAAATGCTTCAAAAACAAGATTAAAATATCGGTACAGCAGTACTCAACAAGACACCTGTGCGCCGTGAAACTGTCATTCGCTTGGCATTATTGGTTATATTTCAGCAATTAAGTTATGACAGTCTCCATGTTCTTCTTGCATTTGTTTAAAAAGCCGAATCCACCAAGTGGATACTAAATAAAGATGGGTGTCTATATCTATATCATTTCAGACTCGTTCTCATTGGTGAAGTTTGTGACGTCAAACTAAATCATAAACCTAAAGTTTGGACCTTGCAATGTTTAGCTTTATGATTTGGATTTAGAGACCCTAAATTTGGAAGTGTGAATAGAGTCATTACATAATATGCGGCCAAAGTCTTTAAATGTAAAGTATAAACCATAAATACAAACCTAATTTTCATTTGTGAATGCACCTTAACTCGGCAATAAATTCTGCATTAAATCGTTTACCAAATATTTATAATGTTATTTCTAGAAATGATCTCTTTCCTGACATATTTAATATAAACTTGATTAAATTTTAAAAATGTATAATGCACATATTATATAATGTTTAGCTATGTATTACATTTACGTTACTTCATATTTGTACTGCTAGTGTATAAACTTATTTTTTTATTTTTGTAATCCAGTTGAGTAGCCAAAATAAACTAAAAAAATAAACTAAATAAAAAATAAATATATTTGAAAGAAAAACCAATATTAAACACATTGTATGTGAATAAACTTTTCCATATAATACTTTTTCAATCATTTTCCATATTTTGTACATTCTATTTTCAAGTTGAATAACAAATTTCAAATTTATTTTCAATAAATTGCGTTTCACATGCAAAGTATTTCATTACCGGCTGGCGATGACGTATGAAAGAGGCAAATATACAGATGTTGTCTCCTGACGAGAGCAGCAGGCACAGTTATAACATTGTAGGATCTTCACTAAATTATGTACCGTGCATCGTAACACAATTTGCCGCGACAGTCGCCGTAGGATATTTTCTACGGTTTCGTAACCGTAATTGCTTTATTTGTGGGTTTCCTCGATGAAATTAGCAAAAAGAGCATTCCCGCTTCGTAACAATTTCTAAAAATAAACTTGGCTTCATAACACGACCAAGAAATCAGTCTCTTTATAGTGGCATTCCTATAAGTGACAGGTTGCGGTTATAAAAATTGGTTTCAGATTCGATTCAAGTTTTATTCAATTATGTTATAATGTAATCTCATCAACAATTCTAGGTGCTATTTTGTTTAGAATTGATTGCATAATATAGTTTTCCCGAAAAGTTTTAAATGAGAAAGTAACAATTTACCGGATTAAGCCAGAATTTCTATTTATTCGATTAAGGTGGATCTATCATGACAGTGTCATACAAAAGTTTTACCAAATAAAAGAATTCATAAAAATATTCTAAATTTTTAATTGTTTAGGGTTATTAAAAATATTAAATTGTTGTAAATATCTTCAAACAGTAAAAACAATAAATATATTTAAAAAATATAAGATAAAAAATATAAATAAAACTATAATATAATATAAATATTTATGGGGTCTCGTGGCCGCGTGCCTGAGTGTCTGGTCGCGAATCTGGGGAACCGGGTTCGATCCTGACCGACGCCAAATATTTCAAATTTTAAATGGCATAAAATTGACCCCTGTGGTGCACTCTCCACGCCAGCAACGAGTGCCTGTGAGGTGACGCCTGGTAAACGCCCTCACGGTACAAATATGTCATCATCATTACCGATACCTGCGAACAAAGCAGATTGGCACACCCAGCAATGGGTAATATGCCGTGATGATATATTTATTTATTTATTTTATTTAAAAAATATATATAACTGCTTTAATAAATACAAAAATTTAATCGAAAATCACACATTTTCCGTCTTTCGAAGAGAATAACTGAAGTGGTGAGATGTACAACGAAAAGATTCCGTTAATTAATTAATATATTAGAGAAATAATAGAGAAATCAATAAAAAACTGATTAAAGAGTAAAGTAAGCTTTTTCCAGGAAAATTTACAATTAACAATATGTAAATCTAAGTGAGCTAAACAGTTCCTTACATCGTTTTAGTAATTTAAAAGTACTATAAACATATTATACTGAAACAAAACTTCGCGGAATCTTTTCATTTTACATCTCAACTGAGATTATTACACAATATAGTAAAAAAATAAAAACTTCTATTACATAATCTGTTTATTTTCTCGGAGCTACATCATTAACAGTAAGGAAAGTAGAAAGTTTTTTTTTTTTTTGATTACCTCAAATTTAAAAAATGTGATGTGGCCAGCACATTACCTTCCTTCAGTTATATGAGGCATTTACGAAAATTCTACCGGTGAACTGTTAAAAATTTGAAAATGAAACAGGTTAGAAATTTGATATAGTTAACAAACTTTTAACGCGCGCGCTCCGCTTTACATCACTACCTTTTTTTGACATTAGATTTTTCATGAATCCGGTAGACGGATCTGGGAGATATTGTACGATTTTCGAACACGGTAACTTTTTACCACTCGTGTTTTCGAACACAATCAGTAGATGTTCTATCTACCGGTAGAATTTTCGTAAATGCCTATGAATTTTCTATAAAATCCATACAGAAAGTTCCTTGCAAAAGATTCTAAATTTCTTGTACGTACATTACCGTCCGACAGTTGTATGTATTTTATACAAATTCCTTACATAAAGTTTCGAGCTAAAATATCCTATATTTCGAGTAAAATTATAACACTAATATACTACGAATATGGCAATTGACACTAACATCTCTTAATCAGAATTTTCTTAATATACTAGCTGTTTCTAGCATAGCTAGCTAATTTATGAAATTTAATTTCTTTATATTTTTATATCTATTTAATATGAAGTATGAAATGCAATCAAATCATATAGAGAATACACACACCCACAGCCACACCCACGCATGCACGCTCGCGCGCACACACACACACACACACACACACACACACACACACACACACACACACACACACACACGCGCGCACGCACGCACGCACCACAACCAAGAGCTTTAATTCAATTTTTTTCGCGTCAAAAGTTGTTACTAAGTTAGGTACATATTATATTGTTTTGGCAATTTCGTTTTCTGTTGAAATAATAGATGTCGGATCATCGTTGTTGCCGCATAGTGCCCCTTAACGATTTTTAGTAATTTTAATTTTGAAAATGATCTTTCTGCTGAAACAACTGAAACAAGGATGTGAGAAACATGTAAGATTAACATGTGGCTGAATTAAAATATAGTTATTTGTTTATCAATGCCGCAAAATTCATCTTTAGCGTTCCGAGAGAAAAATTGTCGCCGAGTTCGCTTACGGCCGAGGCAAGACGATCTCGAGGACGCTAAAGGATTTCGCGGCCAAGGTGTACACACTATTTTTTGTGAAACCGTAAAAAATATGTATCTTAATTACAAATTTTATTGTATTTAAATAGTTTAATTTATTGAAATAGAAAGGCGGCTTTGATGGGATTGATTGACCTATGAAAAACAAAACAATTAATTTTGTAAAAAACGCTGAAAAGAAGAAAAAGTTATTTCTAAATTAAATATTTTACAATATGTATTATATTTATTTTACAAACAAACCAAAAAACTTATTGTCATATTTTAGAAACGTCAATGCCATTTTCATATTATCCCTCATGTCAATTCTCAAGTATCAAAGTGATTTTAGGTTACATCCAATTTCGCCGCCGTTTTTATGGTAACGGCCGCGATATTTGATTTCAAAATGTTTAGTTTGTGTCCGGTTGCACAAAAAAATATTTTTCGACGTGTGCGTGAAGGGGGTTGAGGCGCCGGGCCCCTTTTCCGTGGAACACGCGGCCACTGATTTAAAAACTGCTTTTTGTACTTTATTTTTATATGATTACTGTACATCTTTTTTATCGAATAAATGTCTCATATGGATTCTATTTTTATGATTATACAATTCATAATTGGTAGAATAGTGTGAAATTAGAGTATTTTATTTTATTTATTTAGAATTTTGGATTTCGGCCTACAAGCCACTAATCCTTACATAGTTATGTTACATGTGTTTTTTTTATATCTATATTGTTTACATATTATTTATTAAATTAATATCCGTGAGGTATTTTATTATGTTATTTGTGTGGTCCATGTTGTTGCTTAACGCTTCCTTCACTGTAGGCGGGATGTTGTGCTTCTGTCTATCGCTCGCGTATTTGGGGCATTCAGTTATGATGTGCTTTACCGTAATTGTGGTTGAGCAGATTTCGCATGTTTTGGGGTCCGTTTTTTTAAGTATATGTTCGTGTGTATACTTGGTGTGTCCAATTCGTAACCTGGATATCACGACTTGGAGTTTTCTTTCATCTGGTACTTGCCATTTTTCTGTTCCCTCTTTTATTTCACGTAATTTATTATTTGTTATTTCGGTCCAGTTGGTTTTCCATTCTTCTTTAATATTGGACTTAACAATGGCTTTCAAATCTTCGGGTGGTATGTTAATATCTTCTATTTCTTCTATTGTAGTTGCCTGTTTTGCTGCATCGTCTACTTCCTCATTATCTTTTATTCCAACGTGAGATGGTATCCACATAAATCTTATTGAAATTTTATAATTTGTTTTTGCCTTGTGTATATATTCTTGCAGTTGTTGTATTAGGTAATGTTTTGTATTTGTGTTTGTTATTTCTTGGATTACGCTTAATGAATCCGTGTAAATGATATATTTTTTGTTTTTGTTGTTGTATTTATTTATGAATTTAATAGCTTCTAACACGCTGTAGGATTCTGCAGTGAATATGGAAGTTTCGTTTGGAAGGTGGAATTTGTGTATACTTCCTTCTATTTTGTAGGCAGAGCCTGTTTTATTAATTATGCGAGAGCCATCAGTGAAGATTTTTGTATAATCTTTGTATTTTTCTTGTTGTTCTTTTATCAGGTTTCGATAGAGCTCTTTAGGTGTGTCTTTTTTATTGTGTTTGGTTAGGGATATATTGGGTTGTTGTATTTGGATTGTCCAGGGGGGTATGTTATGAAGTGTGTTAATTTGTATTTTTTGTAGTGATGAAAAAAGGGGGTATAGGTCGTTGTGTATAATCTGTTGGAGGGGTGTTCGGTTTTTTAGGGTTATTTTGTTTTCGGTTTTGTTGAAGAATTGAGTATAGGTTGGAATCTTTGGGTTATTGGCTAGATTTATCATATATCTCATCCTAAGGTCTTTTCGTCGAATATTAAGTGTCGTTTCTCCTGCTTCACACAAAAGGCTGACTATGGGACTTGTCCTGTATGCTCCCGTGGCTGTTCGAATGGCTTCATTTTGGATCCGTTCTAAAATTTTTAATTTGTTAGGCCTTGCGGTGGAAAAAGCAATACTTCCATAATCTAATTTAGATCTAATAATACTTTTATATATATTTAAAATTGATTGTCTGTCTGCTCCCCATTTGCGATGAGCCAATATTTTCAGGATATTTAATCTTTGTGTACATTCTTTTTTAATATGATTTATGTGTTCACTCCAAGTTAGTTTTTTATCTATGACCAGTCCTAAAAATTTTATTTTGTCTACATACGGTATTTCTATGCTTTCTAGTGTTAGTTTAGGGTTTGAAATTAGAGTATAGCGCGAAATATGAAGCACTATCCAAAGCAAAAACGATACTTTCAAAGTAGACTCTATTGACAGAACACATAAGGGTCAGAATTTAAAGGCTTGTAATTTGATGCTGATTATTGTTATTATGAAGAAGTTAACTTTGAGATATTAATAACATCAAATTATAAACATTTTTCTATTACTTCGTAATGCTATACACAAGGTGTAAATGAAATAAGTGCATTAAATTTAACCAGTAATATAACTCATCGAGAGCAACAATATTTCTTAATAACTTTTTCTCGAAATCGCATATTTTTTTAGCATTTTTACCACCCCGTAAATTGACGAGTCGTTCCAAATATTTTTGTGATACTTGAATGCAGTAGCAATAGCTATCAAAATTTTTGTTTTAGCAATTGCCAGTCCTGTCAATTGTTGCAATTAAATTTTGACATTAGTAATAAACTTGTTTATAAGGTAAAATTCTGTCAAAATGCGAGTACACAGACATTGTAATTACTTACCTATGGTTTATTTATTTATTTTTTTACTCGTATCTGTACTACATTTTACTTGACATCACGGTTGACATAAAGACAGTGTCATGGAGTTGCCAACGCATTTACACGGAGCGTTTCCAAATCATCACCAAATAATTCTGTTCTTAATATTCGCACAATACGGAGTGTCACATATGACAATTTTAAAAAAAGCAACAGTTATATCCATAACATGTGCAAAAAGTTCTATGTTGTCAGCACATAACAGACTTCAATTTTGGGTATGGCTCATAATGTTCATTAATGAGACTGAATTTACTTGGGAAGGTGTATTTATTATGTACAATATACATCCCGACAGACGAAAATGCTGTAAAAATTTTCATTAAAAAATGTTTGGGGAACAATAAATGGACGACTAATTATTTGTACTCATGTACCTCTTTTAAATGGACAAAAGTTTGTACTTACATTTTTTGAATGACGTATTTAAACTATTATGATTTGTCGACGATAAATAATCATCTCATAACCTAATAACTGTGCTTTTGCTCTTCCTCTCGTTACCTCGTCCCTCCTTGTCTTCATCTAATCAGAGGTGATTAAAAGCCAGTTTTAATTTTTAATACACAACTTTATAATTTTGTTACCAAAAATATAAATTTATTTATTTTAAAAATTGTATTATTACATATTAATTAATAATAATGTTATTTCCCTTGATTCGTTTATTAATTACTGTGACTGTAAGTGTAACCGATAACTGACAATTTTTGAGCTGTTTGTATCTCACTTGAATACGGCAGCAGCCATTTGTTCTCCATGGGCGGGTAACGAAATATGCAGCAAATCTTTAAAGAATTTAACTCAAAATCTAAAAGACAGAAAAAAAAGTTATTAAGAAATATTGTTGCTCTCATCGAGTTACATTACTGGTTAAATTTAATGCACTTATTTCATTTACACCCTGTATACATATTAATAAATAACAAAGGTTTTATTTTAAATTGAAATCAATTCTGCACATTCTGAACTACAGAATATCAAGTTTGCGCAGCTTCAAACATATCCGAGAGTTTACTGACATACCGACGGAGATTTTGTTTGTTGGTGTTTTTGAGCGTTTCCAAATCATTTCTTGATTTCTTCTTTTTTAAGCTGAAGGTACGTAAATAACTGTCACTTCAGTCGTGTACTTATGGTTCTTATGGTACTGTAACCTAAAAATTGTTCGCTTCTCTTTCAAACAGGCCCTTTCAGCCGCTTCACGCGATGTTTCACGAACATGTTCGAAAATGAACAATAATTCTTCTCTTCTTCTGGCAACAAGTTTTCGAAAAATCTGTCAAATTATTTTCAATTTATTCTCACTCTCTTGTTATATTATACCTGAAAATAACGTATCTTTCTTAAATTGTTCCTTATTCTTTTATTAATTAGTCTCTAAAAACTGAAGTATCAAATTATTGGTTGTTATTGAAAATATACTTTTCTAGATATTCATAGAAAATATAGTAAAAGTAATTTATAAGCGTAGCGATTTTCTGAAAGACATAAACGTTAATGTCTAGGTTACTTGACAAACCTGTTTGCGGACGTCTACTATTATCGTACAGTTCAGGAGCATTTCATTGACTTTTTAAAGCCCCCGCAGACTATCGATTTTTTATCGGTCGACAATTTAATCGGTTGCTTAATTACTATGAAGACTATATTGAGTGCGCACACCTAACGATTCGGAATTACTATAGTCATCATTGCTACCGATTAAATTATCGGCCGATCAAAAATCGGTAGTCTGCGGAGGTTTTAACTCCGTAAAATTTGGATAACATTACAGAAAACCACAACTGGAATTCTTGCATCAAAAAAAAGTTTGTCATTACTTACCTAAAATCTGTTTAGGTACATAATCGCTTACGCTTTGAAAATTACCGAGAATTGGCCTGAAAAACTGAGAATTTCCGAGTGATATACCAGTTTGTTTCACAGTCCTCCAATGTTAATTCATGCAATACATTTTAATATGTAAAAATTTGCACTGTGAATATATAAATAAATATAAAATATATCATCTGCTACGGCAGTATGAATATATCTCAACTATTCATTCGCTGAACCCCTAAAAGCGTAAGCCATTATGAACCTAAACAGTTTGTATCGTAAGTAAATATATTTCTTTTGTTATAGATTAAAAATCTAATGTGGCCAGTACGTAACCTCTCGCCAGGTATTTTACCTGGTTGTACGCATAAAACGAAAAATATTTTTAAATACAAATACATATATTCATGTCTCACTACAAAATAATTCTCACATATATTTGCAAAATCTATGGGATATTTTAATATAAATTATGTACAATACATACATTTCCTTTATATTCAATATCCTGAAATTTTCTTTTTCTACTTTCCTTTTCTTTTTTCTTTATATGTATTTGTCATTTTTTCGCAAATTCCTTTTATATTCTTTTTTACGTATATTTTTTTGCGTTGTTGACTTTTTACCTTCCGTCACCTTTAGGTAAGGAAGGTATTGTCTTTGGTCAAAAAATTCGGTGGTGAGTTTTTAATGAATAAGCACGTTTTAAGGTCTGTATGTGTGTGTGTGTGTGTGTGTGTGTGTGTGTGTGTGTGTGTGTGTGTGTGTGTGTGTGTGTGTGTGTGTGTGTGTGTGTGTGTGTGTGTGTGTGTGTGTGTGTGTGTGTGTGTGTGTGTGTGTGTGTGTGTGTGTGTGTGTGTGTGTGTGTGTGTGTGTGTGTGTGTGTGTGTGTGTGTGTGTGTATGTGTGTGTGTGTGTATGTGTGTGTGTGTGAGTGTGTCAGTGTGTGTGTGTAACAAAATTTTCGTCTACGATAACTCTAATACTACAATTCCAAAAATTATAATTCTTTCGTATTCCTCTTCGTTGCATCCATATGAAGAGCTGATTAGATTTTGGTTATAATTGGTCAACCGGAAGTACCCTCATTTGAAGATTTTAACAGTTTTTCTTGAAAAAACGATGTTAAATGTCATTTTTTCACATTTAATGTTATTATAAATATTAAAGAACATTGTATTCTCTATACGATTTGACTGCATTTTAAACTTCATATTAAATGGATAGAGAGTTATAAAATTATAAGAAATTAAATTTCATAAATTAGCCAGCTATGGTAGAAACATCTACTATATTTAGAAAATTCTGATTGATAGATGTCAGTGTCAAGTGCAATTGACATATTCGTAGTATTTTTGTGTTATGATTTTAGTCGAAATATAGGATCTTTTTTCTCGAAATACATACAACTGTCGAAGGTAATGTATATACAAGAAACTTAAAATCTTTTGCAAGGAACTTTCTGTATGGATTTTATAGAAAATACATACGGATTTAAGAAAATTCTACCGGTATATACCGCATCTAGCGACTGTGTTTGAAAACACGAGTGGTAAAAAGTTACTGTGTTCGAAAATTGTTCAATATCTACCAGATCCATCTACCGGATTCATAAGGAATCTAATCTCAAAAAAAGGTAGTGAGGCAAAGCGAAGCGCGTGCGTTAAAATGGAAATGTGTTCAAAGTAGGACTCTGCGTCAAATTTCTAACCTGTTTCAAATATTTTCATAGGTTATGGATCTACTCTGTTTATCACTTGCGTTCTTAAAATATCGATTCTGGTAGCTATAAAAAGCTGTTTACCGGTAACAGTTCTCCGGTAGAAGTTTCGTAAATACCTCATATAACTGACGGAAGGTAATGTGCTGGCCACATCAGATTTTTTTATTTTCATAATCTTCATAATGATTTACAAATATTTTTGACAGTGTCATACAAATATTTTTGACAGTGACATTTATGTGTCAATTACAAACATTTGAATTTCTTGTCTTGTAGTAGTTTGATCTGAGATTTTTTGCATCAAATTATTTTATATGCATTTCTTTATCTCTAAATCTATAGAAGATATAATAATGAATTTATATTTATCGAATAAAGAATTTAACGTTCTTTAATATAAGTATTTACATAAATTTTCGATATATAATATTTAGATGATTTTTTCTTGTAACTACTACTTCCGGTTGTCCAATTGTTACCAAAACTTAATTAACTCTTCCCATTAATGTTAGATTGAGGAATCCGTAGTTAAAAATGTCTTAAGTCTTATAGTATTTGAGAAATCGTGAATCCAACATCAACACACACACACATACGGACATCATCGTAAAAATGTTGTAATCGGATTCTAGGGACCTTAAAACGTGCTTATTCAATAAAACCTGGATATGCGATTTTTAGCATGAATACAATACCTCTCTTAGCGAGAGGTAAAAAGTGTAGGTACTATATCTTGTAGGCACTGGTTTGACAATCAAACCCCGTTATTTTGCACGTCCTTTTTTAAGGATGTATCGTTAACGTTGGCGGAATATTCTCTTACGCTACGCAAAAACTATTAATTACCGGAATCTAAGCAAAACAGAGTCAGATGTGCTGACAAATTTAGTTATTTTAACCTGATGCAGTCACTCTCTTCCTGCAGTTGACTACTTAAATTAACCTTGCGAATGATATGCGTCTCAAACGTTGTGTGTACAGACAGACAAAGGAACAAATGTTTTAAATAAATAAATCATGGTATATTACCCTTTTTTGTGTGTACCAATCGGATTTTCATTCACGATTTTAGTAATAACGTTGAAGCCGAACTGTCCGAACCACACTGCCACACTACCCCAATCGCAAATGTTTCAATACTTAGTATTTTAGTATTTTACATTAACCAGAAGAAAAATTCGCACTAAGATATATCCACAATCTTAAATATTACAACACGCAATGTAGTCGTACTGTGCAGTAACATAATTTGCCACTGCCCTTCATCAAATGAAAGAAAAAAAAATGGAAGAAGAAATCTTTCAGACTCATTTTCTTAGCTGAGATAACAAACTGTTATGTTTTAATTAAGTTATTTAAGGCTGCTTCCTTGAAGTCTCATAAACCCAGTGCAAGTTTTAAAGTAACGATCAATTTAACAGCTTCAATTAATCAAATCTCAAACAAGAATAATAATTTAATCTATCAAAGGAACGTCAATTACTTTAAGCTTTAAGAACAATATATTACATCTGTTTCAATTATATTGTATAGTGTTAGTTCCGAAGTTTTTTGCTGGACATTAATAATTATTAATTGATGGCAGATAACAAGGTTAACATTATAAATAATGAATAAACTTTTTTCATCAGCACGCAGTTTCAATACGCAGTTAATTAACTGAACAAAACACTTCGTACAAGTTTTCAGATAACAATTTATGTAGTATTTAAGAGATCTTCCAGTATTATACGAGTACATGGATAATATACTCGTAGATGAAGGTTATGGTCGTACAGTACCAGCAATTAAAAGTAGAATAGATGATTAACGTTTTTTATTAAAAAAATCTGATGTGGCCAGCACATTAACTTCCGGTATTTCTATGTATTTTGCGCAAATTTTATACGGACAGTTCTTTGCAAAAGATTCTATTTCTTGCCCATTGCCTTCTGGCAGTTGTATGTATTTTATAAAAATTCCATACAGAAAGTTTCTAACAAAAGGTCCTATATTTCCAGTAAAATTATAACACAAACACACTATGTCAATTGCACTTGACACTGACATCTTTCAATAAGAATTTTATAAATATAGCAGCTGTTTCCAAAGTTATAGCACAGCTGGCTAATTTATGAAATTTAATTTTTTTATAATTGTTTAACTCTATTCATTTAATATGAAGTGTAAAATGCAATGAAATCGTATAAAGAATACAATGTTCTTTAGTATTTATAATAACATTAAATGGGAAAAATATTTAACAGCGTTTTTCAAGAAGAACTAGGTATTAAAATCTTCAAATGAGGGTACTTCCGGTTGACCAATTACAACCAAAATCTAATCAGCTCTTCATATGGATGTAACGAAAAAGAATACGAAATAAAAACAAATTACAAATGTGGGCATTACAAATAAGTTACGAGAGAAAAGTGAACGAGGTAATTTTTTCAAGTGATATATGTATAATTAATTAACACAAGTGTGCCAAATAAAATTTTACTCACTACATATATAATATTATGTTACAAGTTTTATAAACATTGACACGACCCGAGCGAGTATATAAAAAACGAGTATTTAAAGAGATTTTTTATTTCGGTGTGTTTATGAGTCTACAAACGCACTGAAAACACATCGGTATATTTCGTTTTTTTAGAAATGGTATGACTACTTTCAAAACAGATGAATGACATAAAACCTCTAATTGCTGTCAGTCAACGTTGAATTTTCATCTGTGAAGTTAGGAGGAAGCGTCACCAACATTACTGATAAAATAAACAAAGTCATATTTTGACAAATCGTTTTTTAAAATAGTTTATTGAAAAACAAGTTTCACAAGGCAATCTCTTAACGTACGAGTCCATGTTTTACAAATGACGAGTGCGAAAACAGGCCTTATTAAACATGTTTTTATACTATTTTTTCTATTGAGGTAATTTTATAATTCTATTAGATTTTCAAAAATTCAAGGTCAAAAATAAAACTAAAACTTGTAGTACTGTAATTCAAACGTTAATAATGATCATTATATTCTAGAAATATTTGAGTATTTTATAAAGATCAATATCATAAGAAACTTTAAAAATAATAAAACTGCTCATGGAAATCATAAATTCTAATGTTAATTCAACAGGTATGAAAACTTAAATCGTAATGAATTCTTCTTTTCACAATTATTATTGTTCCTTTTGTATGAATCAATACGGTCAAAATTTCTGTGCTATATTTTTAAAAGTTCAACTTTATTTAATTATTTATTTATTATACAAAAAAATCTGCTTCTGTAAACTGTGAAGTCGAAATTAGAGATAAAAAAATAAAGGTCATAAATCATCTCTCCCACTTTTAGGTGTTCGTACTGTACATTAATGAGATTTTGGAGTAAAGGTGTTAATACGATTACAGCGTTATCCAATAATAGTTGGCCATGTTTGTGGAAGTTTCTAAACTTGTTGAATGTTTTTTTTCTTTAGTCTGCAGTGTAAGTTTTCATATTGAAGTAAATTTTGCTTTAGTTTATTTTGCGATTTTCAAAGAAACTTAGAAAATAAATTATTGTGTAAAATCGAAGTTTCAGAATAGCGGTGGGATTTAAAATATATTGTGCTTCTCGAAGAAATAAAATGGCTTTAATATGATGCACCATATTTGTCATTGCGTATGAGACAACTGGGCGACAAACAATTGGTCGAATCTGACTGGCCGAAAGTTAACTAGCGAAGGTTAGGTAGGCAATTTTTAAGTAGGCGATGGTCATCTGGGTGATAGAATATTAAAAATTTTGCACACTTAGCAAGCATAAAAGATGTAAGGGAATTATTTATATCCCCTCGTTAATAAAAACCGATATCTCTAACAATAAAATCAACATACATTTAGTGATGCACACGAGGTGAGACGAGACGAGAAATATAAAATATCGATCTCGTCTCGTTTTCGGATCTGCAATCTCGATCTCGCTCTCGTTCTCGCACATTTTTTTGGGTCTCGTCTCGTTCTCGCGCGAGTCTCGCTATAAAAATAAGCGCTTGCGCACTGCGTATTTACCTCGGTATTTACGTATCAGTTGAACTACAAAAGATAAGTTCGCACCAATCGTTCCGTCTTCCGTGTATTTACAGTCATATAACTATAGTAAAGAGATGAAACACTAAATTCTATTCACCAAATTATTTCAATACGAACATCTGTTAATACATTCTGTCATCAATAAAACTAATTAAACATAAAAAAATTATTTTATGTAAGTAACTAAAAGTTTCTATACGTTATCATTAACTATATGCCACTATTTAAGTAAGATTTACTCATAAAAAAGAGCTACACTGGGAACCCGCTGGCAACCAATCACTCCACTTCACTCCGTGTTGGCTCTTATCGGCGCTTAATATAAGATCCTTTACTTTTCAGGGACGCCAAGAATTTTATTAACCGTAGTTTTAACTGGTATGAATTAGGGGCTGAAATGATAGACTCAAAAAAATATAGTTAATTCATATAATTTTCACATTCACGTGTTTTATGTACGAATTACCGTTGACTCCACTCCCTGTACGATGCATTTTTCATTGAATTTATGAATCAAAGCTATAAAGTTACAAATACTTTTTATTGCGAGACTCTCGCGAGAATCTCGCGAGATTTCTCGCTTCTCGCAGGTTATATTGATCTCGCCTCGATATTTAAATTGCAATCTCGCTCTCGTTCTCGTCTCGCATAATGCAAAGAGACGAGACGAGATACGAGAGTACGAAATGCAACCGGACAATTTGACGGCAGACTGCAATGATTTAAAAGTCATACGAACGTGAAAATCGATTCGAATTTGTTCAATTAAATTAATTTGCTCTGTAAGGATCAAATTTACAATTCTTGGATAAACCATGGATATCTTATACCTCAGATAAACAAAATAAAATATAGCATCGAAATTATAACTCAAATTGTTAAACTTGTATTAACTGTCAAATCCTGATGCGATATTTTTATTATTTTTCTAAGGAATAAGTTATCCATGGTTTAACCCGCAGTTGTAAAATTGGACCTAAGTAAATTTAACTGGACGTTTATACCGCCGGCCTCAATAAATTAGATAAATATAATATTTATATGAGAATATTTAAATGGTAAAAATCAATATTTTCAATTGTCTGTTGAACGTAAGGTATTACATTTTCCTAACGAATTATTTTTGTCATAACGAATGTTACATTCAGTTGGGATTCATCAAGTGGAATTGTGGAATACGGAACTAATGTCCTTTGCGCCACTGGGAGCTAGCTTTTAATCTTTGAATAAACAAAACATTACATGTGCAGTTTACTATTGCAAATCTAAATTGTAAACAGAGGATAACCATAAAATATTATGATTTTTATACAAACAGTAACTTCATTTCAAAAAACGTCAGTAACATCTTTATCCGGACTGTAGTGACGACAGTCACTGTTTTCCATGACAATAGTCACTTTAAACTTTTATTAAAGTAAGCACCACATAAATGTTATGTATCAATAAATGACGAAAGTATTTCATAAAAATTACTAGTCGACAAGTTACGAGTTACAAGTGACAAGTGTACAAGTGACAAGTTCTAGTAATTTCTGTTTCAAGAATAATTTTTGACTACTTGTCAGTTTTCCAATATTACTAGTGTATTTTTACAAGTTGACAAGTTTGAAACCATGGTTTCATAGTAAATGTAATATGCAGCCACCTTTGCCTTAAATATATATTTTAATCACATTAAAAAGTATGCGTTTTAAAATAATTTAATTTTATACACATTTTCTCATTCAACCAAGACATTCAACCCTTGCAGTCAATGAAAGTAGAGTAGGTGAAATTATAATGATTTGTAATTATATTTAATATGGCAAAAATGCTGTTAAATTGGAGTTTTTTCGGGAAATTAAAGAACATAAAGACATTCTATTTGGCGCTTTTTCCACAAATTTAACAAAAAATATGAAATGCAAGAAATAGAAATTAATATATGAATTAGCTGTTTCGCACGCATTAATGAGGACTGGCAATATTGCCGGGATCAGGCCAGCACATATTATGAACAGTGTTTTTTGTTATAGTCTCACGTTGCAATATAATAAATCATTTTCTCTATTTATTTAAACATAAACTCATTTTCATATTTTCTTTTAAAATTTTATTAGATTAATAAATTTTTTAAATATTGGAATGATTACTCCCTTTTAAATATTGCTATATTCCGTTGCCCCGAAAGGAGAGAAATTGGAACTAACCTGGGATCAAGTCTTTCTTATTGGTCGATGATGATAAATTTGAAATTGAATCTTCAGATTTGTCATCATGGACTAATAAGAATGACTAGGTTCGGATCCCGGGTTAGTTCCAATTTGTCTCGTTTCGGCGAAAGGACTATATCGAAAAGTATTAAATTATTAAATGCCTCAATTTTTATGAAGACAATCTAAATCGTTCATACTTTTGTTCAATATATTCATAGCACAAGTTTCTTACAAAAATTCTAGCCCGTCGAAAATGAACATGAACATCTTCCTCTTTTGAATCACTGGACCACATGTTTTTTTCATTACATAAGAAAATTTCTAAAATTAATTATCATAAAGAATTCAATTGTCAACTTGTAATTTTCAAATGACCAATCTTTCATTCATAGTTACTGTTCACTTGTAATATACTAGAAGTAAAAACCAGTAAATTTTTTTTGAAACGCTACACTTGTAAACTGCAAAAATACACTTGTAGAAACGAACTTGTTTACTTGTCACTTGTAATTTACACTTGTAGGTTTTTGAAACAGAAACTTGTCAAATTATTCGTTTGACAAGTTCTACAGTGGTAATTTACAAGTGTAGAAGTTTTATGAAACAGGGCCCTGAACGGTAAGTGAAGCACATCACTTATCGACGTGAGTCACATCACTTACCGTTCAGTAATTTATAAATAAGACCTACTGTCTAAGAAACACTATCGGTAAATATAAAAAATAACCCGATCGTGCAAAAACATATTTAATGTCAAATGGAAAAATGTTGTTTATCTGGAAAGTCGTGATGAAAAACGATAAAAACAAACATACATATTACATTTTATTCCCGTGAGCCATGTTCTTCATATTCTATATTTAAATAGCCTTAGCCGCATTCACAGGTGCCGACTACGTGGGGCTTCGGGGCTTGAGCCCCCACACGGAAAAATCTGAAGGGGTTTTGCCCCCACACGCAAATTATTTTTAATACCAACAAGAAGTACACTCATTTTGAAATATTTTTAATATATCAATTACTTATACAAAGTAACAATATATAGTTATTTTATTATTTATTTTCATATATATATATATATATATATATATATATATATATATATATATATATATATATATATATATATATATACCGGGTGGAACATCATACCTGTGTACATAGGCGATTCATATGAGAAAAACAGTTTTTTCGTGCCCATTGCTCCCCAAATTATTTTAGACAAAAATGCTTCAAATAAATGTTGTAGAGCATAAAATTCTGCATCTAAATCAATAAACAGAATTACTTTTACATGCTTTGTAACGACACAAATTAAATAAGAAAATATTGAAAATTACGTTGAAAATATCAAATAGCCATGGAATTGAAACAAATAAATGTCTGACGTTTGACAGATAAATAACTAATTTGACGGTAAAATATCAAAATGAATTCAGTTTATTCTAACGAAGAAAGGGTTTTTATAATAAAAACTTTTTATAGTGGAAATTGTTTACGTATAGTTAGAGATTTATTCGCCGTGAAATTTCCAAATAGGCCAATTCCAAGCGCGACAACAATACGCGCGTATGTTCAAAAATTTGAATCCACGGCAAGTGTTGCGGCGGAAAATAGTACAGGTAAATTTAAATTTGAATATTTTTTAAGAGATTTACAAACAAATCATATCTTTATTTATAGGAAATAAAAATAATCGCATTAATTTAGAAAACGAACAAAGAGTTCTGGAATTAACAAATTTTAATCCTAAATTAAGTTCAAGAATAATAGCGCAGGAATGTGAGATTGCTCATTCTACTGTATTGCGCATTCTTAAAAAACATAAATACCACCCTTATAATATGCAATGCCATCAGGACATTTCGCCCATTGATGAAGAAAGTAGGCGAGTTTTTTGTGAAGATATGCAAGAACGAGCAAATCGGGATCGTGATTTTCTTCCATCTATTTGCTTTACCGATGAGTGTACTTTTACATTAAACAATGAACCAAACGTTCAAAATGATAGGCACTGGGCTCTAGAAAATCCAAGATTAAATGTTACCACCAGAACGCAATATCCTCAAAAAATTAATATTTGGGCAGTCATTTTTAATAGCAATATTATTGGACCATTTGAGATCGTTGGCAACTTAAATTCTGAAACATACTTAGAACTCTTGATTAATGAGATCGGCCCTGCATTAGACAGCGTAGCGCGCGAAAATCAGGAGGTTTGGTTTCAACAAGATGGCTGCCCAGCTCATTTCGGAGTAAGTGTTAGAGATTATTTAAACCAAGCATTTCCAAATCGCTGGATTGGTCGTGGTGGAACTTTAAATTGGCCAGCCAGATCTCCTGATTTAGCACCTTGCGACTTTTTTTTATGGGGTCATCTTAAATGTAAAATTTATAAGCAGCGCCACCCAAATATTAATTCATTGAAAGAAGCTATCATGGAGGAGAGCGCCTTAATCACAAATAGGCAGCTCGCTAATGTAAGAAATTCATTCTACAATAGACTTGGTTATTGCTTGGCTGAAAACGGAGGATTATTCGAATATTTGTTATAATAATAAATTGTAGTGATTATTTTATTCAGAGAATTACTGTTTGAAATTTGAATTGTAGTAGATAGGTCTTAATGTTTACATGAATTATTTCCAATTTAAAAAGATTTTCAATAAAAATCCTATAAAAAATAAATATTTCACTAAAATGTACAATTGTCGTAATAATAGGTACGGAGATTTTTGTATGAATTTAATTTACCTATTTATTTGTTTCTATTTTTGTTTCAATTCCATGGCTATTTGATATTTTCAACGTAATTTTCAATATTTTCTTATTTAATTTGTGTCGTTACAAAGCATGTAAAAGTAATTCTGTTTATTGATTTAGATGCAGAATTTTATGCTCTACAACATTTATTTGAAGCATTTTTGTCTAAAATAATTTGGGGAGCAATGGGCACGAAAAAACTGTTTTTCTCATATGAATCGCCTATGTACACAGGTATGATGTTCCACCCGGTATATATATATATATATATATATATATATATATATATATATATATATATATATATATATATATATATATATATATAATTTTATAAAAAGTACTGTGTGTAAATAACGCGTGCGGACTAACAAATAGTAATGCCACAAGTGTTGCCAGATTTAAAATGGAGTATTGTCTGAAATTAATAATAAAATTATCAGATTTTAGTGAAAATTACGGTAGATTTTGTAGACTCTTGTGAAATAAATTTTATACAGAGTCATCAAAAATGGATGAAGGTCACGTGATCACTTTTGTTCCAAAATAATGTCAAAATTATATTCCATATTCATCAAAACTATATTCCACATATGACAGATGATGACAGGTGCATGATATTTGATTAGTATCATTGCCGTAAGTTGATTCATTTGATATTTTTTTGGATACCTTCCTAAAAAATCTTAAATTTCATTATGCTTTTAATGAAGAGCGTGACAGATTTCCTCTTGAAGCATATTTTCATTCGGGTGATCATAAAGAACACGGTTTTTGAAATTATTCTTATGACTGCTTCCAAATTCGAAAGATACGCCCATGGAAATAGTAATGCTGCCATACTATCTAAGCGGCATTTTTGAGCACTCTGTATATATTTTCAACATACATACAATTGAAATTTATGTTATATCTGTCTTATGTTGAGTTTCAGCATGAATTTAAGAAAAGATTTTTTTAAAATTAAATAGATATGTTAAGTCATACGATAAATTCGCATCTTTTGTACAATTTTATTTATGTTCCAATTTTAAGAAATAAAGTTTTTAGTTGGTCATTTTTCTGTTGCCCCTTTTTAGCCCCTACATGAAAATCCAAAAATCGGCGCCTATGGTCGCATTGGATACTACATTAAGGAAAAATTATATTATCTCCTGGAATCTTTTGCGAGTCAAGGCCCAAGATGAAAATTTAATAATAATACATTTTTGGAGGCATTCCGTTTATTCAATATGAAGTAGGTACCTACTTCAAGTAAATAATTGTATAAATAGAATTCTACATTTTTTCTTTGTCACGAGTTTATTGAATTTTTAATTAAATGTGATAAAAATACGAGCATTTTCAAATATTCTGAATCGGATATAAATGATTTATCTTATTATTCTTAATAAGAATTTTATTATGTTATAACAGGCCAGACAAAGTCTACAACTTTTGTAAATTGCATACCGCAGATGGTTTTAGCTATAAATAAATGATAACAAATGATAAATTGCTATAATTTTGTATTTTTACACGCATAATAATGTAAGTAAAATTGTCAACTGGTCGCTGGACATCTGGGCAATGAAATACTAGATATTGGCTAGTGAAGTAGAGCAACAGGACGTCTAGCGACGAAAATATGAACTAGTGTAAGGTAGTAAGTCCCAGCCGTGGTAGCGGCAAACGCAAAGTTTTTGTCACTTATTTCATAATAGTACATTAAAACACAAGTATCATAAGGCAATCTGTTAACGTACGAGTCCAAGTTTGGAAAACGAGCCGCCAGGCGAGTTTTACAAAGGACGAGTGCGTCAACAGGCCTTATGATATATGTTTTTTATATTATTTTTTCTATTGAGGTAATTTTACAATTAGATTTTTTAAAAAAGGACTTGTCAAAAATATGAGTTGGTGTTTTTTTTATCAGTTATGTTGGTAGCGCTTCCCGCTAAAAATTGAAATTTCACATTTTGACAGTTTGTGTATCTTGTGATTTTGTCTGATTGTTTACATTAAAACATTGTATCAAGCATTATACAATTATGAAAGAGGAAAACCAATACACAGCCGCCACAAATTGAGTAGACAGTGTCAACATTTTCAAGTAACGTGCATCATATATTTCGTAACCTGCCTGGAATAACAATACATTCAATTCAAAATTGCATTACCATTAATTTAAATTGTAATAAATAAAACTTAAAGTTTTAATTATTTTGCCAAAGTAAACATGAGCGCATTGTTTCTAATTTCATAATTTTTTAGTTGAAATTTTAACTTCACAGATTCTTATTCTTTCTTAACTAACACAGCTATAGCTATATATTTATTTTCTTTCTAGTCCTATCACCTAGAGAAAGGATAAAAATCCACAATTAGAAATAATATTTCAACACAGATAATTTACCATTTTGAGGTTATCTGTCAGTTATGAAAACATGACTACCAACTCTAGAATATGAAAGGCGCCAAAAACAGTACGTTTATAGATTTTCTAAACGTCGTGTTTTCAGTGATAAACAGTGCTTTTATAGAAACATAAGAACACCGAAATAGAAAAATAAATTATGAGTAGAGTGAAATTTCCAGTAGTAATAACAAAATTCCAAAAATTAGTTTCCATAATTTCCCGAAAGCAGGAACCAAAATTCTATTGATGGACGAAAATTTTGAATTCATCTTTTAAAAATCTGATGTAGCCAGCACATAACCTCTCGCAAGATATATTACCTGGTTGTACGCATAAAACAAAAAATATTTTTAAATACAAATACATATATTCATGTCTCACTACAAAATAATTCTCATATATTTGCAAAATCTATGGGATATTTTAATGTAAATTATGTACAATACATACATTTTCTTTATATTCAATATCCTGAAATTTTTTTTTTCTACTTTCCTTTTCTTTTTCTTTATATTCGTCATTTTTTCGCAAATTCCTTTTATATTTTTTTAAGTATGTTCTTTTGCGTTGTTGACATTTTTATTTTCATACTCTTCATAACGATGTACAAATATTTTTGGCAGTGGCATACAAATATATTTGACAGTGACATTTATGTGTCGATTACAAACATTTGAATTTCTTGCCGTGAAAGTAGTTTAATCTGAGATTTTTTACATCAAATTATTTTATATGCATTTCTTTATCTCTAAATCTATAGAAGATATAATAATGAATTTATATTTATCGAATAAAGAATTTAACGTTCTTTAATATAAGTATTTATATAAATTTTCGATAAATAATATTTAGATGATTTTTTTCTTGTAATTACTACTTCCGGTTGTCCAATTGTTACCAAAACTTAATCAACTCTTCCCATTATTGTTAGATTGAGGAATCCGTAGTTAAAAATGTCTTTAGTCTTATAGTATTTGAGAAATCGTAAAAATGTTATAATTGGATTCTAGGGACCTTAAAACGTGCTTATTCACTAAAATCTGGATATGCGATTTTTAGCATGAATTCAATACCTCTCTTAGCGAGAGGTAAAATGGGGAAGGAGCCGAGCGAAAATATACGTGCATATGTGTAGAGCTGGGTAACACTGAAAGTAAAAATACTTAAAGTACATTGTGTACTTTAAATACTTTACTTAAAGTACTTTTATCAAGAGATACTTGCTACTGGTACTTCAAACAAAATTTATGTGTACTTAATACTGTAAGTAAAAATAGTATATTAAAGAACGTATTTTATAAGACATGTTTTTTTCGCACGCGTCAAACAGCGAGTTTTCTAATTGACAAGTGCGAAAGAAAGTCTTATAAAATGAGTTCTTTATACTATTTTTTATATTTTGCGCCTTCTACAATAACATTTACTTACTGAATTTGTGATTATATTTGCAACCATTTGTACTTTTTCATGTAAATAATATTCCCTAAATAAATAATAAAATAATATCTCGGGAAAAGAGATATCGACCTGTGGTTTTACAATCTTAAATCTACACCCTTCAAATTACTTAAATACAAATTTTCAGAATTTTTAATTTTTTAAAAATTTCCACCCATTTTAAACCACACCATCCTCGTACCCAAAAATGGGTGTGCGGTACACCTTCAACGACTTCACCAGTAAATTTCTCGTACCAAAAAACATATGTATACCAATTTTCATCAAAATATTTCAACGGATACATTCATTATTAAACATACCTTAGATTTTTTGCGATTTTTGGTCATTTTCAGACTTTTCCTTCTGGAGATTGTAATAGTTGTTCAAAAATTATGAAAATTGGTATGCTTATGTAATTTTGCTCGTAGAATCTAATGGTGGTATCACCAGCGGTGTATAGTTGACCAATTTTGGGATATGACCCAAAAATGGGCATTTTTCAGCAAAGTTTTGAGGACGAATATCTGACACGAAAAGAGATATCGACCTGTGGTTTTAAAATCTTAAATCTACACCCTTCAAACTACTTAAATACAAATCTTCAGAATTTTTCATTTTTCCACCCTTTTTTAAATCACACCATCCTCATACCCAAAAATGGGTGTGCGGTACACCTTCAACGACCTCGCCAGTAAATTCCTCGTACCATACACCATAAGTATACCAATTTTCATCAAAATATTTCAACGGTTACATTTATTATTAAACATTCTTTAAAATCGCCAAAAACTGAAAAAATCGTAAGGGGTACACCTTAGATTTCTTGCGATTTTATGGCCATTTTCAGACTTGTCCTTCTGGAGATTGTAATAGTTGTTCAAAAATTATGAAAATTGGTATGCTTATGTAATTTTGCTCGTAGAATCTAATGGCGATATCGCCAGCGGTGTATAATTGACCATTTTTGGGATATGACCCAAAAATGGGCATTTTTGAGCAAAGTTTTGAGGTCGAATATCTCGGACACGAAAAGAGATATCGACCTGTGGTTTTAAAATCTTAAATCTACACCCTTCAAACTACTTAAAACACATTTTCAGAATTTTTAATTTTTTAAAAATTTCCACCCTTTTTAAACCACACCATCCTCATACCCAAAAATGGGTGTGCGGTACACCTTCAACGACTTCACCAGTAAATTTCTCGTACCAAAAAACATATGTATACCAATTTTCATCAAAATATTCCAACGGATACATTAATTATTAAACATTCCTTAAAATTGTCAAAAACTGAAAAAATCGCAAGGGGTACACCTTAGATTTTTTGCGATTTTTGGTCATTTTCAGACTTTTCCTTCTGGAGATTTTAATAGTTGTTCAAAAATTATGAAAATTGGTATGCTTATGTAATTTTGCTCGTAGAATCTAATGGTGATATCGCCAGCGGTGTATAGTTGACCAATTTTGGGATATGACCCAAAAATGGGCATTTTTCAGCAAAGTTTTGTAACACGAGGGGGGGTCTTTGATGCTGATAACAATCCTACCGACTGCTTCACTGTAACACGAGGGGAGGTCTCTGAAGCTGACTGATAATGATGATACTAAGGATGATGATTCCCAACGATGATACACTTACTGACTGGTGGACGCTTTGATGGCTGGCGTCCACGGCTTGTGAGAAGGAAGAACACACAGACACTAACTTTTTAACTTTAACTGATGAACACTACGGACATGAACAAATACTTGTTGATTTAAAAACTAATACTTTATTTATTATTAATTAATACTAAGCCTAACATACACAACTAACAAGTGTTACATTCCGTAACCCAGCTGGCGAGCGTCGCCCAAAACTAAAGGACACTACATGTCCAAACCAAAACACGTCTTTCCGACGCCACGTACTAATTTCGACTCTCCCATGTTTATCCCATGGCTAACTAATACCGACTGACTTAAAACAAAAACGCCATCTCCAGGATAGGATTATCTTAGGGGTATGGGGTGCATAGGCGAGGTCATTCTAAAGTCACGCTCGTATATATAATAATTTCCAGACTTAAGATCAACAAATAAATGTCGTGACTATCATAATATGATAAGAATTTCTAAACTGAATTTTGACATTTATAACTTAAACAGATAAACAGAGTTAAAATATGAATATTGAAACTATAATTTAGAAAAGTTTATAAAAAGTTATTTATCTGTTATTGTGCTTACCCTCGCCTTGTCACAGTTTTGAGGACGAATATCTCAGACACGAAAAGAGATATCGACCTGTGGTTTTAAAATCTTAAATCTACACCCTTCAAACTACTTAAATACAAATTTTAAGAATTTTTAATTTTTTAAAAATTTCCACCCTTTTTTAAATCACACCATCTTCATACCCAAAAATGCGTGTGCGGTACACCTTCAACGACCTCACCAGTAAATTTCTCGTACCATAAACCATAAGTATACCAATTTTTATCAAAATATTCCAACGGATACATTTATTATTAAACATTCTTTAAAATCGCCAAAAACTGAAAAAATCGTAAGGGGTACACCTTAGATTTCTTGCGATTTTTGGCCATTTTCAGACTTGTCCTTCTGGAGATTGTAATAGTTGTTCAAAAATTATGAAAATTGGTATGCTTATGTAATTTTGCTCGTAGAGTCTAATGGTGATATCGCCAGCGGTGTATAATTGACCATTTTTGGGATATAACCCAAAAATGGGCATTTTTGAGCAAAGTTTTGAGGCCGAATATCTCGGACACGAAAAGAGATATCGACCTGTGGTTTTAAAATCTTAAATCTAGACCCTTCAAACTACTTAAATACACATTTTCAGAATTTTTAATTTTTTAAAAATTTCCACCCTTTTTAAACCACACCATCCTCATACCCAAAAATGGGTGTGCGGTACACCTTCAACGACTTCACCAGTAAATTTCTCGTACCAAAAAACATAAGTATACCAATTTTCATCAAACTATTCCAACGGATACATTAATTATTAAATAATATTATTAAAATGAATTGTCAATTAACTAAAAATAAATTAGGTAAAAATGGGTTAAAGAAACGTCATCTAGTACCAACCGTCTAAAACAAAAAATTGCGTATCGAAATGAAGGTCATTACGATACGCAATTGCGTATCGTAATGACTTCATTATGAACGCAAAATATAAAAAAGTATTTTAAGTACTTAAAATATACTTTAAGTAATATATAATATATATATATATATATATATATATATATATATATATATATATATATATATATATATATATATATATTTATTTTGTCATAAATGTGTGTTGTAATTTTTGGCCCAAAATAAAATATAATTAGGTAAATATTGGAATGAAGAAAGGACAGGGAACACAATTGGTATAGGTAAGGTATTACATTTATTATCTGAAAAAAATTGTTTCGGTCAATAATTATTCTTACTATTGTTTGAAACAATATAAATAGATTTTATTATTTTATTGTTGACCGAAATGTTGACTTTAAATAAATAAAATATAGGTACTTGTATTTAGTACGTAAATACTACTGGTATTTATACTTTAAGTACTTTTTCTTGAAATACTTAATACTTCGTATTTATATACTTTTTCAGAGTACTTATCTCAGCTCTGCGTGTGTGCAACTTGCATTTTGTGAAGCAAGATTATATTTTCGCAGGTATATAACTGCATGATAATAATTACTATAGTATCTTCCATTTAACCAATTCAGTAGATGGCGCTCTCATCAGCGCCAGTTTTATGTAGCCGAAATTAAAATATGCCAGTATTCAACTGCTTGCCATCTGACATTTTATTAAAATATTAAAAAGGTATCATAATCTCATCGAAACTTTATATATTATAGTCAGTATGAGTGAAATATATTATACAAGTATACTATCTACCTGCTTTAAATCGGATAAAGATAATACTTGACATTGCGTAAACATGGCTCGAATATCAGCCAATCAGAGAGATCACAACTATGCCCTATTCTTTATAATACTGAACTGGTAAGGTGGAACAAGGTGTACATGCTTTTATTAAAATAATTTGTAATGAAATCTAAACTTGTAGACATGCCTGCACACACTCAAATCGTAAAGCTTATCTATCAATTAAACTTCCAAAGACTGTAAATAATCAGGTAAATTAAGTTTCTGAACATTTTCGCTTGCAATTTGTCTAAACATATCTTAATGTAAGCTAACCTAATGCACAAAACTCTCGCCCACAAGTTTTGTACAGTTACGTAAGATTATGTTAAGATTTATTTATATTTTTACGCAAATAAAAATAATTTTGATTCATATATGTATAATGTGCGCAATTACTGGTATTTTTTTAATAAATAAATTTAATGTGGGGAATAATGAGAGTACAACTTTAACTTTAACAAAGACTCGAATAACATAAAATCAAAATTTGACAGAATGTTAAATACAATTTCTAGGTGAAGCGAAGGAGTTCGCAAAATTCAAAATGTTCATACTAAGTAACATAATTTTTATTTAATATTGACTATATTATTAATTTATTAATATTACTTTGCACTTCGAAGACCGAAGCATATAAGAACAGACAATTGCAGGAAATGAAGCATCTACCTTAGACCGGCCATATTGTTACGTCACGCACTAAGCTCCAACTCCTCTTCACTCGCCAATAGCGTATTGTTTCACTATTTTTCCAATTGAAAAAGTTTCTGGCGCCCAAATGATCGTCGCCCATTTAGACCTAACTATCGTCCACTTGACTATCGCCCAATTGACTATCGCACAGTGTGCCTCGCCCAGTTTGTTAATTATTATTTTAAGCGGTATAAAGCATTCATTCAATAAATATAATCTACAGAATTTTTATTTTATTCTTTTAACAATAGTACACACTGGTTGTTAAAATACAAACAAAAACAACTTGGACTCGTTGGTACAGATTTTAAGTTAACCTAGCAACGTCGTTTGTAATTATTAATTGGAATAGTTTACTATTTTAAATTTGTAATAATGTCATTAACAATAAGGTGTTAACAATCACTCGAAATCTTAGCCAAACAGCATTTCTTCTTATAACATCGATGTTTCGGTGCATACTTTCACCTTATTTATACCACAGTCTAGAAATTTCGCAGATAATTAGGGCTTTTTTGTAATGTAACGCACCGGAACGGTGTTCCGGCACCTATTTTCGATATTTCCGAT
This sequence comes from Harpalus rubripes, assembly GCA_963082715.1. NCBI lineage: Eukaryota > Metazoa > Arthropoda > Insecta > Coleoptera > Carabidae > Harpalus > Harpalus rubripes. The sequence goes on along the minus strand of OY720448.1, from coordinate 97,481,594 downwards.
TATATCAATGTTTTTTTTTGAAAATTATTCATTATTTTATTTATTTTGATATTTTTTGTAAATTGTGGAAATGTATACAGGCTGTTCATTTTAAATGGGCCATCATTGCTATCTCGAGAACTGTTAGAGCTACAAAGATGGTTAAATGGGCAAACAATTTCTATTTCACAAGATAAATTTAAATAAAAGAAAAATATTTTTTCTCGACCAGTGGTTCTCAAAATATGGGACCTAACTTTTTTATTTTAAGTGAGAATATATATTTTTTATTTGCTCATTCGTTGTAGAATTTAATTTTGAATTCAGTGATAATATTTTTATGCCGTTACATAACGATTTTTTTGAGAAAAATGCATGTAAAGTTTTATAACAATTTGATTAAAATATGGCTATAATAAGGGTGCCATGAATGGAAAAAATGACTACATGTCATTTTTATTACATAGAAGTGAATGTTTTGTTCTTGTGAGTGATCATAAATGACAACATAAACAAAATATTCACGTATTTCTTTCTTGACATTCTAATTCTGTCAAAAAAATTAACACGTATTCGTTTTTTCCATTCATGACACTCTTATTATAACCATATTTTAATCAAATTAATATGAAACTTTGCATGCATTTTTCTCAAACAAGTCGTTATGTAAGGGAATAAAAATATTATATCACTAAATTCAGAATTAAATTCTCCAAAGAAAGAGCAAATAAAACATATATGATCCCATTTAAAATTAAAAAGTTAGGTCCCTTATTTTGAGAACCACTAGTCGAAAAACAAATTTTTTCTTTTATTTAAATTTGTCTTGCGAAATAGAAATTGTTTGCCCATTTAACCATCTTTGTAGGTCTTATAGTTCTCGAGATAGCAATGGTGGCCCATTTAAAATGAACACCCTGTATATTTACACATTCCATTTTCTTCAGAAAAAAAGTTAACAAAACGTGCGTTTCGACACCTTTTTTCTACAAAAATAGCACTGCACATAATTATAACAATTTTTAATGACGGTTACAGATAACATCAAATCCGTCACACAACAGCCTTTTTGTCAAATTACAGCGACGTTATAAACTGCATTAAGTGTACTACTCGTAGCTTGGGAATTAGTACAGTAATACCGAATAAAATTTCCTGACTTCAAGCGAATGAACAGCTGACAACTTAGAACAGAACACAATAACGAATATATTTTTCATAAAATTACAATTTCGTGTATTTGGAACCATACAAACGAACAGATCAAATGGACCCGTTTAGTGATGACGTAGGCCAGGTTTCCAAACAAGAAAATGGCTGCCGCTTTGGTAATGGTTGCTAAGTTATTTAAAATTGACCGCGAAACTAGTAGTGGGAGATTTCCCTTTCTTCAAATTTAAAAGGCACAGATAAATGAAATATATAATAGTTATTAGTACTTGTTAACTCTTGTAAGTTGCAGAGTGCATATTTTAAGGTTTTATTTTAAATCTGTTTCACGATGCTAATTTGTTTCGCAGGTAACTTCAATAATTATAACGAACGTAGCACTCGTGGATAAACTTATATGCCTATTCTGTAAATATTCGCTTAACGAATCGTTATCATAACGAAATCGCTATTATGAAATTCGTTATGTCTACTTTTTATTAAAGATTGTGCAAGTGCCCTTGTTTCTCCCTTACATCATTTATTCAATACCATTTTAAAACAATCGTCATTTCCAAATATTTGGAAAATATCTAGAATTTGTCCTATTCACAAAAGTGGGGACGTAGATAATATCAAGAACTATAGAGCAGTATCCCTTCTGTGTAATTTTTCTAAAGTGTTTGAGATTATATTACATAATAAGTTGTACTCACAATTAAAGTCATTTATTTCTCCATTCCAACATGGTTTTGTTGAAAAAAGATCCACAACCACTAATTTATTATCACATTACATAACGAGTACATTAGATAAGGGTGGGCAAGTAGATGTTATCTACACCGATTTTCAAAAAACTTTTGACCAGATTGACCACAATGTTTTGCTACATAAATTAAATAACTATGGTTTATCAACAGAGCTCATTGATTTATTTAAATCCTATTTTTATGAAAGAAAACAATTTGTAAAATATAATGGTCACTGCTCAAACTTTTTCACGCCAACATCTGGAGTACCTCAAGGCTCCGTTTTAGGTCCATTTTTGTTTGTTATATTTATTAATGATTTGAGCAATTTGGTCAAATGTAAACATTTATTCTTCGCTGATGACATGAAGATATATAGTAAAATTGATAACTTAAATGATTGTTTTTTGTTGCAACAACAATTAAATGAAATTCTGGCTTGGTGTAATGACAATAATTTAAAATTAAATATAAACAAATGTAAAACTATGTCTTTTCACAGAACAAAACAACCATTCTTATTCAATTACAATATTAATAACAGTATTTTGGAAAAAGTGTACTTAACAAAAGACTTGGGCATCTATTTTGACACTAACCATACTTTCTCACCACACCTACAAGACATTGTAAGATCGGCATTTAGAATGCTAGGGTTCATATTCAGAAATTGTAAAAGTTTTAGTAATATTAATGTCATAATTACATTATATTTCAGTTTCGTTCGTTCAAAACTTGAATATGGCTCACTAATCTGGTATCCTATATACGAACGATACAAAACAGAGGTTGAGAAAGTTCAGAAAAGATTTTTAAAATACCTCGCTTTAAAGGAAGATAAAAAATACCCTGACAGAAATATTGATTATAGTGTTTTTTTAAATAGATACAAATTTCAGTCTTTACAAAATCTTAGACTCTGTCATTCAATTGTTTTCCTTTCCAAATTACTGAAAAATGTTATAGACTGTACTGAGTTATTACAGAACATAGAATTGCATGTACCACGCCAGTCATCTAGGCAATCACTATATTTCCTGTGTCCAAAAGCCAGAACTAATATGCTACTTAAGTCACCTATCTACATTATGTGCAACAATGCTAATAAAGTACTTAATAATTTCGATATTTTCATTTCATCACCAAAGCAAATTATTAAATTTATGTCAAACTTAGATATAGTATTTTCTTAATTCAATTTACCTATGCTATATTACCTATATATATCATATGTATTGTATTTGTATTTTCATTTGATTTTTGTGTATACATAATGTCACGTTTCTGTATCTTATATTTTCTGTATATTTTGTCCTATTATTGGTATAACTGTTGGGCAAATAAAGATTATTATTATTATTATTATTATTATTATTATTATTATTATTATTATTATTATTATTAACGACTATCGTTATCTTTGCATCTGTATTCTGGGACACATTTTATAAAATAATAACCTTGAGAGCAAGTTAAGAACTTTATTTCCAAAAATCAAATTTTATTTTTAAATGAAACACATATATAAAATAATCAATAGGGCGCATCACATGGTTGGATCTAGGCAACCCGCCAGCCTTGGGGACCAACAAACCTTTGTTTACATTGAGTTTGGTGTATGTTTAGACTTTTACATGCTTTTTTGTGCGTTTTTCAGTTGTTGTTCATTTGTGGGGTTTGTCTATTACTATGGCTCAACTAACTTGAACATTGTTATTTTCTCCCGTAAAATGTCAAAAATACGTATCTTTTATTGATAATCATTACCTAGATCCATGCCGTATTGAATACGATGTTTAGGCCCGGAAAATTTCCCCAAACCCTATATTCAGATATTGTAGTGTGCTTTGAGCATAGCAGAAGTTCATATATATTAAAGTATTTAAAGCTTATACAAATTTAGAGGCGTATATAATGGGTTTCGTTGTGGATCAGTTAAATCTATCCAACTTTGAGAATGAAAGACATCGACTATCGACAGACAAGGTATATTAGTAATATGATTTAGCGCATTAAAAATTATAACTATCAAAATTTTTGGCTGATTACAGGTTTACATTTCCCAAAAGTTACTAGCAAACATAATTATCTTATATCTTATAAATATCTTGTATGATTTGCAAAGTGGTGAGATTGTGTGTTTTCTCACAGTGATTGTCACAATGTGAATACTCTTAATATAATTTTATCAAATTTTTAATATCTGTATAAAAACACTTTTATTATCCTATTTTCTAACATGCGCAATTAAATTACTAAAACATGATGGCTACAGGCTACGTTCATTTACATTATAATGTATTTTAATTTAATATTATTTGTAGGTAATATATTACGCGCCAGACAAAATACTTAATAAATATCTAAAATAGAGTACCTACAATATTAAATTTATTCTTATTTTACCTTCGTAAGATCACTTCTCTTTACCGTACCTAACCATTTTAGCTTCCTAAAGCTATAATTCTACCTTCAACATCTGTTTCCGATGCAAATGTATAAATTGATAATCCGTCACTACTGTCTCTCGTTTCGAATATTAAACCATAGCACAAAACTATGGCATTTTAAACATATTCCTATATGTCAGTCTGGTTTGTTAGTCGACCATTTTTAAATATCCGTGACGTCACATGCACGGGCTCTATATCACTCACAAAACTTCTAGGTTAGATTACTTCTGGCTGTCAGCTGTCAGACTTGTAGGTTATGCCAGAGCTACTACTACCATATATAGGCAAATTGTGAAGCTTGTGTTAGACGATAGGAATATATATTCATAAAATTATTTAATATTACCCTGCAAAAATACTATAAGATTACGGGTTTTTGAAATCACTATTCAACATAATAGCAATTTAATTTTGCCACGAATAAAATTACTGAATTATTGACAAAACGTTTGTATAACGAATGATTTGTCAGTCGTCAAAAAATATCGATGTCATTATCTTTTTTTCGTTATGTAGAATTAAATTATTGATTACAAAATACCACTTTAACGGTTATCGTTATAATAAGGATATGACAATTGATAATAATGCATAATATCATAACGAACGTTTACAGAATAAGCTTATTAAACGATTTTCGTTATTATTATAACAATATAACGTTTTAACGAACTCGTTATGTCATAACGATGCTTACAGAATAGCTTCATTAGTCAGCTTAGTATTTATTTATAATATCAGAAGAAACAAACAAACAAACAAACATACTTATAGGTTATGAGTGCCAAATGCAAAATCCTTGTTTAGCATAGCAACCGCCTTAGCAACGAAGACGCCATTTTCTTGTTTGGCAACCTTCGTGACGTCACACTAACGGATCTATACAAATACGAAACCTATGCTCGTTACAAAATATATTTCATTTTACTTTAAATTTGGAAATCTTACTGACCCTGTAATATTAACCATACAATAGCCAGAGTTATCATAATCTGATAAGTAGCTTTAGATATAGGAATCCATACAAACAATAGGTATAATGTATAGCATTAAAATTAAATTTTACATATCTATTCTAAAATCCGCAAAACGTGCATATTGGTAAATCGAAATGGTATATTTAGCACGTTTGCGACACCTTACCTTTGTGTGACAAAAGATAAAAAGATGAAAGCAGTACAAAATCCGCAACCCACTCAGTTTAATCAATAAAATGTAAAATCAGAGTGGTTACTTCTCAAAGCATTTTTTCTCGATTAAACAAAGTGAAATGTAATATCGACGTTCTTTCAAAGAACCTCGAAAAAATAAAATAAACAATCGATTGCATTTATTACTACCATGGTAACAGATTTTACAATAAGTTTTCTCTTGAGAATTGCGAACATCGTATGCAGTGGCGTAGTGAGAGGGAAAATTGCAATTTTTATTTTGATTCGTTTTGGGGGAAATAATATTTGAGTTTCGGGAACGACACCGCCTTCCTTCAACTGTAAACAACCGGCCATTCCAGGGCGGTTGCTATGCCAATGGCGAAAATATGTTACTGCGCATATGACGTCAGCTGTTCCGCTGCGGCAACAACCAGGCACTACTTCCAACTATAAATTGACACATTGCATTCATTGACTGATTCTACTAGACACTAGATTGTATGTCTGATATTTTCTCCAACACAGTCACAGATGCAGTTCCTATTCCAATCCTCTTCTTTATTTTTTAACGCGATTTTTTTTCCTCAAATTTAAAGTCTAGCTTGAACTTGTGTGTTGTAGACGCGCACTGGGATAGTGACTATTTATAATGTATTATACAGTATTTTAAGTAGGTATTGCACTCTGTTATCGAAATAAAATTAATAAAACTAAAAACTTTTTTCTAAATGTTGCAGTAAGAAATTAATATTTCTTTAAAATGTCTATGAAATATATTTGTATTTATATACCCGTTTTTTGGTCAAATATCTGTAGTAAAATGCCCTAAAATGACATTTAAAGATTATTTTATGAAAAAATTTCTTACGGGAAAGGGGCGCCCAAAAGGTATTATACCCCAGGCGCCAATAATGCTCGCTACGCCACTGATCGTATGCTGTGATTGAATCGTTTAAATAATAATCAGCAATGGGGTCGATAGTTCTTGCAGGAATAAGGTTTCAATAAGTAGTATGTATTCGTTTTGTGACTAGGGATTTTTGAATATTCAAAATAATCGACTATTTTGATTAATCGATTACTTTGATTAATCGATTACTTTGCAATCAAATAATCAGACAATCGATTAATCAAATAAACAGACAATCGGTTAATCAAATAATCGATTAATCAAATAATCAGACAATCGATTAATCGATGATATTTAATTAATCCATTATTTTGCCCAACACTAGAAATGACTCCATAATATTTTTTTGCAAACACTGAAACTTTACAATATAATACTGGTGACTAAGATACATTTTGCGAGAGACAGTTTTTCTAAACTATATTTACAAGGCATATCATAATATTACAGTTTCGGTCAGCTGTAATAGTTATTTATGTATTAAGGGTATAATTAAAAGAAAAGTTTAAAGCTCGACGCGTAGCGGAGAGGTTTTAATTTCCCGAGTGCTATAATAATTATGCACGTGGCACATACAACGTTTTATTTTATTCTGGTTCTAAAAATTCAAAGATTCAGTAGGTATCTGTACCTATATTCATTATCGTTGTGCTGACGTGAATTTTAAATATGCTCTGGTTTCTGCGTAGGCTGTTTTTTTTATAAAAAAAATTATTACTGAGTTTACATGCAGTTTTCAAACCGTTATCAAAACGTTTTTAGTTTTGAAAACGCTATGTATACAGTGTCAAAACGGTTTTGAGTTATCTCAAACCAAAACTAAAATACATGGGTTTGACTTGGAAACTAGTTTCAAAACTACTCATGTAAACACTTAAAATTCAGTTTCGATATTGCGCATGCGTACAGAGCATAACGTGTCTGTCGCTCTGTTTAATTTAGTGTCACTAACCCACAAATAAACTGACAGTTGTATAATTTTAGTGCGTAGTAGTACAAAGTACAAAAAATAATTGGAATAATGGCAAAATGAAGAATTTGGAGTGAAGAGGATTTGTTACTTACATCAGCCAAATGCGCATGCGCCGAAACTGTTTTCAAATCAATCTGTGAACCGGTTTTGAAAATTGCATGTAAACAGTTTCTCTCAATTAGAAAAAGCAAAACTATATACAAAAATTTGGTGTGGCCAACACAATACCTCCCGCCAAGTACCGCCCGAGTCACAAAAAAGATTAAGCTAATCTTTATATTTGAGACCCCATGAGGTCTCGTAGCCGCGTGCCTGAGTGTCAGGTCGCGAATCTGGGGAACCGGGTTCAGTCCCGACCAACGCTAAATATTTCCAATTTTAAATGGCACAAAATTGACCCCTGTGGTGCACTCTCCACCCTAGCAATGAGTGCCCATGAGGTGACGCCTGGTAAGCGCCCGCACGGAGCAAATATTTTATCATTAGGTACCGATATCTGTGTACAAAGCAGATTTGGCACACCTAGCAATGGGTAATAAGCCGTGATGATTTATTTATTTATTTACTTATTTTTGGATTAGCGAATTTTACTCTAATTTTGGCAGTTTATTTCTTAAAATATAGTCTAATCTAATCCAAGTAGCTACATTTTTGATAATAAAATGAAGATTAAATTTTAAATACATGTATAAAATAGAATTCACTAATCGAAAAATGAGAATTAGCTTAAACTTTTTGGCGAATAGTTAATTTTTATTATTCTAAATACATACCTACATATTTACATATGCTGGAAACTGTACTGATTTCCTTTCATATTGTTCTATTTACATTTTTCTTTTTAAAACGTTACTATTATTAATTTGAAATGATTAGTTCTTTGACCGTGACATTTATCTGTCAGTTACATACATTTGAATAACTGCCAAGGAGTATTGTTTGTTTAAAGCGTAGGCTCCGGGATTTAAATTACAGATAATTTTATAAATTTACCCATAAAATATGTAGAAAATGTATTAATGCAAAACTGTAGAAAATTTAATAATCTTTAATTTTTATAACATTAGTCTCGAAAAAATATCATTTGAAGGTATTTTTCGAAGAAAAACTATTTTGAGCTTCTAGTAAAGTGCCATTTCCGGTTATCCGATTTACACCAAAATCTAATGGGCTCTTTCCAGTGCAGAAAAAGTTCGAAATACAAGGTTTCAAAATTTTCTGAATGATAGTATTTGAGTTAGAGTAAAGGATCCACACACACATACACACATACATACACACATACATACACAGACATCATCGTTGAAATGTTAAAATTGGATTCTAGGGACCTTAAAACGTGGTCATTTACCAAAATCTCGATATGCGATTCTTAGCACGATCCCTATACCTCCCTTACCAAGCGTAGCGGGAGGTAAAAATCCAAACGCTTGCACTCTTTATTACCATGGCAACACATTTTACAGTAAGCTGTCTGTTGTCAGGAATGTGAATGCCATTCGCGAGATTGAGGCATTTAAAGAATCATAGCGTTGAAAGTACAATCGAAGGAGCGTCTTCTCAGCTGTGAGATGATGAAAGCGATAATTGTAGGTAGTCAACGTGAGAGTACAAGCGAAGATGGATTTTGATGGAATGCGGCGATTTCCAGATACAGTCGAACATGACGGTGATCTTGAACTATACAATTTAATGTAAGTAGTAGTAGTGAACAGTAGGAGTTTCTATGCACAATGCTTTTGCAATGTCATACCACTAACCTACATTATTAAAATTGTTTCAGAAATAAAAACTCTTAACTTTTACTCATATAGTATGCGTACTGGTGACTCAGTCGTTACTTTTTATTTTAAATAGAAGCTTTGAATACTACAAAAATGGCAATGTTAGTAGCGTAATCGTAATGGATATTTTAACTATGTACTAAAATAGGAAGAGTACCTACGCAATATAAGGTTTATTTTCTTCGACTTTTTTGCTTTTTCTTAACAAATACGTTTTAAAAATTTCTAGCATTTCGACCTTCATTTGTATATTTCATATTACTATTCACATATTTTTTTTTCTTTGTACCTTCCGTCGTACCTTTAGGTAAGGAAAGTATTGTTTTTGGTAGAAAAATTCGAGTTTTTAATGAATAAGCACGTTTTAGAGTCCCTAGAAAAGGATTTTACTATTTTTGCGATGATGTCTGTATGTCTGTGTGGCTGTCCATAAATTACGTAACGCTTAAAGGGGGGGGGGGGTAATCAAGAGTAGCGTTACGCAGCGTTACGAGGGGGTGGGGGAGGGTTAATGTGTGCGTTACGTAACCATAAAATATAAAAAATATTGCTAAACTTGCTTTAATAGTTTTGAAACATTCAAATTTCGCGGTGCTAATTCATATATGCAGGCAGTCGTTTGTTTTCACAGTCAACATAATATGTCGGGCACAGTTCAAATTCGGCCCAGTGGTCTTTCATTCGTGCAATGCAATTCATATTAAAACATGGATTCAAGTAGTGTTGATAAGGAAAAACTTTTCAATAGTTTGTTAAAAGCATATGGAAATGCATATACTTTTAGTTTCTGTGCTGTTATTTTTTCATCTTTATGTACCTTAATTTAATTAGTTTCTGTTTCAAATTTTAACTAAATATTAAGGAGGCCATATACTTTTATATACAGTAAAAAAAATTGGGGTGACAAGCCGTAGGGCAAGAGTAGTACACTATTTTTTGTCTTTATGTACATTAATTTAAATAGTTTCTGTTTCAAATTTTAACTGAATATTAAGGAGGCCATATACTTTTATATCCAGTAAAGAAATTGGGGTGACAAGCCGTAAGGCAAGAGTAGTACATTATTTTTTATCTTTATGTACATTAATTTAAATAGTTTCTGTTCTGTTCTGTTATTTTTCATCTTTATGTATATTAATTTAAATAGTTTCTGTTTCAAATTTTAACTGAATATTAAGGAGGCCATATACTTTTATATCCAGTAAAAAAAATGGGGGGGGGGGGGACAAGAACTGCGTTACGTAATATATGGCGGGGTTCATGTTTGCGTTACGGGTGCGTTACAAAGGGGGGAGGGGGTATCAAAAATTTCCTAATTTTGCGTTACGTAATTTAAGGACAGCCCCCTGTATGTATGTATGTGTGTGTGTACATGCGTGCGCGCGTGTGTGTGTGTGACGATTTTTTCTCCAACAATACAATTCTAGAAATTACAATTCTCAATTCTTTCGTATTCCTCTTCGCTACATCCATATGAAGACCTAATTAGATTTTTGTTATAAGTGCATGGTCGACCTGAAGTACCCTCACTTGAAAATTTTAATAGTTTTTCTTGAATAAACCCTTTTAAATTTCATTTTTTCACATTTAATATTATTATAAATATTAAAGAATATTTTATTCTCTATACGATTTGGTTACATTTTATACTTCATATTTAATGGATATTGAGTTAAAAATTATAAAGAAAATAAATTTCATAAAGCAGCCAGCTGTGTAATAACATTGGAAACAGCTAATATAATTAAAACAATTCTGATAGACAGTTGTCAATGTCAAGTGCGATTGACATAGTATATTTGTGTTATAATTTTACTGCAAATATAGAACTAATTCTAAGAAACTTTCTGTATGGAAAAATATATAGAACTGAGGGAAGGTAATGTACTGGAAATATAGAATCATTCACAAGTGACTGTTTGTATGGAATTTGTATAAAATACATAGAACTGACGGAAGGTAATGTGCTGGCCACATCAGATTTTTTAAACTTATTTTCGTCTTGAGTTACACCTTTTTACACTAGTGTAAAAAAGTAATTTGACATTCATTTACTTGTTGCGTAATTTATTATTTTGTTTCAAATCTCAACTGTTGTATATGTATATGAATGAGAAATATTAATATGTATATGAATGAGAAATATTAAATATATCGAATTCTTCTAACTTTTTTTCGATCTAAGTGATTTCAGTAAATTATTTATTTATTGGCAGAATGCGTGAATTTAAAAACAAAATTTGTAAGAAAATCATTAAGAGATGTTTCACAATAAAATTTAATTTTAGAATTTTAATTTTCATCTTCAAGCAATTAATTCTTACAAGGACTGTTTACAATCCCGAAATACCACAGAAGGAATATAATAATGAGAATAATTCATTAAATGCTAAACGTCAAAAACACAACATATCTAAATTAAAAACTTATTTATGTTTTGAATATAAATTTAGTTCTGCAATCAATAATTACCTAATTAAAAAATAATAACAGAAATTTTGAATTTGAGTTAAAAATAGATTACAGCCCAGTTTCATAAAAGAAAGTAATGTATGATTAAATTTTACTTCCAAAGTAGATTAAAAAAACTGAACAAACGCCATGAGATTTTTTGGCATCATTGAATTTAACGTCACAAGGACATTGAAACTGATTCGAATTTATTCATATAAGTAAATTTAACTGGACGCTCATAAAACCGGCCCTAAATATAGTAATTTTGTTTAATAAGCACAAAGTAAGTGTATTAAAATCACAAAAACTATTTATTTATTCAAAGTAACTTCCCTTAAGTACTTGTTAATAAAAGGATCGCATCAGAATGATAGAGAATAAGACAAATGGTTCATATTTTTAGAATTTTATTTTAAATTATGTTTAAAGTAGTTCCCTTCAACAACAATACACTTCACCATTCTCCTTTCAGCAGTACGAAAAAAAAAATGCAACAGCTGAATTTAGAAGCCAAGGCACTTTTGATTTTAGGCAAAGCCCCAGGAAATTCTGAAGACTTATGTTCTAAAGATAAAAAAATTATTGTAATGTTTTTGCTGCCAAATGTAACTCCCTTAGTGCAACCGACGAACCAAAATGTGATTCAAGCGAGCAAGTTAAATTACCGCAAGAGGTTTTTAAAAAAATTGTTGCTTTCGAAGGTGCAGGTATTTCTGCAGAACTGAAGAAAGTTAATTTGAAAGATGTTGTTATTGGATTATTAAGAGGATGGGAAGATGTGAGGCCGGAACTTATCCAATGGTCCAGAACTAAACTTCTTACACCACTTCTCGATGATGGTTGGACAGAAGACGATAATCTTCCACTATTACAGTGGAGGGACGGAATGGAATTGGAGGGTATAGAAAAACAAATAAACGACGTTATTGCGCTAATAAACCAAATTTCTGAAGATGTCACACGACAAGAAGTTCTTGAATGGGCTATCGGACATGAAGAATCGTGGGAATCCACAAATGATATGGATATTTTGGAACATATTCAGAATGAACCAAGCTCCGGCGAAGAAGTAGCAGTGATACCAGGACATGTAAAGTTCAAAGAGGCAGTCAGAAGTTTTGAAACGTTTTTGAAATGGGCTGAAGAAATTGATGAAACGGAAAACCACATTCTGATTCTATCGGAAATGAAAAAACGAGCCAAAAAGGCAGAAGAAGCGAACATTAAACAGGGCAAAATCAGCGATTTTTCCACAATTTCTTAGATTTACTATTGACTTGACTAATACAGATTTATGTAATATGCCTATATATACTTTATTTTGTTATTCATATGTAGTAAGCACTCTCCACGCCAGCAATGAGTGCCCGTGAAGTGACCACTGGTAAACGCCCGCACGGTACAAATATGTCATTTATCATTAGGCTCGGGCCACACTATGCGTTTTGGCGGGACCGGTTTAACGGGACAGGTTTAACGGGAAAACAACAACTTATAGTTTTAAATGAAGGCGTTCACACCTATGCGGTTGCGGTCCGGTTACCGGATACTACCGCAGCATGTTGCGGTTTGACCGGACGGTAAATTTGCCGCATGTCAACTACAACTCATTGAAGATAATGCGAGCGTTCACATTTGTCCGGTTTTTACCGCAGTCGCAGTTGATATTTATACAACATAATATAAAAATTGAGAGGAATTCGGAACATCAAATGTGTATTTGTCATTGTCAATAAATATCTATGATAAATAATATGTTTGACACAGATAAATTTATTCAGTATGTTGAAGGGTACCCTACCTTATGGGAAAAGGGTAGTAATGACATACGATAGTACTCAAAAAATTTATCATTATACTTTCGTATATTTCCGAAAAAAATTGAATTCTTTCACTTCGTTCTCATTCAGAATTGAATGGATGAACCCAATATTGGCGTTTTACCGGCTCGCGAAACAAACCAGCAGCTTCAATTGCGCAAATAAGTTTAATTTTTGAAATCATATCTACCTATAGGTCGCGAGCAGACACGTGACTCGAGCGACCTTGACGTGCTTGGAATCAGCTGATTTGTGTGCGCATGTCATTTTGACAACAACAATGTCACGTTGACAATACCAATGTTTTGATTTATTCTGATTCTGAACTGCAATAATGTTATTATTTTACAATTTTTAAGCAGTAAAACATGAAATTAAAAATAATAACAGTTTAGCAGTTAAAAATCAAAATAAATCAAAACATTGGTCTTGTCAACGTAACATTGTCCTTGTCAAAATGACATGCGCACACAAATCAGCTGATTGCAAGCACGTCAATGTCGCTCGAGTCATGTCTGCTCGCGCCCTATACGGACCATTATTAACTTATTTATTTATGTACTTATTTGTCTCTATCATAGACTACCAACTACTTGATTTAAAATATTTCGCTTGTTTTTTTTAATAGAATTGAGTTGTAATTGCTGCTGTCCTGTTTTGCGGGATATATGTGGACGCTGTATGATTCATCCCCTTTAACCGGATGCGGTTTTACCGGTCCCGCCAAAACGCATAGTGTGGCCCGAGCCTTACTGATATCTGCGTACAAAACAGATTGGCACACCCAGCAATGGGTAATATGCAGTGATGATATATTTATTTATTTATTTATTTAACTGAATGTATGTAACACACGAAATCAATGTTGACCTAATAAATTTATAAACTTGAAAAGACTATAGCTTTTAAAACCTAAATTTGAAGTCATACGATATTATTTTTATTACCTTGATAAAAAGTTTTGTAACGTATATAGAAATTTCATAACAAAAAATATTACAAAAAACTGTATAGATGTTAAGTGTTTCAAGTGGAATTAAACTGTGATGAAATACATGCAACACATTTTTATTTTAGTACCTACGTATAAAACAGTATTTTGTTGCCATGGAAAACTGAATAAATAAAGCTTTCTCAGGTTTTTATAGAGCAAATGGATTTGCAAATCCAATTTTTTATGAAGTGAAAAATCCTGCTATAAAAATATTTTAGATAAACAATGTCACATTTATATAGTATTGTATATTACATCCAGGGTGAAATATATTTCATTACAGCCGAGGGCTTATGTATGTTTGTATGTTTACTTCCATTTTAAATTTATTTAAATTAACAAATTCGAATCAATTTTATTCACTTTATGGCATGTATAACATTGTCAAAAGTTTGAATGTCATTTGAAGGTATAAATTGTGTTTATTTTAATTATTGAAAATACGTGGTTTTAAGTTTCACAGTTATTTTATTTTGATTTCCAGTTTCGCTACAACATTAGCATCATCAGATCTTCCTTAACGTAAAATAATAAATATATAAATATGTCTAAATTATATTAAATAAATATAAACGAAATGTCAATAGTTGTTTTTTATAATTTTTTGTTTTTTGATTTTTTGAAAATTATTTTTAAAAAAAGTTCAAAAATATTAATATAAACAAATAAATTATCACACAAATTTTATAATGTTTCTAAAAACTTCATTAATGGTGAGTTATTAAGACTTGTCTGTTCATTTAGAATATTTTCGTTATTCTTTATTGCTTTACCAATTTCTATAGCTTCTAAAAAATCTAATCTTGGTCCTTTAGTTTCTATATGTAATATTTCGGGATTAAAACTGCTAGTATGGTAATCAAAATAAAATAATTGTGAAATTTAAAACCACGTATTTTCAATAATTAAAATGAATAATAAGTTTCACCATGTAAGAGCTGACACAATTAAAGAAATTGTATTTACTCTGGAAGTAAATTTATCTGTCGTTTATAAAACCAGCCATCAGTTTATAAATGTAATATAGGTATTAAAACATAGCATTTTACTGAGTTCTGAGGCTATCACAGTACTCGCCTATACGACTTGCATACCTCAACCCAATCCAAACCATCAATAAAATAGTACTTTTCCGTATTTGATACCTAATTTACTATTTCTCAACAAGTTGTTATAGGTTATAGTTTTATCTACTCTTTCTGAATCAATAACAATATGTAATACATTTGGTTAAATTGAATACTAACTTCACATGCTTTCTAATATCTAAATCGTGCGTTATGATATTTGACTCCAAACCTATTATCATTTCAGTTCAAGGAAAATATCAATAAGTGTAAATGTTGATATACATTTATTCCTATATAAACGAATTTAAAACAGAAGCATTGCAATAGTTACATTTATGTTCGTCATATACATTGAATTTTGTCCTGCGCATTGTTATATTTACGTTGATGATAATACCACAAGCATGTTATTTGACTTCGAGGAAATTATTATCGTTTATTTCCGTAAATCTGTCGTGTCACTGAAAACGTTATTTATGTTTTAATCAATACCCACTTTGCCAGCCCTTCTGTGCGTGACAAAATCTAAACGGTTACGTGTTACGTCCTTCAATATGTTTTAGAATTGAAGATTTCGATACATAAAAAATTGATATCCTACATAATCACGACACAACATTAAAATATTTTGAATAAAAATAAAGTAATATTAGCTTTACATTTCCTGTTCCGGGAGCAGGGTACTTCTAACGAAAATTTATTATGGTTCAGTAGACTCTTAATTTTTATGTAATTTGAAAATATCGTGTCAGTATTTTCATTATTTTTAAATTAGCTGTCGCTTAAAAATGCCAGTATTTTACCCAAGTAATAGTTATTTATATCACTGGCTATTATAAAACGAATCTTGTTTGAAACTCCGGAGTGCATTGAGATATCGATTTTAAATTTCTATCTCTTCCAGACAAAGGGTAGAAAAGTATTCGTAGCAAAGTTCAAACATTTATATGGAAAAACAAGTGAATAGCGATCATCTAAATTTGTCATTTAAATCTACTAGGCGAGAATTGTAATCATCCGAGAGTAATATAGTGTAACATTTTTATTTATTTGGGTGAAGTGTAAATATTAGACAATTATTATTAATTAAAATAAAGGTTTATAAAACTATAATTAAATATTAAAAAAGGTATTAAATATTAACGATTACTAATATTAAATACTAATTTAAAATCTAATTAAGACTAACTATAATTATCTAGATAACACTAGCAGTATCTTACTGATTATTTATATCGACTATTTACATACATGTCACTATTTATTTATTTAACCAATTAACTGTCCATTTACCGCCCTCCACAGCGTCTATATACTCAACTGACTCAACAGTGTCTGTATATTCAACTGCTCGGACAGAAGTCACACTTTTCACCTCACCATCTGTCTATTTATGTAACTCTCTCTCTTCCACAGACTTAGAATCACCGACTGTCCGTATACCACAATTCTTCAACACCACTGCCGAGTATTCACTTCCACGTGCCGTTACTGTCCCCTTATATCAAGCTTCCCAATACTGTTCAATACTACAGAGTATTCACATCCACAGCTATCCCAGTTAACCAGTAACTTCCCGAATCCTCCACTCGACACTATACTGCATACGCTCACCTCGAAACTGTTGTGTTTCACTAACACTCTATGTGAATGTTTCTATGTCTCTCCATGTAACTAACTAACTCCCAAGCATAGCTGCGTCCCTTTTATACAGCTGCCATTAGCTTCCAGAGATCTCTAGAATGTTCGACCGGATAATAACAATGAACACAAAAGGTTCAGGCGACCGGAAGTAATTAAACACGTCGTGGCTGGTTTGTTTACATAGCCCGGCTGGTAGCGCGTTTGCGTCATTGCTATACTTCGACGCTTCAGCGTATAGCAGCGGGGCTTACACGTTACAATAGCCATTATATACGAGTCTAATATACTTACGTGTATAGAAATCGACCACTTTTGAATTTTATTTTTTTTTAGGAACTAGCCGTCAGATTTAAATAAAATTTGTGTTGTTTGAAAGATCATTTAATACGCTTTAACATGAGCCTAAATAAATTAGAATTCCTTTCGTGTTCTCAAACGAAAAGTTCTAAAATGAAATGCATGAAACAAATTAACATAACTTTAAAATTAACTTCAGAAACTGATACAACACTGAAAAATGAATTGCAAATGAATATAACAACAATAACTGCAACCTGTCAAAACTGTGTTTGGCTGTGTAAATAAGCACTCTTGAAAATGTGGGCTCATGTTAAAGCGTAAATTACGCTGTTTTAAAGATACGACTAATAAATGATCAAACAGAATAAGTATTATTTTAATCTCAGATCTAGTTTGAAAAAAATAAATTCAAAACTGCGAAGTGGTCGTTTTGTATGCACGTAGATGTACTATACTTTATCTACAACTATTATTATTATTATTATTACAAATGCTGACGTCATATGTTGACATGTATAACTGATTTCTTTATTAATCACTAGTTTATTTTCAATTTGTGCATCAATATTTATCTAAAGAGATTTATAAAAAATATAAATAATATAATATAGCGTATTTATTCAAAAAAAAAAACTTACCGTGGAATATGAATAATACATATGAATAGCAGTGGCATAATGTATTTAAAGTTGACTGCATAATTTATTTATAATTCAATAGTTGTAGATAAAAATATATATTGGATTTAAGAAAGTTAAGAAACAAAAATTATTCGAAGAATTCAAGAATTTTAAATGAAAACGGTATTGTAGCAAACAGTAAAAGAGTAGGTAAAACGAAGATGAGCTGACATCGTTGGTTTTACAAAACTCAATTTAATCTGAAAGGGGTAGTCACGCAAGTGTTGTTTCTTGAGGACATAGATATTTCACTCCTTGGACGTTGCTGAGAGGTCGCGTCGGTTCAAGAATTTTACAATCGCATCTTACGTTTGTAGGAAACACTGCCGAGCCTGCCAGAAATACAGCAGTTAAGGACAAAGAAAAAGACTTTTATTCACAATCATTATAGTAATATGTCCATTCCTAACCTTTTAGAGGCTGGGAAATACGTCATTATTAACTGAAATGACAATCTCTTGGGTAGCAAAATAACAGATTTCACTTCCACCCCACGGGTTGGAAATGTTTAGGGGTTGCCTAGCAACATTGTCATAGATCCATATAATAAAAGTAGGATAAACAAATTTTAATAGAGCTGTCTAAAATATTCGTAAATAAAATTAAAAGTTATAACTTATTGATTTATTTTGTGAATTATTATTTTAAAAAGAGGATGTTTGTAAATAAAATAGCATACATAACTCGGTGGGAGTTTCATCACAGCCTTGCACATTACTGCTGCAGAGTCGCTTTCAGCATGAAAAACAAACCAGAAAATTATATTTTCAGAGCAGGAGTAGAAAAAATATATTGTCGCACAAATGCTTGGCTCACTATATTCGTGTTCGTTGCATTCGAATTTTGAACGCCGTTAGCGTACCAGTGGCGATGCGTCAGATGAGGCCGGGCCTCACCTCTTAAATTCAATACATTTGTAAAATTTTATATATAATTTTTTTATTAAAATGTATTGCAGTAATTTAAATCTATAATGGGTATATAAACTCACAAACAATTATTGTTACTATAATATGCCAAATAACCATTCAAATAGAGTTATTTTCACGAAAATTTACACAAAGAGGCCAAATTGTACTGTCTTCGTGGGGAATATGTAAGTGCAAGTGAGACGGGGCGATTTTTCCCCTCTACGCCCGACACTACTGCCGGTGAGCCAAGCGGTGACTCTCTCGTTGCGAGCAGATCGCAAGTGCTACAGCAGAAAATACTTGTTTCAAACAAGTATATTTATATTATTTTCAATTAGTTTTTGTAAAAACGATTTAGTAATTACTATTTATTGTTACTATTATTTTTTTATGTTTTCATAAATTTAAACTATTATTTATTGCTATTTTAATTGTATTGTTACTTGTCACAGTTTTTGAAACTAAACATTTATAAATACTTATAAACAATGTATAGCTGTTAATATATCATGAATTGTAGAATTGTACAAAAACCAACAACCAAGAAGACACAAATTTAACAACAATACGAACTATTTACAACAATGGCAATAATTTAACTGTACTGATATATTTTACGAAAAAAAGTTATATAAATAATTACTTTTGCAACCAATATTAGTTCTTTTGAATTATATTAATATAAAAAGTAATCTTACAAGCCTAAAATAGAAAAATAAAAGCATCGGAATAATTATAATGTAATAATATAATATAGGTGAGGATGAGAATTTTTGGCCTCGGTTGAATGGTGGGGAGAACGCAGTATGGTTGGGCTGCACGCTGACACGCTGCACTGTATAGCGTCTAGCCTGCCAGACGTGTTTCGTTAGCCGTTAGCCTGATAGTCTTTCGTTCTTCAACAGATTTGCTAATATGAAAGAATGCCGAATTGATTTAATGTATAAATGAATACTATATTTTTATTTTCGTATGTTTACAATACGTGTACTTGAATCGAAAAAGATTTTTTTTTTTAATATTGGCCTCATCTCAATCTAACTTTACGCACCGCCGCTGTAGCATACACATACAGATATTCATGTCAACGACGAAATGAACAAAATATCAAATTATAATAATTTAGTTTTTGAGACTGATGTTTCACAGTAGACAGTAGACACTGTTCAGTATTGAAACGAATAAATCTATTTTACCAAATTTTGTTGAATAAGAAATTATATTTTTTATCAACTCCGACAAAAGTTAACTTAGTATAGGAAAAAATTCCTTCATTCTTTCAATTTTATAACAAAATAAGAAATCTCATTATGCAGTTAATTAAATCGCTGTGTTTCTAGTTTTAATAGAGATGTCACATCCAACTAGAACTATGAGCCGAAAGAATGTTGAATCATTCATTTTTTTCTGCTGCGATGAATTTCCGTAACATACCGAGGAGGAATTTCACCTATTTCGTTTTTGTTTTTCGAGCATTTCAGACAGGTAATTTTTCAATGGAGTTCTCAGTGCTACATTTATAAAAGGAACTCATTTAAATATTAAGTCAGAACCACATGTCCAATTACCTTACAACTTTAAAAATATAAATACGTAAAAGGAAGTAAAAAATGTCCATGTTGGGCATGGACGGGAAAGCATAAGAAGAGAGTGTCTGCCGTGGAAATGAGGTATTTACGTGGTGAAATGTGGATATGTAAGACGAGATCGCGTGAGGAAGAATTTGGTGTATGAAGAATGTATGGTTAGGAAGAATGTTGTTGAGAGTATGAATGAGCCAGTTGAGATGGTTTGGTCATGTGGAGAGAATGTAGAGTGAACATTGTAAAGCATATATATCTTGGTGAAATTCAGGGTGTTCGATTGCGTGGCCGTCCAGTGTGTAAGTGGATGGATGTGATAGATAAGGTGCTAAAAGAGAGAACGTTTCCGAGTGAGAAGAGAAGAAGAGCGTGTATGAATGCGATTATGAATGTGGCCGAGGCGAAAGAAGTGTACTTAGACAGGAATGTGTGGCGAAGGATGATTGTTTCGTAACTATTACAGTGGTCCGGTTGCGGTATTTCGCTACCGAGAATCGGTCACTTTAATATGTTAAGAGAGGAATATTTGTTGTATAGTGTCAGCTTAGTAAGAATGTTGTTGAAAGAGAGAGTGATTATTTTTGTGGTTGATATTATTATTATTATTATTATTATTATTATTATTATTATTATTATTATTATTATTATAAATAAAATAAATAAAATAAATAAAATAAATAAAATAAATAAAATAAATAAAATAAATAAAATAAATAAAATAAATAAAATAAATAAAATAAATAAAATAAATAAAATAAATAAAATAAATAAAATAAATAAAATAAATAAAATAAATAAAATAAATAAAATAAATAAAATAAATAAAATAAATAAAATAAATAAAATAAATAAAATAAATAAAATAAATAAAATAAATAAAATAAATAAAATAAATAAAATAAATAAAATAAATAAAATAAATAAAATAAATAAAATAAATAAAATAAATAAAATAAATAAAATAAATAAAATAAATATATCATCACGGCATATTACCCATTGCTGGGTGTGCCAATCTGCTTTATACACAGAATTCGATAATGATGATGACATATTTGTACCGTGCGGGCGTTTACCAGGCGTCACCTCACGGGCACTCATCGCACTCATTATTATTATTATTATTATTATTATTATTATTATTATTATTTCAGGTTTGTGCTAACCCACTAAGTGGGAGATGCGTGATTTTATGTATGTATGTATGTATGTATGTATGTATGTATGTATGTATGTATGTATGTGTGTATGTATGTATGTATGTATGTATGTATGTATGTATGTATGTATGTATGTATGTATGTAAAAAATCTTATGAAATAATTATTTCCAATTCTTCAAATTCTTTTTTGTGGCTGTCAGTTTATTAAATACTTTACTTTACTCTCATTCTAAGCTCTCCCAGGAACGTCGTGAAATATATTTCTTCTTTAGTACCTAGTTAAATGAAGAAGAAAAAATCCGTTTATTAAGAAAAAGAATGTAGGAAAGGGACAACAAAAAATATCACAAAGATTAAGCTTCATGACATCTGCAGGCGAAAACATTATTGATTTGATTCTATTCTTACAAAACACCCGCGCAATATAAATCTAAATATAAAATCCAGCATAGCATATAATATTTATACTCCATATCTTGTGACTCGGTCAAGGTAAGAATAGCTGACCCCAATTTTACCTATTCTTCTTATTACTTGGCTTGATTCGGAGCTCTGGAATTTTTCATCGATTTTTCGACTAAACCATGGAGGTTATAATAAATTTAATACTTGCAGATTAAGGGCCAATTTTGTAAACGTCAAAGCCAATTTATTTAAATAATACTGGTAATAGGTACACCATCATGGATCAAGGCAAATTCCTGTTGTAAGTGCGAATTTGAAGAAGTAAAGTCGAATCCCAACGTTAATAGCAGTCCGCTGACACTTCAATGAATTCCCGCGTCTAACGGTTTTAGTTCAGCCTAACGTCGGTAGTTGCGCTGAGGTCGCCGGGTTGTTTGTGATTGTTTCAACTCGTTCGATTTTAGCCAATAAGAATTTGTTTTGTCAAACGTCAGCGAGATTCAAGTTTGAAGTTTACTTTCCGAGCAAAGATGTTTAATAAAGTAAAATCGTAAAATCTTTTGATAATCACTTATAATCTGATCTTCATACAGGGTGGGGCAGAAAAACCTATCCGATTTCAAAACGTTATAAAATTAAAACCACTCAACTTGTCAAAAAAAATTTTTATTAACATATCGCAAATTTTATGCCATTTTTAAATTTAAGTTTTGAAAAGCACATCACTCAAATGTCGTCCTTGGGAGCGGATACACTGATTTAGGCGCTCGCGGTAGCTTTCCATGACTTTCACCGTCATTTCCACAGGAATTTCTTCAATTGCCCGAGCAATTTCCCTTCGTAAAGCAAGAAGGGTCCTTGGTCGATGCTGGTAAACCTTCGATTTGAGGTAACCCCAAAGGAAGAAGTCACATGGAGTGAGATCCGGTGAGCGCGGCGGCCAGCCAAGATCACCTCTCAGGGAAATGAGGCGACCGGGAAACAGTTCCCTGAGAATGTCCATTGATCGTCGCGATGTGTGGGCGGTTGCACCATCCTGTTGAAACCACACATTTTCCACGCCATTTTCTTCCATTTTGGGTCTAAGAAAATTTTCCAGCATGAAACAATAGCGCTCGCTGTTGACCGTTACGGTTTGCCCATTTTCTTCAAAAAAGTAAGGCCCCCAGACGCCTAGGCGGGAAAGAGCACACCACACAGTCACTTTTGGGCTATGGAGGGGTTCCTGATGGATTTCTCGAGGATTTTCGTCACTCCAATATCGAAAATTCTGCCTGTTAACGGCACCACAAAGGTGAAAATGGGCTTCGTCCGTGAAGAGCACAACATCGTCGTTTGGGAGTTCTCGGAGATCGCGACACAGGTTCGTACGGGTTTCAAAATCCCTTTCACTTAATTCCTGTGCAACAACCATTTTGTAGGGATGCATTTTGAGGTCCCGGTGCAAAATGCGCCGAATACTGCGGTTGGAAATCGCCAAAGCGAGCGAATGTTTTCGCGCCGAACGACGCGGGGAACGTTCAATCGCGGCTCTCACATTGGCCACGTTTTCAGGTCCTGTTGCTGTCCTGGGACGTCCAGGCGACTTCTTTTTCAATGCTGAACTCGTCTGTCTAAAATTTGACACCCACACTTTAATCGTAGCGTGATGTGGAACAGGATCATGACGCCCGAGTCCGAAATGAATTCGAAAAGCACGTTGTGTAGCAATTATCGAACCGCCGCATTCGATAAACCGCTCAATAACAAAAGCACGATGTTCACCAGACCAAGGCATGTTGACTACTGACAAATGGCATAAAACCGGCTTTCTAACGGTTTTTACCCCACTACTCTACCTGCTCCCTCTTCTGGGAAAAAGGGATTTGAAATCGGATAGGTTTTTCTGCCCCACCCTGTATAATATACTTTGCTTCAAATATAAAGTTATGTTTCTCGTTTGTCAGCAAGTGCTTTGTATTGTGGATGCAGAATATTTCATCATGAGCATCATGAGTAAAGTAAGTATCAATTATCTATACTTATTTTAATGTTTTAAGTTTTCTTATACAGTTTTAATAAATAGTAATCATTTTAGTTAACTATATGATTAGCAAATTTTATTAAACAAATTTTTATCAGTTTGGGAACTGAAGATTAATTATCTATCTTTTTATAGAAATGTGCATACAAAGTATGTGTGACAAATACGTTACCAGTGGAAGAACGTGGTACATTATTTTGTTTTCCAAGAACTACAACATTGGCTACATAATATGAATAGGCTAGATTTAGTGGATTTACCATTTGACAAGCTTGTTCATCGATGTCCAGTGTGCATACTTCATTTTGATGATAGGCAATTTCAAACACCCGAGAAGAAAAAATTAAATTTTAGACAAATACCCCGTCCTGTACTTCCTGAAGGTATGTACTCTTAACAATTTTTATTCGGTATCTTATGTAGAAGACCGTTGTGGTATAATTTGGATTGCGTTATTATGTATATGAAACATTAATTTTTTTAGTACGTTTTCTATAGTTAAGTAAAAACTTTATTTAATATATGTGATCCTACTTTAGGTTGTAAACAAATCAAACAGATCGTAGTTATGTTATTGAAAAACTGTTTTCTTTAATTTTTGAAATATCAGATAATTAATTACACTCGCATTATAGTTATATGCTAAATTTACAATTAAGAAATATCTAATTATAGTTTCTTTCTGGTATAGGAACGATCACGGTACAACATCTTGGAGTCAAGAGGAAAAATCAGTTGACGCCGCGAAAAAAGGAAATGTGTTCCAGGCTACAAAAGACAGAAAGACTTCTGTCATTCATTAAACAGGAAAAGCGGCAAGATTCTCTTCCAGAAGTGTAAATAAAACAAAGTAGACATACTTTCAACGAAGTCATATAAATTTATTCTCGCTGATCAATTTATTAATATATACTCGGCAAACGTTTCCACTTTTCTCAAATCTTCTTCAGGGTTGCTTCAATTATATGTACATAATTTTATTGTATCTTTAGATAATTCGAAATTTCGACTGAGCATATTTTAACAAATTAACTAACGTGACTGGAGTTTTCATAATACATTTATCTTGTTTTGTAAAAAAATAAATTGTAAATAAAAAGTTTTTTACCTAATTGTTCTTTTATTTATAATATATTTCTGTAATAATTACAGTCCTTGATTTAAAAATCCCGGCAACTGGCGAACTTTCATGTATTAAGGGTGGATGGAGTTGTTATTAGTTCACCCTAACGTCGGTAGTTAGCGCTGCGTAACTGCAGTTTTAAAAATAACACTATCTGTCGTGTCTGTTGCCGTTAGGTATAGATAGTCTGTGGTTAATAGTTATTTATTATATGACTGTGGAATGTATCATATTAGTCACGAAAGAAAAAGTTTTTTTTTGTGGCTAATATACATTCCACACGAATGTATACAAAATTTTATCCAGCACTCTATTAAAAACTGCTTAAATCATTTTTATATTTTCATTCATCGTTTGACACTGACAAGTCATTTGATGTAGTATTTTAAATTACAAAGTAGCCATTGAATGTTTTTGTTATGGTGTTATTGAAAATATCTGATGTGGCCAGCACATTACCTTCCGTCAGTTCTATGTATTTGGCATAAATGTCATACAGAAAGTCCCTTGCAAAAGATTCTATTTCTTGTACATTACCTTCAGGCAGTTGTATGTATTTTATACAAATTCCATATAGAAGGTTTTTGGCAAAAGATCCTATATTTCCAGTAAAATTATAACACAAACATACTGTCAATTGCACTTGACACTGACACCTTTCAGTCATTATCTTATTAATATACATAGCAGCTGTTTCCAGAGTTATAGAATAGCTGGCTAATATATGATATTTAATTTCTTTATAATTTTTTTTAACTCTATATCCATTTAATATGAAGTATAAAATGCATTCAAATCCTGTAGAGAATACAATATTCTTTAATATATATAATAACATTAAATGTGAAAAAATGATATTTAACATCGTTTTTTCAAGAAAAACTGTTAAAATCTTCAAATGAGGGTACTACCGGTTTACCAATTATAACCAAAATCTAATCAGCTCTTCATATGGATGTAACGAAGAGGAATATGAAAGATTTATAATTTTTGGAATTGTAGTATTAGAGTTATCGTATTAGAAAATTTTGTCTCACACACACACACACACACACACACACACACGCACACGCACACGCACATACAGACATCATCATAAAAATAGTAAAATCGTATTCTAGGGACCCTAAAACGTGTTTATTCATCAAAAACACCACCGATTTTTTTGACCAAAAACAATACCTTCCTTACCTAGACGGAAGGAAAAAAATTCCTGTCATTAGGAATTATTTGAAAGAAAAATACATTAAAATGGGTGAAAATGAGGACCTTCCTTTAAAAAGTATTTACTTAGAAGCACAAGCAGCATCTTTGAATTTAATTCCGAAGCAAGTAACCACTAACTCGTGTCTCGTTTTCGTTTCATTAGCCGTACATGATAACTATCATTGGGTAAAGATAAGTAATCTATTTTAGCATAAATATTAATATTAATTTAAATACATAAGTTTCATGATGTTAAATTATATCAATAATAAAATAATTTTGTAAAATTGTTTTTTTATTTATATTTTAAAAAACACAAAAATCAGTAATAATTCCTCCGTGACTTCTAAGATATTTCCTCACGGAGTGACTAATGTTGTACATTAGTTATTTCAAATAACCATAGTAACAAGTATATTATGAGTCGGTGTTGGACAAAACAGTTTTAAAAAATCTGATGTTACCAACACTACACCTCCCGCCATTTATTTTTATTAATTTTTAAAACGTTACTATTATTAAATTGAAATGATTAATTCTTTGACAGTAACATTTATGTCAGATACATACATTTGAGATAAGAACTGTGTAACCAAAGAGTTGTTTGTTTAAAGTGTAGGCTCCGGGATTTAAATTATAGAATTTTTTTTATATTTATCCATAAAATATATAGAAAAAGTATTAATGCAAACCTGTAGAAAATTTAATAATTTAATTTTAATAATAACATAAATCTTGAAATAATATTTAAAGGTATTTTTCGAAGAAAAACTATTTTGAGCTTCAAGTAAAGTGCCATTTCCGGTTATCCGATTTACACCAAAATCGAATGGCTTCTTTCCATATCAGAACAAAGTCGAAGTGCAACGTTTCAAAATTTTTACATACACACAGACATCATCGTGAAAATGTTAAAATCGGATTCTAGGGACCTTAAAACGTGGTCATTTTCCAAAATCTCGATACGAGATTTTTAGCACGATCCCTATACCTCCCTTACTAAGGGTAGCGGGAGGTAAAAATTCCAATATTTAATTATCTACTGTAATTTTTACTATGACCTGTCGCTTCAGTTCTCAGTTTTGTGTATTTTTAAGCATTGTACAAATTTTATTCCGTTACAAGTAATAAATTAATAATTTATAAATCCGGATATAAACTTTATTAATTATAGCTGCCTTCATTAATCTTTTTTTTAATTGGAAAATGACGAATGTTTGGCTGCTATTTATTAGGTCAATATTTTAAATAAATGATCAGTATTAATGGCAAATAATTTATATTGAAAAAGATAAACCTAAAGTAACCTAACCATAATTCAGAGCTGGATTGGTAATTAATCACCAATTAAATTTTACCAAAAAAGTAATTTGTAATAATTATTATAATAATAATTAATACTAAAAAATTATAGAAAAAGTAATTGAATTTTTAAATACTGCGGGTAACGCCAGGTTACAGATAATAAAGAAGTACAACGTCGTGGTTATAACCTCTACTCGAATGTATTTTTACTTTTGTTCTAATTTATAAGTGAAGTAGTGCTACAAGCGACACCAAAATGAAGTTCTTACATATACGTTTATTTGTATTTAAATAGCCACGATTTACCTTTGTACTGGCTCGCTGATGCAATGAAATGATTAAAGATACTTTGTCTATCCATACCTTACAAGAGATTTGAACCCGGAACGATTTAGCTTATGAAGCCACTATGCTACCTGTGTCCACAATTTTTTAATATTTGAATGATTTTTTTTAAAAAGTAAAGTAATTAAAATGTCTATTACTATTCAAAAGTAATTAGTAATTGAATTACTTTTTCCTAGCAGTAATTATGTTGTAATAGCTATTAACATACCTAGGAATGTTATGTATATCATAATTGCCGCAGATGTCATTTTGAAATCCGAGCTCGTAGAACGAGGATTTTAAGACATCTAAAGCTTGTTATTATTCATAACATCCGTGGTTTGTTCAATAGTTTATCGGTTTCAAAAAATGAAGACTATATTAATAAATATTATTTTTTGAAATTATTTTGTTAATGCTACTTTCAGAATGCTATGGTTAACAGAACAATTTTTTGACATATGTCAATATGACAAATATTCAAATTATGTGCTTTATTCCTCACGTTTATTATTTTAGAATAAAGTAAATCGTATTTAGAACGATACACTAACGTTATCTGTATGTATTAATGAAGAGCATCATATTTTCATTTTATTTTATTTTCATTTTGTAGACCGTTGTTGACAAGTAAATATCCTGAAACCGGTAAAGTAATTTAATTACAATTTGTACTGAATAACTTTTTGAGAATAATTTGCCCAGATGTGTCAAAATTTAACCAACTTGAACAAAATGCTCATATTTACTAATCATTTATATTACAAAATACTGACCATTAATGTAAAAAAATACTGAGTGAGTAAATAGAAGTATAAATATTTAATAGAGACAATATATTGAAACAGTAAAAAATAGTCAATTCTACTAATTTGCTGCTGAAAGTTACATTATTCTCTAATTACAATGTAGAAAGTAATCGTGTTCACTAAATGGCCAGTCTGACCGAGTCTGAAATTGATCGAAGTCAATTACTCATCGCACAAACTAGGTTCTGTGATAAACTCTTCACAAAAACCGTATGAGAGCTAATAACGAGTTACTCGTCTTTGAAGCAAATCCCCTACTACTTAGAGCACTTTGGCGTTGCCAACAATCAGTAAAGAAGCCATTCATTATGACATATTTGTTGTTAACATCTCACTTTATTAAGTTATTCTTTATGGCTGGATGTTTTACCGAACAGGTTGTGGTTCTGATGGCTTGAATTTGGATTCGAATTCGACCGATGTCAAACTTAAAAATTATTTCTAATTTTCAAAATACAGTCGAACTTCGATAACTCAAACCATGACTTGACACAAAAAAGTTCGAGTTATCAAGACTTCGGGTTATTAAATAAAATGCATTACTTATGTATGTATGTATGTATTTATTCGAGTCAAAATCACTTACCTTATGATATATACAGATTGATGTATGTATACAGATCAAAGTTATAAACATTATTTTAGTGTAAACAGTCAGTTATTTGTGACTGACGAGAGAATTTTTTATTTTGATTTTCAATAAAAAAAAGCTTCAATGTTATTTAAACCAATATACAGGGAATCGGTTGCATGTTCATTGGTTTTTAAATACGAACGCAAAACGCCCAATGAATTTTCAACCAACTCGTTTGAAGGTGGTTGCTACAAATCATCCTCCATCATATCACTTTCGCTGTCATCTATATTGTCGAGCTCTACAGATTCGCATTCAGATTTGTAGAGCTTGACATTTTTCTAAGCTTCATATTCCAATTGCAATTGAATTTCTTCCTCAAGTTTTTCATTCATACGTTCACTTATGAAAATCAAAGGAATTTCATCCTCTTCGTCCCACTCAGAATACTGACCAAAGCCGGCTTTTTTTAAAACAATTAGAAATTGTCTTAGGCCTAACACGTCGATATTCCATGTATTGGTTATATCATCAACACAGTTCATTAATGTAATGTTTGTTTGTTTTCTTCAAAACATTTGATAGCTTTTTTCAAAATTCTGCAGCGATAATGACATTTTACATTTTGTATGACACCTTGATCAAGTGGTTGCAACTTCAATGTCGTATTAGGGGGAAAAAAGCAAGTTTGATAAATTTTAATTTTTGTTGGATGTCTTTAATTAACAAAGCATATGTTCGAACTTCAGTAGTGCAGAAACCGAACTGCCTCCATCATCATGTTATAAAAACACCTGTTACAAAATCACGTAATTAGGGGATTTCCCCCAGAATTCGACTTATTGAAGCTGGCGCTAAATATTCTGTTCGAATTATAAAGATATTCGAGTAATCGAAGTTCGAGTTATCAAGTAAAAATTACTCATAATTCTCACTCTTGGCGCTATTGCCAACCAGTTTGATTCGAGTTATCCAAAATACGAGTTATCGAAGTTCGACTTACTGAAGTTTGACTGTAGTATAAAAGTGACTCCCTCTGGTACTTTCTCTATGACGGCTTTGCAAACTCGTGAGGTGACGTCTGGTAAGTGCCTTTTATGGTGCAGGTACGAGGATTGATCAAAATATTCCCAGAATTATCAAATTTAGCACGCTAAACGTATTGAATCATTTTATTCGATTACATTTCCATGATATATGTGTCAATTTTCAGCCATATTGGTTTCGTAGTTTGTTTGGCAGGCAAATAAGTAGGACGCATTATGGTGTGCTCGGCGATTTTTATTTTATTTTGAAAACAAAGAATTTGCATTATATTTTGTGTTCAAAATGGAATAAAGAAAATTATAAGCGGTACAAGCGTTTCAAAGAGGGTTGTGAAAACATCGAAGATGGCGAGAGTTGGATGGCTAGAACATCACCTGTTACTGAAAAAAAAAAAATGAAAATTATTGTTAATAATCGTCAAATCGTTTTTAGGAGTATTATTTGGAAGTTGTACGTAGTTTGCGTAAAGTAATCTGAAACGAACGACCAGGATTATTGTAGTTATGCTCAGGGTTAGCCTGATTTAAATCATTTGATTTAAACCATGATTTAAATCAACTGATTTTATAAATAAAAATCTGATGTGGCCAGCACATTACTTTCCGTCAGTTCTATGTATTTTGTACAAATTAAAAACAGAAAGTTTTTTTTTTGTAATGATTCCATATTTCCAGTACATTACCTTCGGTCACTTTTATGTATTTTGTACAAATTCCGTACAAAAAGTTTCTTGTAAGATTCTATATATTTCCAGTAAAATTATAACTCAAACATATTATGTAAATTGCACTTTGACACTGACATTTCTCAATCAGAATTTTCTTAATGTAGTAGATGTTTCCATGTTTATGGCACAGCTGGCTGCTTTGTGAAATTTAATTTCTTTATAATTTTTTTACTCTATATCCATTGAATATGAAGTATAAAATGAATCAAATCGTATAGAGAATAAAATATTTATAATAACATTAGATGTGAAAAAGTGATATTTAACAGCATTTTTTCAAGAAAAACTGTTAAAATCTTCAAATTAGGGTACTTCCGGCCCACCAATTATAACCAAAATCTAAGCAGCTCTTCATATGGATCTAAAGAAAAGGAATATGGAAAAATAATTTTTGGAAAGGTGGTATTGGAGTTATGCGATCCGAAAAAATCGTCACACACACACGCACGCACGCACGCACGCACGCACGCACGCACGCACGCACGCACGCACGCACGCACGCACGCACGCACGCTCGCACGCACGCACGCACGCACGCACGCACGCACGCACGCACGCACGCACGCACGCACGCACGCACGCACGCACGCACGCACGCACGCACGCACGCACGCACGCACGCACGCACGCACGCACGCACGCACGCACGCACGCACGCACGCACGCACGCACGCACACACACACACACACACACACACACACACACACACACACACACACACACACACACACACACACACACACACACACACACACACACACACACACACACACACACACACACACACACACACACACACACACACACACACACACACACACACACACACACACACACACACACACACACACACACACACACACACACACACACACACACACACACACACACACACACACACACACACACACACACACACACACACACACACACACACACACACACACACACACACACACACACACACACACACACACACACACACACACACACACACACACACACACACACACACACACACACACACACACACACACACACACACACACACACACACACACACACACACACACACACACACACACACACACACACACACACACACACACACACACACACACACACACACACACACACACACACACACACACACACACATACATTACGTACGTAACATCCATCCATACATACACACAGACATCATCGTAAAAATAGTAAAATTGTATTCTAGGGACCCTAAAACGTGCTTATTCATTAAAAACTCATCATCGAATTTTTTTACCAAAGACAATACCTTCCTTACCTAAAGATGAGGGAGTAAAAATCGTTGATTTTTTCAAAGATGAAAAAAGGATTCAAATTATAATTAAACTGTATTTATTTGTTACAAAATTATTAAGAACAACAAAAATTTGTTCTGCATATAGTAATATCTAAAAATTAAATGATATTTTATCACTTTAATTTTCATATTACAGACGCGCGCGCGTGGACGCGTTACCTATATATTATACGTAAGCAACAATTCTGATGCATTATTTGAGGTTTTATTATTTAAAACAATTAAAAAAGTGCAATAACACCAACAGATCTTTAAAAATAAAAAAATAATGATTTATTTGTTTTTTTGAAAAAAACAATGTTTTTGATTTTTTAAAATAAATCATGATTTTTGCCAACCCTGGTTATGCCTCTGCCACCGTATTCGCCGAACATGTGCCCCTTCGAAAATTTCTTGTTCCCATAATCCCAAACATGAAGAAAACTATATGAAAGGACAACATTTTGCGACTATAGAGGAGATAAAAAGTAAAAGCGCTAAACCAACTGAAGGCTGTAAGTCGTGTTTTGAGAATTCGGAAATAATATAAATCAATAATTATTTGATCAATCCTAGTAAATCGCCATTACTGAAATCTGCTAATAAAAGCAAATTGGCATACCCAGAAATTGGTAATAAGCCGTGATATTATTCACTAAAAACTCATTGTTTAAATAATAGTTTCATAATGAATGTTTAAATTTTTAAATGACATATTTTATTATTATATTATTTAAGCATATAGTAAGTAAGGTAGATGTATTTTTTTGTCCGTAAAAGATTAAAAAAAAAACTTATTATCCACTCACGGAAATTATACTCGACTCCAAGCCGCCTTTGCTAAAATTTCCGGTTTTGGATTAAATAAATCTTTAATCACTCAAGCTAAAAATAACTTATGCTTAGCCATCCACAGCCATTTCGTTTTAAACGCGTATTTAATAGAAAAAGCATATCCAAATTTTGACAACTTTGTTCGAATTCTTTTGATACCTATTTAATTTCGATATGGTATTGTTCGTAAAATACGCATTTAAAATTAAGAGTCGGTGACACCGGTCTTTACAGATAATGAATTAACGAACTGGTCATTTTGAAAAGGGGTCAACCCAGTTTTACAAAATTTTACAGAAGTTAAATCAAAAATTTTTTCTTTGTCAATAAAAAGACAAAATTATTGCAAATACATTAAAGTCCGGTATTTGCAACTTTAGTTAAACTCTCTGTTAATTTAAGTATTAGTTTAAATGAAAAATGTCGCATCGAAAAATTGACAAATGCATAATTTTCACATCTTATGCTGTTGGGATTTTCAAATAAGTAAACGTTAACTAGCGGCGAATACTAGATCTACAAACAGTGGTTCACATTTGACATTTACATGAAACTACAACTATATGACTACAAAAACAACAATACTTGAATTATAAATAAATACTAATACTAATAAATGAGAAAATAATATGAGAACTAAGGAAACACAATTGACAGCAATGCTACAAATGTCAACAAAACGGGTACCATTGTTTAATGCGATCAGTGCCATCTCATACTAGAAAATCCGAATAATGTTTGATCCTATATTTTTCGTATGAACTGACAGTTAAGTTAACAGACAGTTTAACCAGAGATGAAAATACCGAGCCTAAGAAATAATTTTTAATATGCAAACTGCCCGCAACTTATTTTTCCTACAGTCTATATACAAAGTAACCATTTGCGCTCTCTTTTGTCAACGCAAAATGTCACTTTGCCGCTCATGTGCGACAATGAAAAAACGTTCGCTGTCCAAATTTCTAACTATACAATCTTGAGAAATGTCACTTGTCTACATTCTTAGTGAAAACGTTTAGTGAGGAACTAATGGCACTGTAGTTACACATTTACCACCTTCACAAGTCAATCTGACATACGAGTATAACTGCTTTGTTGGTATCAGGGTAAGCCTGATTTAAATCATGATTTAAAATCAACTGACTTTTTAAATAAAAATCGTTGATTTTTTCAAAGATGAAAAAAAAAGATTCCAAATATAATTAAAATGTATTTATTCGCTACAAAATTATTAATAACAACAAAATTATGTTCTGAATATAATTTTTCATATTAAAGACGCGCGCGCGTGTGGACGCGTTATATTATACGTATACAAGCAAAAATTCTAATACATTCTTTGTGGTTTTATTATATTATTTCGTTTGTGTTTATGAAATAAAATATTCATATTGCTTTTAAAACAAGTAAAAAAGTGCAATAACACCAGCAGATCTTTAAAAATAAAAAAAATAAAAAAATGCTGTATTTGATTTTTTTGAAAAAATCTATGATTATTGATTTTTTTAATTAAATCATGATTTTTGTCAATCCTGGTCGGTATATTGCATATGCAAACATAATGCCGCACTGCTGTGAAAATAAAATAGGGAGCCGACCCAGGTGGAGTAGCGTTGTCGCTTCACGCTCCAAAGGTCCTGGGTTTGAATTCCGGATAAGGCATGGTTGTTGTGTGTGTCTTTCATCATCTCATCTTCATCACCGGCGCATAAAAAGTGTAATGATATAAATAGTTGAAGAAAAAAATTCTCATTCCCATATAATTTCACCGCTTATAATACAATAATGTATCAAAAAGCGTGTAAATAACAAAAAAATT
Organism: Harpalus rubripes; assembly: GCA_963082715.1. NCBI lineage: Eukaryota > Metazoa > Arthropoda > Insecta > Coleoptera > Carabidae > Harpalus > Harpalus rubripes. Next base: position 97,446,304 of record OY720448.1, on the reverse strand, counting down.
TAAAAAAATAAAATAGGGCATTTATTTACAAAAAAGAAAATATAAAATGCTTAGACTAGATTGAAGCAATAGAAAATAACGATAAATTAAAATTAAATATAAAATAAATTGTGTGAAAAGTTGTGTTGCCACCTGTAAAAGTCTGGCGTGAACGCTTCTAATGGACATCCACTTTTTCACTGCCACTGTACTAGTTTAATGTAATTGAAACAAATAAATTATACAAAAAACTTATAATATTCATTACAAAATTGGCATTAATTTTTTGATAAACGAAAACTAAAACAATATCTTCAAGTCATATTTGAATACGTTCCTATATTCATTGCAAAACTATTAAGTTATTCAGTAGTACTATAAGTACAAAGTGTACATTTTATTATTTTTTGTTATGGTGGAGGATTGTAGAAAAAATCTTGTGTGTGTTTCGAGCGCAAATGGACATTGTCGATTTCGAGAGAATGCCGCGCTCCTGCGTCGCGCGTCAACAACCTCTCAATCGACAATGTCCCATTTTGCGTTCATAATACACACATAGCTATTTATGGCGAGATGAAAAAAATGAAAATTAAAAGGTTTTCAAAGATGAAAATAATACTGGAAAGTGTTCTGTAATACTGAAATTTTCTAAAGGGACGCTGGCATCAACTTTCTTATTTTAAATGGAATACCCAGCATATTTTAAATTCTGAATTCAATGATGTGCCACAAGTCAAATTTTGCAGCAAAAGACTTAATTACAGTATTTTTTAATTTTTGTGTAAAGTAACAATGAAAATACTAACCTAATTAAAAATATCGAATGAGCCGGTTTCACATTTTTTTAAAAGTATTTTAAATCAGTTATGAGCAATATTTTTTTTTGTAATAAAAAAAATATTTTCGTTTATCATGAGAGAAAGAAATTGGTCCTAGAAATAATATGAAAAACAGCCCCCCACTCCTGTGACGTGAGAGTACATACAACACGTCATTCATAGCCAATAGGAAAACAGTTTGTCCATCCGCCTACAATATTTTTATAAATACAATTAGACTATAGTTTGTCTCATTTCAGAACTCTATGTTCTCTGACTGGCGTCACATTCTGTTTCAGATTATGTGACTTTTTTAATAATAATTAATTGTAAAATTTCTGATGGATATTTCATGATATTTTCAAATTTGAGGCTCTTTAAAGAACAAATTTTTTTAAAATTTAGTTCATTGATGTCATAAAAATTCTTGCAACATACCTATTGCATCAAACATCTCTATTATATTATCAAAATTAACATTAAATAATAAATAATTAAAACATACTAATGGGCTACTTGCGTGGCACTGAAAATCCGATATACGTCACAATATACCTAAATTTATGTTGAAAAGGTCTGTAAAAATATAAATTTTATTTTAAAGAAATTGTATGTTTTTTAGTAAATTAAGAAAGGACATTCTTTGTGACGTCATTATTTTGAAGTGGAGAAAGGAAAACATATTTAAGAATGTAACCTGTAGCTGGCGTGCGAGTGCGAGTTTTAATTTGAATTTAGTTCAATTTTCTCTCACTGTCTCTCTTGTTTATTATATGCAATTAGCGTGGTTTCTATTACTTTTATTACGTATTTCGATTTGTTAAACATGATTTTGAAGGATTTTAATTTAGCTTACACTCCTACAAGATTAAAATAACAAACTAAAATATTAACCTCCAAACCATTGTTCAAACGTCAAACAGGTGATCTGTCATGTTTAAATTACCCGCACATGTCATTGCTATGGGACGTACCGATGCTATGGCTTGACGGCCATTCATTGGTGCGGCGTAATTCTATGTCATACATGGCGGTAATTTAAATATTCAAACTTCATAATTTTTTTCTGGCTAAGTAATGAAAATTTTGTGAAAAGAAAAAATATGGGTAGCAAGTTTTTATCGGCTTTTCAAAAATACTAAATAAAAAAATGGCACGCAAGTAGCCCATTGCATATTACAATAATAAAAATATCTCGAAAAATATGAAATCAGAACAATTATAGTTACGCATATTAATTGTTGCATAAATAAACAATTTCAACAAATACAGAAGCTGTCAGTTTCCAAGTTATATGATTCAATTATTTAAATAAAACTACAGCCAACTTTGTTTTTAATTTGACATATTTGAATTATTTTTTGTTACAAAATTTGACTTACATCAATGTATTCAAAATTTAACATAGAATTAAAAAATGTAAAAATATACAGGTTGTTCTATTTAATATAAATAAGAAAGTTGATACCACTTCCGTCTATCATGTATACATAAAAATGAGCTGATATTAATTTGATATAAGAAGTACCGGTAACTTATATTAATGGTGAAATTGGTAATATCCTATACGTAAAAATGAATGTGTAATGGCCCTTATTTATTAAAAGTTTAAATTGAAGTTCGCAGATCTACTCAAACTTTTAACAATGGAAAATTATACTTCGAACTTTTTTAAGTAATATTAAATTTTACACTACCGTACATGTTTACATTCAGGGAAAAATAACAAAAAATTCTTTAAAAGTTGAAAGTGGCATTTTTAAATTTACTTTTTTTACTTTCTCGTAAGAAGATTTTGTTTTCTGTTTGGATAAAGCCGCGATATTATCCAATCAAACAACAAGATCAAACTGCTCCTATTTTCACACCACTCTATAGTTAAAACGGATAGAGTATAATATAGAAATTCAAGTTTCATTTATAAAATAGTGACCGCGTTCCTTTTATCATTGGCGATGTGCAATATCAGAGTTGAAAATATTAAAATCGTAATAAAAATTATCTTACAATTTATTATTTTCCGATTGACATTAAAAGTGCAATTTTTTTGACAGCCAATAATCTGTAAAATTACAAAGCAACCGCTGTACAAACGTATAGCAACATAATTTAATGGCGATAACTTTCGAAATAGGTACTAAATTGATATTAGTTTTCACTCGGCTGTAAATCTGGTATTTTAGTGCCTAGTTAAACAAATAACAATTTAAGCAAAATATTGCAGGTAGAAATTTGTATTTTATTTTCGACAAATTGCTGCGACAAATTACATTTAATTTATTTTTAATTAAATGCCAATCAAGTCGCATTGAAAAATATGTATCATGTTACGCAAACAATAAAAAATTATTGATGCAAAATTTATTATATAAAAGTATATGAAACACAGTGAATTTTGTGCAGTTTAATAAACATCTGACTGATGATTTCATTTGTTTTATTGTCATACAACTATTGTTTTATAAATTTAATTATTACTAAATTTGTGTTGTTTGAAACAAATGAATATTAATAAGTTACAGATTGTTCGAAAGCTACAAAAATTCGATGGCGTCCATATAAAAATTAAAAACTATAATGTATCTAGTGACATCTGTGAGTTCAAGTGTACTTTGAGTTGGTTTGGACGGTTTGGACTGGCGAAGTATAGGCCAGAAAAGTAAGGTTAGAATTTGCTTTTGGCGCGAGTTCATAGTTTGAATTCCCCAGTATGGAAGTGTGATTTTACTGCCAGAAAAAATCTGATGTGGCCAGCACATAACCTCTCGCCAGATATTTTACCTGGTTGTACGCATAAAACGAAAAATATTTTTAAATACAAATACATATATTCATGTCTCACTACAAAATAATTATTTTAATATAATTTATGTACAATACCTTCGTTATTCTTTATATACGATATCCCGAATTTTTTTTCTACTTTCCTTTTCTTTTTCTTTTATTCGTCAGTTTTTCGCAAATTCCTTTTATATTCTTTTTTAGGTATATTCTTTTGCGTTGTTGACTTTTTATTTATTTTCATAATCTTCATAATGATGTACAAATATTTTTGACAGTGGCATACAAATATTTTTGACAGTGACATTTATGTGTGAATTACAAACATTTGAATTTCTTGCCTTGAATTAGTTTGATCTAAGAATTTATACATCAAATTATTTTATATGCATTTCTTTAACTCTAAATCTATAGAAGATATAATAATGAATTTATATTTATCGAATAAAGAATTGAACGTTCTTTAATACAAGTATTTACATAAATTTTCGATAAATAATATTTAGATGATTTATTTCTTGTAACTACTATTTCCGGTTGTCCAATTGTTGACTCGACTCTTCCCATTATTGTTAGATTGAGGAATCCGTAGTTAAAAATGTCTTAAGTCTTATAGTATTTGAGTTATGGTGAATCCGACATCCACACACACACACATTGACACACACACACACACACACACACACACACACACACACACACACACACACACACACACACACACACACACACACACACACACACACACACACACACACACACACACATACGGACATCATCGTAAAAATGTTATAATCAGATTCTAGGAACCTTAAAACGAGCTTATTCACTAAAATCTGGATATGCGATTTTTAGCATGAATACAATACCTCTCTTAGCGAGAGCTAAAAAGATATTTTGTAAAAGAAATTAAGCAGTTCATGTTAAGCATTTTATAGTTTGTTTATTCAATAATAGATTGCAGCTGTTTAAAATCCTTGAAAAGGTAGAGTAAGAAAATAATTAGAAATTAAAATTTTAGGTATAAGTTAAAATTCCGTATGTCGTGGATAGTTCCTCACCCGTCCGTAAATAGGTCAAGTGCAACACAAGCTATGCTGCGATTGGGTGCTTACCGAAGTTGTAGCACCAATCGAGATATACGTTTATTGAATTATGTAGTGTTGTATTTTTATTTAAATAAATATGAAGTGTGCACAGTTCATGTGAATATTATTTTACAACTCAGTAGATAAAGGATCGGTCTAAGTGGTACATATAATGTTTTGCATAAGAGATTTATTTTTATGAGATTTTTCAGCCTTTAAAGTCGAGCAAAAATTTTCTTGGTAAGAAATATATGGGGAGTAAAATTATGTTCTGAGTTTGAAGTTGGCGCCTAAATTTCACCGTTTCTATTCATCAGTCAGTTAGATTTTAAATGTTGTATTGTACGGATGTAAAATATGTGGTATTTTATAATTATTTCGGAATAATAAAAGGGTTATTAAAATTTTAAAAATAAAATATATATAAATATGTATGTAAAATGGAATAAACGACTGATGTTGATGGGAGGAATAATAGCAGGAATGCAGTCTAAATTTGTTTATTATTTAGTCTGAGGCCAACGTTTCGCTGCTACTTACAGCTTTATCAGGGCAAACATATTGTTATCGTCGAAAAATAAAAATTGTATGACAGTATTAACAATCGTCATTCAGAAGACTTAAATAGCTTTTTCTTAATTTTATTAAAAATGCGATGTGTAAAATTTTTTTTTTTAACAAGAACTAGATGTTTGAACAAATATATTTCATTTTATTTATTATATTTTAACGCCTTAGTCTTTTGCCCTGATGAAGCTGTAAGTGGCAGCGAAACGTTGGCCTCAGACTAAATAATAAACAAATTTAGACTTCATTCCTGCTATTATTCCTCCCATAAATATGTATATTACGACGGCATATTGCACATTGCCGGGTGTGCCAATCTGCTAAAAATATTAAGTTGATTAATTCTGCTCAGAAAATTAATCCTAATATAAAACAAAAACTTTGACATCATAACTCGAAACCTAACAACGATACAAAAATATGTGAACATCGCCGTTCGATAGATAGAGCATTAAAAAAAAGAGCAAACCAAAATCTAGTATTATTTAAAAACTGCAAAAAAAAAATTGAAGAAATAAGAAAGAGGAAAGGTAACTGCCTTGGACATATTCTAAGCTTTTTTCCCTGTTTTCATTAAGAAAATATATTACTTCCCGATTCTTCCAAATGTTTCTTTTTGACATAATTCAATTCTAATCATATACGGTTTGACTGTTAAAATGCAGCTGACAGCTAACCTCTAACGAGAGTGAATTATACTTCGATCGGGTTGAGCCCGGTTGAGCACTTATCCCGTAAACTCAATCCGGTCGAACAAACTCAACCCATTTGTACTTTAGGGTCGAGTTGAAAATTTCAATCCGGTTGAAAATGCGTTTATTCCGATCATTTCAAACGGGTAACTTCAATCGGAGCGAATCAATCCATTTTCAAGCTTCAATAATTATTTAATTCTTTATTAAACATTGTTTCACTAAATAAAAATGAGAAATTTAATTTATAAATTTTGTAAATATGAAAAATTATTCCCCTATCTCATTTCTGGTACGTACAGTATACATAATAATTAAACAGACCGAAATCTTACAAAACTAGAAATTATACAGATAAACCGGATTATTTATCATTATACTGGATACATCATACATTACACGTTGCACTGCACGCCTCTGAGTACATAATTTAGTGAAGTTATTTATCTGTAATTAATATTATACTTGACAGCTAATAGATGACGTTGAATAGACATCTTTCGTGAACCAGAATATACCATTCATTGGACTACATATCCTTCACATTAGCAAATTGCTTTCAATCACCCTTCGCTCCTATCGTAATAATCTATCGCTTGAAATAGGTCACCCATTTGCTCGTTACCTAAATTACAATTTCGATGTCGATTAGGAATCTGGACTTCATTCTTGCGATAGCTCTGAAATAATTATTCACCGTGAGCTTTAGCGGCATCTAATAGCGGATTAAATATTCTTAAGGCCCCACTATTAAAAATATACTATTACTTCCCGTCATACCGTAGGTAAGGGAGGTAATGTTATCGGTCCAAAAATTCGATGGTGAGATTTCAGTAAATAAGCATGAATTATAGGGTCCCCACAACACGTTTTTACTATTTTTACGATGTGTGTGTGTATGTGTGTGTGTGTGTGCGCGCGCGCGTGTGCGCGTGTGTGCGTGTGTGCGTGCGTGCGTGCGTGCGTGCGTGCGTGCGTGCGTGTGTGTGTGTGCGTGCGTGCGTGCGTGCGTGCGTGCGTGCGTGTGAGTGTGTGTTTGTGCGTGCATGTGAGTGTGTGTGTGAGTGTGTGTGAGTGTGTGAGTGTGTGTGTGTTAGTGTGTGTGTGTGAGTGTGTGTGTGAGTGTGTGAGAGAGTGTGTGAGTGTGTGTGTGAGTGTGTGTGTGAGTGTGTGTGTGTGTGTGTGAGTGTGTGTGTGAGTGTATATGAGTGTGTGTGTGAGTGTGTGTGTGAGTGTGTGTGAGTGTGTGTGTGAGTGTGTGTGAGTGTGTGTGAGTGTGTGTGAGTGTGTGTGTGAGTGTGTGTGTGAGTGTGTGTGTGAGCGTGTGTGTGAGTGTGTGTGTGTGTAACAAAATTTTCGTCTACGATAACTCTAATACTACAATTCCAAAAAATTATAATTCTTTCGTATTCCTCTTCGTTGCATCCATATGAAGAGCTGATTAGATTTTGGTTATAATTGGTCAACCGGAAGTACCCTCATTTGAAGATTTTAACAGTTTTTCTTGAATAAACGATGTTAAATATTATTTTTTCACCTTTAATGTTATTATAAATATTAAAGAACATTGTATTCTCTATACGATTTATACTTCATATTAAATTAATATAGAGTTATAAAATTATAAAGAAATTAAATTTCATAAAATAGCTAGCTATGCTAGAAACAGCTACTATATTAAGAAAATTCTGATTGAAAGATGTCATTGTCAATTGACATAGTATATTTGTGTTATAATTTTACTCGAAATATAAGATATTTTTGCTCGAAACTTTCTGTATGGAATTTGTATAAATAAATAAATAAATATATCATCACGGCATATTACCCATTGCTGGGTGTACCAATCTGCTTTGTACGCAGATATCGGTAATGATGATGACATATTTGTACCGTGCGGACGTTTATCAGGCGTCACCTCACGGGCTCTCCTTGCTGGCGTGGAGAGTGCACCACAGGGGTCAATTTAGTACAACTGTCGAAAGGTAATGTACATACAAGAAATTTAGAATTTTTTGCAAGGAACTTTCTGTATGCATTTTATAGAAAATACATAGGCATTTACGAAAATTCTACCGGTAGATATCGCATCTACTGACTGTGTTCGAAAACACGAGTGGTAAAAATTTACCGTGTTTGAATATTGTACAATATCTACCAGATCCATCTACCGGATTCATGAAAAATATAATCTCAAAAAGAAGGTAGTGATGCAAAGCGTAGCGCGCGCGTTAAAAGTTTGTTAACTATATCAAATTTTTAACCTGTTTCAAATTTTCAATTTTTTTTATAGGTTATGGATCTACCCTGTTTACCTCTTGCGTTCTTAAAATATCGATTCCGGTATCTATAACCTGATAAACAGCTGTTTACCGGTAACAGTTCATCGGTTGAATTTTCGTAAATGCCTCATATAACTGACGGAAGGTAATGTGCTGGCCACATCAGATATTTTTGATGTTGTGTTTGTCTTTGCAAATTTGTTACGTTTTGATTTAGTTCAAATGCCGTCGATATCAACAACATCTGGTAAAGGTGCGTCCATAGATAAATTAGTAATACTAATAAGCGATGATGATATACCTACTCATACATATTTTTATTTATTAGGAACAATTGATAGTATATTACTTAATGAGCGTAAAATGTAGGGTACATTACACGAGGATTAAGTGTGGAATAGTAATAGTACTAAGTAGTACTGTAATCATCGGAATGTAATACACCCATTTTACGCGAGTCAAATACTATACTTTATCTACAACTATCAATTTTACGAATTACAAATGTATAATATTGTGGGTGATTCAATATGTCAAATGTCAGATGTTGCATAAATATTTATTTTATTTATATTTTATAATATTCATTACTTTACTTTCCTTATAAATATTCAATATTATAATTTCTATTAAGTGTCCATACAATAAACTTTTCTGCAATTATTTTAATTGCCATTGTCTGTCTGGCAATGAATATTTGTTTATTATTGGGAAGTTGGGATCAATATCTTGACAGCAAATTTTCCTGAGACAATTTTCTTCAAACTATTTTTCTTACGATCATTTTCGTTGCTATCAATATAATAAAAAACTCTAATGTGACCAGCACATTACCTTCTGCCAGTTCTATGTATTTTGTACAAATTCCACACAGAAAATTTCTAACAAAAGACCCTATATTTCTATTAAAATTATAACACAAATTTCACTTGACAATGACATCTTTCAATCAGAATTTTCTTAATAGAGTAGCTATTTTCATAGTTATAGCATAGCTGGCTAATTTATGAAATTTAATTTCTTTATCATTTTTTAACTCTAGATCCATTTAACATGAAGTATAAAATGCATTCAAATCGAATAGAGAATAAAATATTCTTTAATATTTGTAAGAACATTAAATGTGAAAAAGTGATATTTAACATCGTTTTTTCAAGAAAGACTGTTAAAAGCTTCAAACAAGGATACTTCCGATTTACGAGTTATAACCAAAATCTAATCAGCTCTTCATATGAATGTAACGAAGAGGAATATGAAAGAATTATAATTTTTGGAATTATAGTATTAGAGTTATCATCGTAAAAATAGTAAAATCGTATTCTAGAGACCCTCAAACGTGCTTTGTGATTAAAAACTTATCACCGAATTTTTTAACCAAAGACAATACCTTCCTGACTTAAGGTGATGGAAAGTAAAAATTACCTATGAACCAGTATACATCAAATGGTATTGTAAGAAATTTGCAAAATAATGAATTTTATCCTTATCGATTTTTGGTGGCTCCGATTTTGATGTCCAAGACACCAACGAGCCTGTTGCATCTACGCCACTGGTATAATGGTATCATCCCATACGTTCAATACAATCCATTTAACAATATGGGGTATAGGGTACTGCTACTAATAGTGTTCACTCAGACACAAAGGGATGCACGTGCCCACAATACTGTTAGTCTAACCTGATCGCTAACGAGATGGGAAGAGCTGTGGTCAAGCCGATAACACCGGAAGGTAGAAGCGAATCTATCAGCAGAGTTGTTGTTGAGAATGTTTATCTCAGATACATATACAGGGTGTTAATACTAAGTCGTCACACCCGAAAATGGTAGTTCGAACTCGGTAAAACAAACAACTTTTCTTAGTTCCAATTTTTGATTTGTTACCCCGGTTCGTATAGTTATTGGAGTTTTTGTTTTTCGAAAAATCATCATATCTCCCTTATATTAAGGGTTATTGAAAAAAAATCTTTTCAAATTACCTTTAGGTCCTGTAAAACATTTGCAGTTACAATAACCTTTTATTTTTTCAAATGACAAAAAGGCGGTCAATCAAAAATTTCAAAACAAGATTTTTTGATAACCATTCCATCGATTTTCGAAAGTGAAATATTTATAAAATCCTTAAACTATCTACTACAACATTAGTCCCAAACATTTATTTCAATGTACCTACTTTAACTACAATGCAAGCCCGGCAGCGTGTTTCTGTCATTTTTACGTACAAATTATGCAAAATACGCAGACGAATGAATAACTTTAATGTATTTCAATTTTAATAAAGACTATTTTGGATACATTTTAAAAAAAGTTTAGGACAATTGTTGTAGTAGATAGTTTAAGGATTTTATAAATGTTTTCTATCGAAAATCGATGGAGTGGTTATCAAAAAATGTTGTTTTGAATTTTTTGATCAATCGCCATTTTGTTATTTGAAAAAATAAAAAATAATTGAAAAGAATTTTTTTTTATTCAATAGCCCTTAAAATAAGGGAGATATGACAATTTTCAAAAAACAAAAGAACTCCAATAACTATGAACCGGGGCACCAAATCAAAAATTAGAACTAAGAAAAGTTGTTTCTTATAATGAGTTCTAAATACCATTTTTGGGTGTGACGACTTAGTATTAACACCCTGTATATGTATATATATATATATATATATATATATATATATATATATATATATATATATATATATATATTATTGTTTACCTTTTTTCATTCTAAAGAGGTTTTATAGTCCAAGAAATTTTTAATTTTATCTCAAAGTAATTGCAACAAAAGCTTTTTTACGGAATACTGTCCCGAAAACTGCACTGCAATTAGGAAAAATGGCAACATATTTAGGTTTTTGGCCATTTGCTCATCACAACTATGAAAAATATTTAGATTATTCAAAAAATAAATATTACACGTATCTAATACTTATGCCCGTTTGCAGAAACGTTCATCAACGCTTTGTTTAATTTAACGGATCATCAAAACGAACAAATGCAACAAGATTTTTTGACAGCAATGATTTAAATGTCATATTGTATAAACATAATTTGAATTTAAATCTGCTGCAAATATTTCACATTCAACCTTCAACAATACAAGCATTATTAATGCATTGGATTTGTTATTTATTTATATGGAATATTCGAAATCCAAGAAAATATAATTCAAAATAAAATAAATTATTGTTAAATATTAATACAAAATGAATAATTAAAAACTTGATATATTTATGTAATATATTATTATTTTTTTATATTATATTATAATTACATAATTATTGCAATCATTATTTTTTTAAATATTAACACTTGCACTATACCTTTTCAACTTAAATTGCAGAAAACACATATTTAATACCAGGGAAAGGATATTAATTTTGGAAAAAGTAACATCAATTTCAGTAAAGTAACATCAATTTGAGAAAAAGTAAAATTAAGTTCAGTTTTAATTTTAGTAACAAAAAATAAACTGGTGCAGATTTAATTTTAAGGTTGTCACTTTTATGTGTATAAGAATAGGACACTATACAAACTGAATTTACATTTTCTGAAAATGAATTTACTTTTTCTGAAATTGAAGTTGAAAAAATATAGATAAAGACAGATTTACTTTGTTTTTTATTTGTTTTCAGGAATATCTGTTTTTATAACGTATTACCAAACTCTTATTTTGTGTAGGTAATTTATACTTTAGTTTTTGATCTTCGAACGATATTACAATAGAATATAATACAGCAAAATTTAATTTAACTCTGCATTATCATTTTCACTGTTCCATGCTTTTTAGTTTTCACCGATATTATATCGTAGCACGCTAAGCTCATCCGGAGTTAAAAAGATAAACAAAACAAATTTAATCTGCATAGTTTTTTCGAATGAACAGACATAACGCCGGACAGTTTTGTGTAATCATGCCTGCTAGATTAAAACAGGAAATACAATTTAGAGGTTAACGCCATAATGAACGCAAAAAACATATTTCATGTATGTATTTATATTCAAAAATCTAATTTATGTTAAGAGAAAACCTGCTCTAAAATATGACGTAAACATTCAAATCAATTGTTCCTGTATTAGAACTATTAACATTTTTAAAAAATCAACATATGGCACGCATACTTCCGATATTACCTTGCATTTTAAAATAAAAATTATTGAAATCTATTAATATTTGGCTTTGATTTTAATGGCAAGAAATACTACTGAATTTTAGTTTTGCCATTAAAATCAAAGTCCATTTTTAATACAGGGAATTTATTTTAAAATGCAATATATGGTCATCATTTATATATTTTTTCTTGACAAAAAATCTTCTAATTTTTATTGTGTTTTGAGGTTTTATATTTAAATAAATAAATATATCATCACGGCATATTACCCATTGCTGGGTGTGCCAATCTGCTTTTGTACGCAGATATCGGTAATGATGATGACATATTTGTACCGTGCGGGCGTTTACCAGGCGTCAACTCACGGGCACTCATTGCTGGCGTGGAGAGTGCACCATAGGGGTCAATTTTGTGTTATATTTAAGTTTGCTTTTTCCTGTCCGAATCGACTAGTTTTTAATAAAAACTGATAACACTGAAAAGAAAATGTACACACTTTGACAACAACATGTTTCGGAAACGTCAAAAAAGTTCGCTTATCAAAACTCACTTACTTGTAAAAATACGACATCTTATTGGCTTAAAGGGTGCGAATTTTTTTTTGGTAACTAGGTAGAATTTGGATTGGCTTATAAATTTATGAATGAAATAGTCAGTTTAATATCAACCACTTATAACACGATACTTGTACCGTTACTTAGAACTTTACGGGCGAGCACGGTACCTAACGAGCGAGAAAGCGAGCTTGTTATCCGTGCGAGCACGTAAAATTCGGGTAACAGTTAAGCATTGTACAATGTTTTATGATATACTGAATCGTAAATAACTTGAAAAAAATTATTGAAACACACCCCAATACATTAAACTATTTGATCGAAATAGTCTTTGAAAACATGGAGAAATAACGAACAAACAGAACTATATATATATATATATATATATATATATATATATATATATATATATATATATATATATATATATATATATATATATATGTTGCTATGGTTTCAACAGCCTGTAAATTTTCTAACGGGCGGAGCCCGTAAAAACCTTCCTAAACACTAGAGACAGAGCTCTGTTATAAGTGGTTTACGATTCAGTATAACGTAAAAAATATAAATACTATTTTATAGGGACTTTTAAGAACTAGCGCATATTCCAGTTTTTCGTTAAAAGTCTATTCACCAATGTCTCTGGCACTCACGTCATTGTGCGAGAGAGAAAACTTTTCAAGTCACTTGAAAAGAAAAACTTCATCGTGTAATGCACGCTTAATTCAAAAAAGAGAAAAATTAAATTAAATTTAAATAGAAATAATTATTTCTTCCATCTTTAACAAAAATTATAAGCATTTTGTGTATGATTATTTTATGGTAATCAAATTGCAACTATTAAGCATTTTTTTGATATAGTCAAAAATCTTTTTCTCATCTAAAGATGTAAGCAGAAGCAGATATTAGAGGTGGGCGCGTGAGTAACTTTTTGTGCACGATCACGCACGCTCACGGAACTAAAAATGTAATCACGACCAATCACGCACGACTTTTTATGTTTGATTCACGATCACTCACGCTCACGATTTTATTTTGGAACTCACGCCCGATCACGCCCGGCAGGTCACGTTCGTGTCACGTAATTGTTTCTATGTACATTTAAGTCTGTTTAACACAATCATAAGTTGTCATCAAATTTGTTAATAAATTGGTAATAAGTTAGGTAATAGATTGTTTTCATTGGAAACGAATGTTTATCGACAAATAGGTTGTTCTATTCCATCACAAATATCATTATAAATTTGGTAACAAATTTTTTAACAAATTTCTGATCGTGTCAAAAGGGCTTAAAGATTTGTATAACTTTAGTGAAATCGGAGAAACTGTGAATACAATTTTGCGTACAACAATAACACTATTTTTATGCAAAAAATACAGTTGATGACGTATTTGGACACAAAATATAACAAGAATGTAAAGTAAAAGATGGGAATTATAAGACAATTTTTTAAATAAAAAATAGAAGAAAACTTGTACTCACGCCCGATTAAATTTCAATCACGCCTGATCACGCACGATAATTTTTTCGTGCCTCACGCTCACGTCCGATCACGACGCAAAATTTAAATTATATTCACGATCACGCGGGTCACGTCGTGGCCCATCGTGACCCGACAAAATCACGGCCCGCGCCCACCTCTCAGATATATTCACGGAGTTTTCATAGTAAATATTTAAATTTGTTGGCACTCGTTACAAGAAGTTAAATAGTTGGACATGGTTAGAGTCCCGACCGCGTGACCGTGTTAAAAAATTAAAGTTTTGAAGAGGCGTGGAGGCCTAATTAAATCGCGATGAGGCGTGGTTTGGTAACGCGGTACCGTTGTTGAACTCCTTACTTAGCTTAGTATATTTCTCTAAAAACAACAACAAAAACCTATACCTAATGCACAAAACTCGGCAGTAAGGGAGGTATAGGGATCGTGCTAAAAATCGCATATCAAGATTTTGGTAAATGACAACGATTTAATGTCCCTAGAATCCAATTTTAACATTTTCACGATGATGTGCGGGTGCGGATGAAAAAAATCCATTAGATTCTGTTGTAAATCAGATAACAGGAACTGGCACTTTACTTGAAGCTCAAAATAGTTTTATTCAAAAAATATATTTTAATGAAATTTTTTCAAGATTTATGTTATTATAAAAATTAAAGATTATTAAATTTTCTACAGGTTTATCTTTATGGATAAGTTTTTAAAATAATCTATTTTATAAATCCCGTTGCCTATGTTTTAAAGATGAACAAAATGCCTTAGATACATAATTTGACACATGTTACATTCTGTACGAATTTATGTAATAAATAAATAATTACTGAAGCTATTAATTATATTAAAATAAGAGTAAATAAAATATAAGTACATTATTACTGACCAGCTAATATCGGATTTATAAAAAATATCTGTAAATTGTTTATAATTTGCGATTACAAGTATGTTAAGGTTAAATTCTTTTCCTGCTTCATTCATTAAATAGTTCGTTGCATAATAATATAATATGTTTTATATTTCTTTTTAATATATTATCTTTGACGCGGAACTAGCACGAAGCACAGATTGTTACAATGCAATACGAACGATAAAGAGAGCGGTACGGGAGCGAGGGTTTTGTATCGTGTAACATTTCGACCGGGTGGGATTCGACGGCGTGGAAATATTTGAATATCTGTAGAACGGACAAAGTGGTGGGGATACATTTCGACCGCGTGGGATTTCGACCGGGTTGAATTTCGACCGCGTGGAATTCGACCATGCGGGATGCTTCGGCGCCCTATTCCTGTATTCATTGAAGATTACTCCATTATGTTATATATTATACTCATTAATTATTATAGAAAAGAAAATCTGTTAATCAGAAAAACAAATCTAATAAAAGAAAATATAATGAAGATGAATATAAAGAAAGTAAGAAGCAGAAAAATAACATTTATAAAATACAAAAGAGGCAGCAAGAAGAATATAGAGAAAATGAAATTCAAAAGAATATATAAAAATATTAAGGAAAAATTCACAATACACGAAAAAATAAATAGTCCACCCGTGGGCTCATCTTTCTAAGGTCAACGGATCAGAAAAAACATTAAAAGCACTTTAAATTCTGCTCATCGCACTATCTTACTTATTAAATTCCACATAGTCAATAACCGCAGTGCGCTCAAGCTCGTAATATCTAAATTCCATCGTATAACCCCAGATGAAATCTTTCGGCACGCCACTGCACCTGAAAATGTAAAGCGCATTCTTCGCTGATTGATCATAACTTCACTTCGATTCACGCACGCTTCGAGATGAGCGGTTTCATTTTTCCAAACTAATTCAATTAGCGCTTATGTTCATTAATGCTGCTCGTCTACTCACACGTGACGTCATTGGATAACATGCACAGATATGGCGAGATGTGGACGGTGACGTCAACGAGTAACTGGATCTTTTCTATGGGTCCGTTAGGTAAATTATAATAATCACTCTTCATTGTGTTCAACAAGAGTGAAGTAATTTTTATGGATGGAACGGAAACCTACGCAAATATTTCTTGTCATGAGATGTAATTTGATATTTGCTATTTTAATTAAAATATTTGAGAAACACATCATTGCAATAAAGTAATAGTATATTACGAATCCAGTTCGGGGAAGACTGTCATTTTACTGGATAAAGCAAGTGGTAGGCGATTCCTGAAAGCCACTGTGTTTCTAAAATTGGTGATCAACTTTTAACAATTTGTTGGAGAGGTATTTTCAAATGAAAAATATCATAAATTTAAGACCGACTTCGTCGTCTACAGAAGTACCAGCACCAATATATCGAAAATGTCCTTAGAAGTATATATTTTGAACTATATCTCTTTCTCTAGTTTAAAAACGATAAAAAATTTAATGGGGGAGTTTAGTCATGTTGAAATGTAATGATTTTTCCACATTACTGCAATTCTGTACAGGTGTCTCATTTTCGATGTTTTTTAAGATATTTCGGGTAACATTAAAGAAAGAGCAAAACTGTTTGCACATTGCAAATATTACAAATCATCATTTGTTTATTTTGATTCAATATCTAGTAAATTATGTTCTCAAAATTATTCGTAACCAATTATTTTCGGGTTAGTTAAATTACTATTTATCGATGTTAAAGTTGGCCTTGACACAATCCGAAAAAATGGATTAATATGCTTTTGAAGTAAATAAATTGAAAAAATCTGATGTGGCCAGCACATTACCTTCCGTCAGTTCTATGTATTTTGTACAAATTTCATACAGAAAGTTCCTTGCTAAAGATTATATTTATTATACTTTACCTTCCGGCAGTTGCATGTATTTTATACAAATTCCATTCAGAAAATTTATAGCAAAAGATCCTATATTTCCCGTAAAATTATAAGACAAACACACTATGTCAATTTCACTTGACACTGACATCTTTCAATCAAAATTTTCTTAATATAGTAGCTGTTTCCATAGCTATGGCTGCTTTATGAAATTTAATTTCTTTATAATTTTTTAACTCTATATCCATTTAATATTAAATATAAAATGTAGTCAAATCGTATAGAGAATAAAATATTCTTTAATATTTATGATAACATTAAATGTGAAAAAGTGATATTTAACATAGTTTTTTCAAGAAAAACTGTTAAAATCTTCAAATGAAGGTACTTCCGGTTGTCCAATTCTAACCAAAATCTAATCAGCTCTTCACATGGATGTAAGGAAGAGAAATACGAAAAAATTATAATTTTAAGAATTGTAGTATGGGAGTTATCGTAGACGAAGATTTTGTTACATACACACACACACACACACACACACACACACACACACACACACACACACACACACACACACACATACATACACACAAACACACACACATACAGACATCATCGTAAAAATAGTAAAATCGGATTGTAGGGATCCTAAAACGTGCTTATTCATCAAAAACTCACCACCGAATTTTTTGACCAAAGACAATACCTTCCTTACCTAAAGGTGACGACGGAAGGTAAAAACGAGTAAAACTGAACAAATGCTATTAAAAATATGCAAATGTTAATCTGTAACAGATTTTTTCATTTGTTTCAAATAATTTTAATTTTTTTCAACCCAATAAATTAATAATTATCTCATATTCAAATTTAAATAAAAAAAAAAATGTAGACGTTATATATCATAGAAAAGCTTATAAAATAAGCAAAAAACGAGAATATTTTCAACATTTTTTCCCATTTAAAAAATCATAAGTTTGTGTTATATCTCGAGAATTATTAAGATTTCAAAAAATCTAATTACGCCATTTTATTCTATTTCAAAAACGGTAAAAATTTTGTAAAAACATTTTTTCTCTATTATAATAAATAAGAAATGATATATTTTCAAAATGAACGAAAAACGAGTTTTTGCCTGTAGCTCAGAAACAAAAGAAGATCGAAAATTCCTGTGGTAACTATTAAACATTTCTGGAAAAGTTGACCCTGGAATGTGCAAACGGTTTGGCTCTATCATTAATATTACCCGAGAAACATTAAAAAAAATATCGAAAATGAGACAGCCTGTACATGCAATATTACTATAACTGCAATAAAAGTAATAAAATATAGCGTATTTTTTGTACAAACCATATTAAATTTATTACTGGGAAAACTTGGAGAAAAACAGTCTGATGAAAACGTTTGAAAATTGTTTTAATACGTTTCGGCACCAAATATGCCTTCTTCGGGAAATGTAAACTTACAGAGTTGTTTCTGAAGATGAACTGTATGGTTTACATTTTTCTAATAATAATTTGGACAATATACTTTTGTAATTAAACATTTTTTTAAAAAAAACTTTCAACTCAGTAAGTTTACATTTCCCTGAAGAAGGCATATCTGGTGCCGAAACGTCGGCTATGTAATAAAACAATTTTCAAACGTTTTCATCAGACTGTTTTTCTCCAATCTTTCCCAGTACTACTTTGATCCAGTCGAGGAATACATATATTAAATTTATTGTTAGTTAAATCGCCCGCAATACGATGACGTATGCGGCATCTTTGGTTCGCCTTAGTTGTCCGCTACGAGTGCTAGTTTAGAATAAAACATAAACGTATATCTTATATATTTGATATTAAAACGTCAAATGTCAATGTCAAATCGCAAAAAGGAAATTATTTGATTTTAAATATGTAAACGTAAAACCTACAGAATACGATAAACAGAAATTAAATTGTCAAGTGTCAAATGTAAACAAACAGGTGGCCGTGTTTTGCTTCTGTCTCCGTGAAGCACGTTTTGGGCAAGTCGAAACCTAATTCGCACATAGTTGATGTTATTGTACGCCATAATGACGGGAAGAGAATATTGCAAAAGTTTAATTTTCTTTCTCCGGTATTTTTTAAATTTTACAAAATATATGTAGAAATAAAAACGCTTTAGATTTAAAACTCCCCCATTAGAAAACTTGGTAGGAGTATATTTGAAACAACACATCATATAAGAAAATTATTTGGACATATACCAACATTTACTTTTACTAGAATTTAAGTATTATGTTTGGTGCAAATGTTTTGACGTAATCGTCATTTCGGTATAAGAAGACAGGACCCAAATACGTGTACCTAACCATTATCTGAGCAAAATACCAGTGTAGATGTCAATACTATCAACGAAAGTCAATCGCGTGTGTGTTCGCGTGTTTATAAACACAATACACGTGATCTACAATATGTTCACACATCCACACACACGAAAAGCTTGGCAACTGTAAACTGTAATGAAGATTATGTAAACAACATGACAACCATATAATATGGAAAATTCTAATAACTTTATTTTATTACCCGTCGTCGCGATACTTCCCTTACCAAAGGAGATAAAAAGAGTTTTTCAATATTTTTCTTTCTCCAATAATCATATTACAATTTTCTTTGAAGTGTATTAATTTAATGATTCAATGTATTCTACATGACGGTAATGCAAAGTGTATTTCCATTTCGTGATGCAATATTCCTTTTTGTAGTTACGTTCCTTTTAGAGATAAAATAGTCCGTCTACTTCTTTTAGGTATAAAATATAATTTTATTAACATTTTGCATACCTGCCAAGCAGTCGAGCATACAGAAAAATAATATTTTTATACTTTTTATTTACAAATAAAAGAAGGAACTAATAAACTTACGGAACTAAGTAATATTATTTTCTACGAATGTACTAAATCTTTCTTACTTGATAATTCGTTTTTTTGAAAACAAAGCAACTAATGATAAAATAAGAATTATATTACAATAATTATTAATAAATGGTTTTCATTTAATTGTAGAATATAAATATTATAAAAATAAATTGAGATATTACGGAATATTTGCTTAATTTTTTCATAAGGAGGTTATTCAGACTTTAACATAATTAATAGAGAAAATATCCCTCATCCTGTCGATAGGATGTCACTCAAATTAATTACATTACTTCTTTATTCTCTTCTTTATTTCCAAAGCCGCAAGTAGGTACTCCTTCCGCAATCGAATCGTCTACACTTTTCCAAATGAACGAAAATAGGCTCTACATTTTTACCAATAGATCTTTTCAATTTAACGACTATCTCTTTCTATCGCTGCAAATAGTAAGTAAAATGACGCCAACAACTGCCAGTTGATCTGTCAAACGAAACGTCAAAAATATTGCAGTCATTAAAATACCTGTATTCTCGATGAAAATTTGCATCGTTAGACATTTTAGATTCAATAAAATCTTTTGTAACTTCTTTCAAGAAGTTTTTTTAAAGTAACTTTTCTCACATTTTACGTCTAAATTTTTTAGAGACACCATGGTAAGCGCATATCCATAACTCCTGCCATTTGTTTTTACTACGCGCAGATCCCCGTTGCACATATCTTCTATCTCTTTAAATTGAAAAGATCTATTATACAAAATCTGTTACTTATTTTTAACATATTTATTAAGAATTCTTGATACGTCAGTAACTATTTATTTTTGCAATATTATTGTTCTTATATCTGTGGCAAAGCTATAAAATTGTTGATTTTTGGTTAATTTAGAAGTTAATTTTTGGAATAAACAACAAATATTTTAAAAAATTAAAAAAGTTACGTACCTAATTTCATGTTTTCTAAAAACGAAGGTTTAAATTCTATTACAAATGAATGACAAATACAGGAATTATTAGTAAAAACCTGAATCGTGTTTTGTGTATTTTTAACGCTAAAGTATAAATAAAAAGTTATAGACATAATATCAAGTTTTTTAATAACATGATAAAAATTCGTAACAGGTTTTGCATAATTTGCAAAAATTTGGAGCCCCTTTTCGTTCATTTGGAAAAGCGTAGACCGAGATGCAGACGATTCCCTTAAATGGCCAGTGTTAATACAAGGGACAACCTATTAATATTACTACTGGAACGATAGTAGTACATGGTATCAGAATAGTTTGTGTAATAAATGCGCGAAGTAAGCGATTCACGCGAGGCGCACAAGTGCTGCAACTCAGCCGAGCACTAATCGCTTTGCGCACGTGATACACACGATATTTTTTATCCAACTTGTCCAAAAAGTGACCCACATCCTCAACATTTGTACTGTTGCGTGCTGCCAATTGCCCAGCCATGGTGCAATTGGTAGCATGCAACAGTACAAATGTTGAGAATGCGGGTTCAAATCCCGCCGGCTAGCATTCTTTTCACAATATCTTTCCTTGATTTAATGTCATTTAAAAATTCCACATTCAATCTACTATTTGCAATGCACTCCTGACAATGTTGTGCGAATGTATCTAGCAAATACAAGCCAGTGAGTTTAACTGTATCTAACAATTCACAGGTGTTTAAATGTAGTGGTTAGATTACCCCACCCTACATGCGGATTTCATACAAGCCAATGCGTTTAACTAACGAAAAGACTGTATAAGCCGGTGGATTTACAGCCCAGCTGTGGTGAAATTGGTAGCACGCAACAGTACAAAAGTTGAGGATGCGGGTTCAAATCCCGCCGGCTAGCATTCTTCTCACAATTTCTTTCCTTGATTTAATATCATTTAAAAATACCACACTCATCTACTATTTTCTTTAATAAAAATTAAATGGCGGGAGGCATTGTGTTGGCCACAAAATGTGCAACGAATTTTTTATTATATTTTATAGCCCAATTAAAATTCACCAAAACATATTACATTACATGTAGGTACTATTTTGTAGAAACTGAAAAAGATTGAAAGAAAATAATATATGATATTTGATGTGGCCAGCACATTATATCCTGCCAAGTTTTTTTTATTCATTAAGGCCGGGTATTTACATCTCGGTAATGTTAAACAAAAATTTTGATAGTATACATTCATGCGAGAATTATTTCATTCATAGTATTTATAAAAACAAATCTTACCAACACAGCTACGAAGAAGGAGTATCTACATGGTATCAGCAGACTTACCTGAAAAAAAACACACACATATTAAATAGTAACCAATATATTTTATTAATCAAAAATTGACAGATATAAATTTTAATATACTCAAATCGGACAAGCAGCCAATGCTCGTCATGACGAGAATTTGCGATTAGCGATTTTATTTAATTAAATAATGCGCACATAACCAAAGGATGTTACTGCTCATTATTTAATTTAATTAAATCGTTAATTATTCAAGTGCATTGGTTGCTTGTTGAATTTGAGAATAAGTATATACAAATTTAAAAATCTGATGTGGACAGTACATTATCTCCCGCTATATGATTTCTATTCCTTTTAATAAATACTCGTACTTACATATTTACCAAAAACTTATCGTATATATATATATATATATATATATATATATATATATATATATATATATATATATATATATATATATATAATTGTTTATTGATGAAGTATTTTATAAGTTCATATTTTAATATTAATCAAATAAGATTTAATTTTACATTTGAATTTTTTATGTAGAAATGATTTTGCTGCAGGAATTTATTTGTAAATTTGAAAGACAATGAAGTTATTAAATTTCATATGAATACAATATTGGTGAGGAAAAGGCAACTGAAGGCGAATAATGTTGATTACTTTGAATGATGAATATGCAAAAATTTGTGCGTGAGTTGTCACCATAAAAGAAATTGATTTTCTCTTCAGATATAACTTTTTCGTCTCTACTCGTAAATTATTCATTGTTCCATTATAAACATTCAAATAAATAATAAAATTTTGTAGGAATTTCTTATTGCATTTAATGGCAATTCAATAAAAAATCCATATTTTAATTAAGAATAGTGATTTGTATAAACAATAAAAATATCAATAAAGAAAAATTAATATTAACGTAGTAAGCAAAACCGAATGATGACGCGGCCGGCTTGTTCTTAACGTGAATATATATCGAATCCAGAAGATGTAATTATACATTTCATGAAAAGGACATTCAATTCATGAAGCGGCTCCTCATAGTGTAATTTCAAAATTTTCTGCCATCTGGACAAAAAATGCCATCCATTTCAGGTAGTTATTTCTATTTACTTACTTTTACAAAAAATATCCAACAACACCTAACGCAAAGAACTCATCAGGAATAACCTCCCCGAGTTTTCTTAAAGTAAGATATGTGCGTTAGGTGCCGTTATTGTTGGTATTTTTTGTCTAGGTGGCGGACAACTTTAGGTTTGTTCGAACCGTCAGTTCCAGTCAGTTTGGAACTGTTCCAGAATTAGGAGTTCTGCGAATGGCATGTAGAAAAACAAATTCTGATTTGTTCTCTCTTGGACAGGTTCGAACGCTCGCATAGATTTAAATTTGGCGGTGCAATATGTAATTTGGCACGTGCATTTGTTTTGACTTTTGAATAACCTAAAATTATTTTTAAAAATGAGTGTTTATGGAGAAGGTATGCATAATGAAATAATAAATTGTTATTAAGTAATTATAAATACATATTAAGGAGTATAAAGAATGGACAACAAATTTAATTTGTTCTTGTGTAACATAACCTTATTTTTTATAGAATTTATTGTTTTTTACCTTCCGTCACCTTTAGGTAAGGAAGGTATTGTCTTTGGTCAAAAAATTCGGTGGTGAGTTTTTAATGAATAAGCACGTTTTAAGGTCCCTAGAATACGATTTTACTATTTTTACGATGATGTCTGTATGTGTGTGTGTGTGTGTGTATGTATGTATGTGTGTCCGTGTGTGTGTGTGTGTGTGTATGTAACAAAATTTTCGTCTGCGATAACTCTAATACTACAATTCCAAAAATTATAATTCTTTCATATTCCTCTTCGTTGCATCCATATGAAGAGCTGATTAGATTTTGGTTATAATTGGTCAACCGGAAGTACCCTTATTTGAAGATTTTAACAGTTTTTCTTGAAAAAACGATGTTAAATATCATTTTTTTACATTTAATGTTATTATAAATATTAAAGAACATTGTATTCTCTATACAATTTGACTGCTTTTTATACTTAATATTAAATGGATATAGAGTTAAAAAATTATAAAGAAATTAAATTTTATAAAGTAGACATAGCTATGAAAACAGCTACTATATTATGAAAATTCTGATTGAAAGATGTCAGTGTCAATTGACATATTCGTAGTATATTTGTGTTATATTATAATTTTACTCGAAATTTAGGATCTTTTGCTCGAAACTTTCTGTATAGAATTTTTATAAAGTACATACAACTGTCGAAAGGTAATGTACGTATAAGAAATTTAGAATTTTTTACAAGGAACTTTCTGTATGGATTTTATAGAAAATACATAGGCATTTACGAAAATTCTACCGGTAGATACAGCATCTACCGACTGTGTTCGAAAACACGACTGGTAAAAAGTTACCGTGTTCGAAAATTGTACAATATCTACCAGATCCATCTACCGTATTCATGAAGAATCTAATCTCAAAAAAGGTAGTGATGCAAAGCGAAGTGCACGCGTTAAAAGTGGAAATGTGTTCAAAGTATGACTCTGCTCAGTTTGTTAACTACATCAAATTTCTAACCTGTTTCAAATTTTCAAATTTTTTATAGGTTATGGATCTACCCTGTTTACCACTTGCGTTCTTAAAATATCGATTTCGGTAGCTATAACCTGATAAACAGATGTTTACTGGTAACAGTTCACAGGTAGAATTTTCGTAAATGCCTCATATAACTGACGGAAGGTAATGTGCTGGCCACATCAGATTTTTTATATTTATCTAGCGTACATTACAATTTAATTTTTTGTTTCCTAATAAAAAGAGTTTTATTTTATTTCAACAAAATCTAATTTTATTTTAAATATTTAAAATTCCTTAACATACTAGCTTACAATAATAATAATAATAATAATAATAATAATAATAATAATAATAATAATCCCGACCGACGCCAAATATTTCCAATTTTAAATGGCACAAAATTGACCCCTGTGGTGCACTCTCCACGCCAGCAATGGGTGCCCTTGAGGTGACGCCTGGTAAGCGCCCGCGCGGTGCAAATATTTCATCATTACCGATATCTGTGTACAAAGCAGATTGGCACACCCTGCAATGGGTAATAAGCCGTGATGATATATTTATAATAATAATAATAATAATACATAGGTACATTGTGATACAAAAACACAAACAAAAATTAATTATCTCTTCTATTAAACAGCAGTTCTGCTATATAATTTCTTCTGGCTGCACCATCCCTATCATCATTTATTTTATTATAGTTTTTCGAGTGTAAATCCTAATAAAATATTATTCAATATTGATAATAAATTAATAACAGACATTACACATAAAACTTACCTTAAGAAGAATAAATAACAATAAAAAATGAAGGAAACTAGTAAACTAGTCAAACAAAATTCGTATACTTTTCATTGCGCATGCTCAGAATTTGAAATACCTGCTCTCTAGTAAGAACTGGTAGAACCGTTCCATGAGAATTTGAATTTAAAATTCCAACATGTCCGAACACGCTGAACTGATAGTTCTCAGAATTTCGAATTTAAGAACTACGGGGTACGAACGCTTTTAAGTGAAATGCGCAGGCTCACTAGTTCGCGAACTGCTTAGAACTGATGGTTCGAACAAACCTTTTGAATTTATACTGTGAAGAGCCGCTTCATGAAGTGGATGCCCTTTTCATGAAATGTACTATTACATCTTCTGGATTCGACATATATACGCACTAACCCTAAGATAAAACATGTAAGACAAGAAATATGCAAGAGGCTTGCAATCTAGACAAGATTATTGTTTGCAAGAGTAACGCAAGACAAAAATTGTTTAAATTTCTTGTCGTATTTTACAAGACATGACAAGAAGTAGCCTAGCAAGACAAGAAATGCTGTCTTGTGAAACACGAGAAAAACTAATTTTTCACTGCCTTGTATCTCGGAAACTATTGAAGATCGAACCCATGTTGATTAAGAGCAGGTAGACCGTTGTTATTGTTGATTTCATTTAAGGTTTTGTGAAATATATTATTATTTTTGTTCTCAGCAACAATGAACCCTTTACTTAAAATACATTAACTTTATTTATAATAGCGAGTTATGAATTATTTGGTCTTATTATAAATAAATATTTTGGTAAAAATATCTATTTTAAACAATCATAGTGATATTAGTTTTCTTAAATACACACTGCATAATGCCCTTATAAAATGTATTTAACGATTTAAAATTTAAATGATAAATTAAATAGCTGAACGAACTTTCAATTTCTCTTATATAAAAAAAAAATGATGATAACGACAAATTTGACTACGGAACGTTCTATTAGTATTTCTTTTTATTTAAAAAGTAATTTTGCACTTAAATTCAATTTTATCTGAATGATTGAACGATAAATTTAAGAGCGAAACGAACATTGAATTCCCTCTTTTTCTAAATAATGTAACTTTCATCTTCCTAAAACTAGTTGAGAACTTTTACTAAATTTGTACTTGTATTTTGATTATTCCTCAAATTTAGATTTGATTAATTAAGTTATTATCTCAATTTTGCGTGTCAAATACTCTGTCTCTGTCTGTACAGTGTATACATAGGCGCCCACAGGGGGGGTCGAAAGGGTCGACTGACCCCCCTTTCATTTATGGACTGTGTCCATTTTTAAAAATAAAATTATAATTTTATTTTTTCATTTCAATGTATCATTGTATTTTTTAATAATTATTGGTTTCTTACATTTAAATCAAAAATTTATTACATACTATCTATTACTAAGTACGAAATAGCTGAAGTGTCAGAATGAGTAAATTATGTTATGTACTGTTATTATATTACATTATCTTCGATGTTGTATTTTATTTAATATGCCGTAGTTTATTCTAATCATTTTATGATCACGTTCTTCTCAAAACTTTCAAAATTATCGATATTACTGTTATATAGAAATAAAGAAATAGAAAAGTAAATAATGAATAGGTATTGCATATTTATTTATATTAAAAGTACCCACGTGTGATTAGGGTTGCCGTATTTTGTGAGGAGCGCGATTTAATTAACATTTAATTATTATACATTTTATTTTGAGCAGTTCAATAGAATAATTATATTGTTACTCAGTAATATATTTTAATTTAATGCAACATTGTATTTTCAAATTGTCTGTTTCTGTAGTTAATGCTTATGCTCGCATCTCGCATCATAAAGCCTAGTAGAAGGGGCAATTCTACGCTTTTAGAGCGTACATACGCATTTTCGTCATAAAATATTGATTTTAATTTTTTAAGAATTTGTTAAATTTGCTTCATTGTAAAGAGCTCTATATTATCTTACTTTGCATTAAAACACGTTTGACCTTCAAAATTATTAAAAATTCGCCTGTGGCGCATTTTTTTCTTACAACAAAAATTTCGACCCACCTTATAAAAAAGTCTGCGGGCGCCCATGAGTGTATAGCTTAATCATTGTGTCCCTATCATGAAACATATATTACCAAATATTATATTTTGTGTTACAAATATTATGTTGAGCTTAGTGCACTGTACACTACCAGCGAATACTCGACTACACCAAGTTTTCCCTAAGGCTCCATCAACAATGGATTATAATTGTCTATAGTCTACACGTTTAATTTGATCTATCTATGCACTTCATTCGATTAAACTGACTGTAACATAATACCCACGTTAACTTTTAGCAAACTACCCACTCAAATTTCCTACGTAAACTGCCCACTCCAAAATAACCACGTATGCAAAAATAGGTCGACCGGTCAAATTTTTGTACTTAATAACACTTCACTTGACGTGAAATTTTATTTCATACCATACACGATATAATTTATACAAAAAAACCGATAAATCTATAAAATATTTGATATTTGAGCCCGGTAGCCATGATGATGACATTTCTGTCAGCTTTATAAAATAAACAAAAGCAGATCGTGTTGTTAAATTTTTAACACTTCTGCATAGCAACCCTTGCAAAGTCCATTTATTTAACACCGAACACAATATATTATTTCTGATAACTTTATGTAAGCAATAAAAGCCGATCGCGATGTCAAATTTTTGAGTACATATCACGCCCCATACTTCTTATAACTCATACTTCTCATAAGTCATACTACGACGACAGCTGAACACGCTTCGTTTTTATCGGAAAAATATTTGACATCCGCATTACTCAACTAAAATTTTATGCAAGGTGACAGATCTTCAACCTTAAATATAAAATTAACAATATGATGATACGGATATGATGTGATATGTTTCCATTAGTTTTATTGAGATTTTAACAATATTTTAAGAATAATAGAATAAAGAATATATTATACTAATAATAGTCACAATAAACAGTTAAATAAGTGACACATTACAAAAATTAGAAGATCACATGCCATTTCCACAAATATTGGAATATCATCTGGTTAAGTAATCAGCTGATGGATGTTGTCTTGGTAGCATTTAATTTTCAACAGCGAAATTTTTCTAAGAACAGTACGTTAATTTATTTATATACTTATGCAGTGCACAGCTATAAGGTTCTGATGTTCTGTTTTTAGCTCATTGGAGAAATAAACTTTAAAATATTCTGTTTTGTAAAATTGGTGAGCTACTATACCGAAATACGAGTACAAAACCTATAACATTGTTTGTAATCATCTACAATATTCGTAGATACTAATGGACCGCCTGCTTCTAATGCTACATAATCGTATACTATTTTCTGTGTTAGAATATTATCGGTGGAAGATATATTTGTTGTATGTATTTATTTATTATATTTGTATAGGTACTACAAATATTTGCCTACCTTACCATTTTATTAATTGTTGAATACTATATTACATCTTCATTCAATTCCAAAAGTATTTGAAATGTAATAATATTTTTTTAAGTATCTGACAGATCGCTATATAAATTTCTTTTAAGAAACTAGAGAGACATCTATTCTCGTAGTGTTGAACCTATCTTTCTACTGCATATGTATTTTTTCCGAGTGTATATCGAACTTTGCCGAGAGGACCCGAGATGAGTATGGCTGTGAGAAGTATGAATCGTGCAGAGTATGAGCTGTGAGAAGTATGGATTGTGATATGCTCCCAAATTTTTTAACACCTGCATAGTAACCCTTCACAAGACATTTCAGTTGATACCAAACATGACATATGTTTGTCAACTTTAAGCCTGCTTGAGAGTTTACACAACGTAACAAAACATATCATATCATAACTTAGCATAAAATAAACAGACAAGGGTGGTTTCATAGTTTCAACAAGAGAAATTAATAATGCTTCATCCATGTTAGCTTGACAAAAATCACAGAAACAGCAACTTGAATTGAGAGCTCTTCTGCTGTTGTTTTACAATGTGGTACACCACGATTCACGTACACCTCCGAACATAACCTAATAACATAATGTACCCGCAAGGAAATAAAATTTGCCCATATTCCATGTTTTCTTAAGTTACGAAAACTATGAAATACTATACCGGTTTACAAACATCCATATTTTCTTTGTTATGCTATGATATGTTATATTATATTAACTCTGAAGCAGGCTTTAATTTTTCTACTTAAGGCATGTGCCCACGATCCTAGAAATCGATCCGAGTTCTCGGATATAGTTCGCAATTCGATATCTTGGATCGTGGACACTACCAATTCGGACGCAAAAAATCGAATAGAAAACTAAAATGGAGAAATGCATTCTGTCCCATTCTTTCGTACAAGTTGCTAATTTCATTTAACTGTTACCAATTTAAAATCTTGACGTTTGATGTTTGATTCGCTTGAAAATGATACGGTTGTAAAATATTACATAATTTTACTCATTTTTGATATTGATTATAAATAATTACTTATAAATAAATTAATATATTCCTTGTAAAATTTTTATTTACTTACTGCCGGGATAATTTTTATTTTTTATTTTAATTAGTTTTTAGTATTGGTAGAAATGGCTGAAACTAACTTCATAAATTCGACTAACCTGACATCTGTAGTCATATAAGTTCAATGTTTATGATCAAAAAATGTGATCGAGAACTCGGAACGATTTCTAGCATCGTGGACACAGGCCTTTATACAGATGGTTGAAAAATACTGTTTCAGTTGGCAATAATTTTTTGCTCAATAGTTGGCAAAACGAAAGGAGATATGAAAGAACGTCAATTTTATGAAAATTAGGCTAGGTAACTAATTGCAAATTTTTTCGTTGCCAACAGTATTTCTTTATCACACTATATTTAAAATTTACTATATTATGTTGACAATAAAGAAATTACTGAACCAACTTCACTTCAATCCATTTAGGAATATTTGTTTCTTATTTAGTTACATACGGTAAGTTTGGCAACAATTCAGTTTCATCAAAACTGCTCTTAATTAATTGAAAAATTATTCTGTAGAAAGGTTAATACTAATTGGCCAAATTTGATATTTTTGTATTAAAGTTGCAATTTTAAGCAGTTTTTAATATTTTACACAAGAAGTACCTATACGCATATTAAAAATATAAAACCCCCAAAGGCACTAAAGTTCATTTTTCGTCGAAAAGCAAATTAATGGTATATTACGAGTGTATAAGCTAGCCTTTAAAGCACGCACGACAAGTTTAAAGCCGCGACGCGTACCGGAGTGGCTTTAATGTCGTAGTGCGAGATTATGATATTTTTTTACAAAATTTAATAAATATTTTATTTTGAAGGTGGTACCCATATTTGGAATATTTGGCTCATGTAGGAGATATGAATTATATGCTTTGCGCCTGTCATATTAAAAAAGAAGGTTATGTTTTAATTATTAATATTCGACCATCAAAAACCGCAAATGGTCGAAAGTTTGCTGTGGTTTATAATGATGACGTATATGTCAAATTATTTAACATGTACCTATCTCTACGTCCAGAAAATATATCTACGGATAAAGTGTTTTTGAAATACGCAAATGCAAAATGCATTAAACATGTAGTTGGAATTAATACTTTTGGAAAATGTCTCTCTGGCGCGTTTCTTAAATCTTCCTGACGCTACAAAGTATACCGGACACGCGTTCAGGCCCACTTCTGCCACAATCATGGCAAACAGCGGAATAAGTGTGGATGAACAGATGCGCCAAGTAGGATGGAAATCATAACGGTAGCGAGTGGATATATTGAAGAATCCATACAGAACAAAATATCAGTCACGAAGCGCATTGCAGAAGCACTTACCAGTGTACATAAACAAAGTATATTAAAAGATAATACAGGGTGATTCATCGGTCTGTCCTCTCTTTATAACTCTTTTATTTTAAGTCAGATAGAAAAACTCTTCAAATATAATTTATATGATATATTATTATCTATCTACGTACCATATGCATTTGTATACAGAGTGCTCCAATTAAGCGCAACAATATATAACCTTATATTTCTTAATGGAACACCCTATACATATTTATTTATTTTGATAGTAAATTAGGTTCCCTTTAAAAAAAGTATTAGGTAATAAGCGGTCTAAAATTATAAATTAAGAAGTTATTTACGTTCAAAAAAATAGTGGTTCATAGTGGAAAAAAACATAATTTAACACAATTTTTTTTAATACTTATTTTAATTATTACACTAAATACAAAGAGGCTATTTAAATTTAGTGATAGACTGAATAATGCAAAATTATAATAATTCATTCATTTTCACATCAACATCAACAATTATAAACTAAGAGTAGACAACTTGTTTGTTTAAATTCGAAACAATTGATCAAATTATTCATAGCTTACTTTGTTAATAATAACATGATACAAACATATCATTCAACGAATAAAGGTAAATAACTTCGAAATTTATAATTTCAAAACCCCTTATTACCTAATACTTTTTTAAAGGGAATCTAATTTACTATCAATATATATATATATATACAGGGTGTCTCAGTAAGCTTGCTCACTATTAGTAACTTTTTTATTTGAAGAGATATGAATTTGGTTAAATGAGCAAAATTGTGCCATTTTGAATTACAAAACTACTGATATCAGCAAACATTAATTTATATTAGCGGTTCTCAAAATATGAGACCTAACTTTTTTATTTTAAATAAGAACATATATTTTTCATTTGCTTATTCGCTAGAGAATTTAATTCTGAATTCAACGATATACTCGTTTCATACCATCACATAACAATTTTTTTGAGAAAAATCCATAACAAATTTTATATTAATTTGATTTAAATATGACTATAATAAGCGTGCTATGAATGAAAAAAATGAAATTAGTGAATACTTTGTTTTGTCACTTGATCATACTTTTTTATTAAACACATATAATATATTCATTTTTTTCATTCAGGGCATTCTAATTCTACGTAAAAAAAGTAACATGTATTTATTTTTCCATTCATAGCACACTTATTATAGTTATATTTAAATCAAATTAATATAAAATTTATTATGGATTTTTCTCAAAAAATACGTTATGAAATGGTATGAAACGATTATATCGTTGAATTTAGAATTAAATTCTCTAGCAAATAAGCAAATAAAAAATATATGTTCCTATTTAAAATAAAAAAGTTAGGTCCCATATTTTGAGAACCGCTGATATAAATTGATGTTTGCTAATATCATCAGATTTGTATCTCAAAATGGCACAATTTTGCTCATTTAACCAAATTCGTATCTCTTCAAATAAAAAAGTTACTAATAGTGAGCAAGCTTATTGAGACACCCTGTATATATATATATATATATATATATATATATATATATATAGGGTGTTCCATTAAGAAATATAAAGTTACATATTGTTGCGCTTAATCGGAGCAGCCTGTATACAAATGGTACGTAGATAGACAATAATATATCATATAAAGTCTGGCTACAGAGTTATTCTTATAGAATGACTCACGTCATTCCTGTCTAGCTGTCAAATATGCTATAGTATATTTGACAGTAATTTAGTAGGCATTCTAAAAATATGAAATAAAACCGATTGTTAATATAAAAATAATACTACATAAAAAGGTAGGTATGTTGATTCAAAGATACATATTCCATAATATATTTATGTAGTTGAAAAACAATAGGCAATAGATTCCGGCAATATTTTGCACCATTTATTAATTTCTATAAATAGATCTGATTTACACATGTAATATATAGGTTTAAGATTAAAAGAAATATATAATTATTAAATCAAAATACGTTGTTTTGATTTTTGCAGGTAATCAATGTTTGTCATTGTTATAATCAATGCTTGTCATTGTTAATAATTTTTTATCTCCTGTGTTTTAATTTTTGTAATCTATTCTTCTCGCTAGTGTGATCTATTAATATTAATTATGCATTCATAATTTAATGACTGTTTTAAATATTCTATGAAATTGAACAGTTCTCTACCATTAGTACTCGTACTCGTACAAGTAGGTATAGGGTTTTCTTCATCAATCATATTGATTGGCGCACTGGCGGGAACTGCCCTTATTGCCTTTAGTTTTGAATCAATAATTTTGACAAATTCTTAGGTATAGGTATTTAAAATTATTCAACTTTATATGAAAGAAAAAAGTCACTTAAATTAAAATTTTACAATGAGTTTGAATAAAAACATTTCTTAATCAGTAACGTAATGCATTATGTGGTGCACTGAACTGAATGGATTTTGATAATTCTGGAAAAATCTATTTTTATGCTAAAATATTTTTTAAACATAAATTTCTATAAGAATTGGTAGGATGTGTAATTACCTTCTATGTTTTTCATTTAATAATGAATATAATAAAAATTGTTATCTTTTGCTTTTCATTTCTATGTTTGTTTAATTTATTTTTGTACAAAATATATTATATTTGACCTTTAATAGCTATTTGTGTATTAAAAGCGCAAAATGGAACATTGTCAATTGAGCGGCGGCATTCTCTCGAAATCGACAATGTTCATTTGCGCTCGAAACACACAATTTTTTTTCTACAGTCGCCACAGTTTGGTCCTCTCCCATAACAAGAATTTATTTGTTACAAGTACATTAAAATCTTGCAGTGAAAAAGTGGACATATATATATATATATATATATATATATATATATATATATATATATATATATATATATATATATATATATATATATATATATATATATATTATATCGATTGGGAGCGTTCACGCCAAACTGTTGCAGGTGGCAGCACAACTGTTAACACAGTGTATTTTATATTTAATTTATAGTTATTTTCCATTTTTCTTGAGCTATTGCTTCAATCTAATCTTAAGCATTTTTTATACTTTCGTTTTTTGTAAATAAATGCCCTATTTTGTTTTCACAGCAGTGCGGCATTTTGTTTGGTTATGTAATATACCGACAGACCAGTTATGTCGGATTAACTTGTGAAGGTGGTAAATGTCTAACTACAGTGCCATTAGTTCCTGACTAAACGTTTCCATTAAGAATGTAGACAAGTGACATTTCTCAACATTGTATAGTTATAAATTTGGACAGCGAGCGTTTTTTCTACTTTGTCGCGCATGAGCGGCAAAGTGACATTTTACGTTGACAAAAGAGAGCGCAAATGGCTACTTTGTATGTAGACTGTAGAAAAATATATTTTTGACGTTTCAATATGCTCTGTAAATACTTTACAGTCAAGATTTTGGCGCTGTAATATTTATAGAAATTTCTATAACTCTGTAGCGCTTGCAATACTGTAACTTGGTTACAGAATAACACTTTTCTTACATACTGTAACTTTGGTTACTTACAGAGCCTATAGAGTTTATACAACGGTACAGAACAGCACCATTACTATCGATTTATCGTTTATTATATTGATGGTTCTCGTACTCGGCCCTATAGTTCTAATCAACCATCATTAATTATTTTCTATGTTACGAATGCATAGTCAGATAAACGTAAAGAATCATTAATCTGTTCCTGCTCATTTGACATACACATACAATCGTCTGCACGTGTTTTCACATATGCTACGATTGGCATTAAATTTAGAGCAGATATACCTACATACACTCGTATTCCAGAAAACATTTTCATAACAGCATAAATACCGCGTGGTTCACTGATAACAACAATCCTAACGGGAATAGTTCAAGTTTATACTTCTCTATCTCCACAAGTCTGATACATTTTGCAGAAGGTTGCAAGCCTTCCGGGATTAAGTAGGACCCTCCTTTATTGGCAGTCAACGTTCTGCTTCAGGATTGACATAAAATCGTACCGGAAAGATATTCATTGCAAGTACAACATGTAGGTCAGTCAATTTATACATCCGATCTTGCAAAAGATCGTGTAATAATTCTAATTTTGTATATGTTATTGGGGCTTAAGCTAATGGTAAAAAAAGCAAGTTTGCAGCTTTGAAAGACCTTTGCGAGCTGCGTAATACCCAAAAAATCTTCTTAATTTTCGGTTTTTTCTCATTTTTAGCTCCGCAAGGCAACTGGCACAAAAAATTAGTTAATCCTTTTTCCTATAGGACGTGAGCGCACACGTGACACGTGACTCGAGCGACCTTGGAGTGCTGATTTGTGTGCGCGTGTCACTTTGACAAGAACAATATCAATTTGACAAGAGCAATGTTTAGATTTATTTTGATTTTGAACTGCTAAAATGTTTTTTTACAAATTTCAGGCATTAAAACACATAAAATTAAAAATAATAACTTTTATCCAACACTGACTCATAATATACTTGTTACTATGGTTGTTTGAAATAACTAATGTACAACATTAGTCCCTCCGTGAGAGAATATTTTAGAAGTCACGGAGGAATTATTACTGATTTTTGTACGTTTTTTTTTTAATTTTAATTTTATAAAACTATTTTATTATTGAAATAATTTAACAATATGAAACTTATTTATTTAAATTAATATTCTTTTATGCTAAAATAGGTTACTTATCTTTACACGAGTTAGTAGTTGCTTACCTCGGAATTAAATTGAAAAATTCTGCTTGTGCTTCTACGTTTTAAAGGAAGGTCCTCATATTCACCCTTTTTAATGTATTTTTCTCTCAAATAATTCCCAATGACAGTATGACAGACAATAATTATTACAACAAATTTTTTTCAATAACAATATAACAAAACTATAACACCCATTGAATGGCTGCTTTGTAATTTAAAATACTGCATCAATTGACTTGTCAATGTCAAACGATGAATGAAAACATAAAAATGATTTAGGGAATTTTTAAAAAAGTGTTGGATAAAACCTTTGTATTACACTCGTGTGGAATGTATATTAGTCACTAAAGAAAACTTTTTCTTTTGTGACTAATATGATACATTCCACACTCATATAATAAATAACTATTAATTTTTTTTTCTTCATATCGTACTTTAATATTACCTACTGATGCGTACAAAACAAAATTACACCGACACATGCAATGGCAAGCACAAATAAATGACAAGTTGTTAAAGCGGTCAACGTAAAACTGAAAGCTATTTTCAAATTACCACCAACTCATTGACTGCAAAGTGACAGTCACATCCCAAACATGGATTTTCCACAGACTGAGGATCACGTGTGAGTCAGCGATGGATTACCAAAAATTTATTTTTGTGATTGTTAAATCAATTTTTATAAATACGGTATAAAATTGAAAAAATCACTGAGAACTATGGATCTAATAACAAATTTCCGTGGAAACAATTTTCTGGCGATTATTTTACCGATTTTGAATCGGTCTTAAAGTTCCAGGATTCTACCAGAATTTTTAATTCTGAATAAATTTGACGTGCTATCTAACCTGACTTATTTCGTTTTTGTTATTAATGAAATTAGGAAGAAGCCAGCAATTTTTTCGAAATGTCAGAATTGTCTAGCGAAAGTGATGGAGAATTCTTGGACGATGTAATGGAAATAAGACAAAACAATTAAAATTACCAACGGATGATAGTGCCTCAATACCGTAATCATTTTCGAATTATATAATCGTAGATAAAATTTCCCCTCTGGTGGCGCAAATCAGTACTACTGAAAGCAATCGTACAAGCGCCATATTGAATAATTGACAGATAAGTGAGTAGTGTAGTAATTAATAATTAAATATTTAAACTTATTGCCTTCATATAAATACGTTTTTAAACTCGGTTTGTATACACAGTCAACGAAACGCAGTGAACAATGTGAACTGCCATATGTCAAACCCATCGTATAGCAGCCATCTTGTTTCGAAAATCAGCGC
The DNA here is from genome assembly GCA_963082715.1 of Harpalus rubripes. Lineage (NCBI taxonomy): Eukaryota > Metazoa > Arthropoda > Insecta > Coleoptera > Carabidae > Harpalus > Harpalus rubripes. The sequence goes on along the minus strand of OY720448.1, from coordinate 97,408,840 downwards.
CTCTATCGTTAATTTCGATTGCGAATACCTAATCAAATGCACGATGTTTTCGTTCCAACACTAGTCAAGTCAGTTCTAGAACTGTAAGTTCGCACATGGATTCTAAGCAGTTCTGAATCACGTTCTGAACGATTATTTTTCGAAATACGAAATACTGACATCTACAGATTGCTTCCATAAACTGTAATGGCTTGGTCGGCTAGGTAATCTGTGACATAGGTGACATGTCATTGTATACACAAATTGAAATTTTTGAATTTTGAAATTAAAAGATAATAAGAGAATATAGATTTTAAATAATCGCAAAACAATAACTATAAATTAATTTATAAATAAATTTAAAATTACTAGTCACTTGAACATATACTTCTATTTTAATATTTGTTTATATGTAAGATAAAACGGTATTGAAAATTGTACATTTCGTCATTAAATATAAAAGTAAACGTCTATCTGCTTCTTTGCACTGCACTTTATATCAAACAGCACAACGAAGGTTCATCAGCTTATTGAATTTCAGTTCTATATTACGTCAAAAAAAAAACAGTTAATAGACTTTAAAACTGAAGAAATCATGAAATAATCACTACTGACACTATAATTATAACTATAAACTTTTACAAATTGAATTCCAAATGATTAAAGGTGTTAAAGCGTAGATTCAATGACATGTGTGATGACTTATGTGACTTTACTATAGGACGCGAGCAGACACGTGACTCGAGCGACCTTGACTTGCTTGGAATCAGCTGATTTGTGTGCGCATGTCATTTTGACAAGAACAATGTCACGTTGACAATACCAATGTTTAGATTTATTTTGATTTTGAACTGCTTTAATGTTATTTATAAATAAATAAATAAATAAATATATCATCACGGCATATTACCCATTGCTGGGTGTGCCAATCTGCTTTGTACGCAGATATCGGTAATGATGATGACATATTTGTACCAGGCGTCAATGTTATTTTACAATTTTTAAGCAGTAAAACATATGAAATGGGGACTTATAAATTCGACGTTACCCGCGGCGGATCGGCGGCGGACCTCCCTCTACACAATTTAGAAAAGAACAACAAATTTTTAGATAGAGCGAGGTGATATACCATGGCCGAGTCAATCACATGCTCTCCCCTTCAGCACTTTGCCTCTTTGATCCTATAATTTGTTTGTTATTTAGTCAGCAAAGTTTGGTTATGTTATTTTGTGTAGTTCCTGTTATTATCTCTTCTACTAAAGTTTACTGTTCTTTAGAATTTGAAATTTCATTAAAAAACCAAGGACACAAATAAATAATGAGTTTAACACAAGATGATGTACCGGGGGCACGATTTGTGTTTAAAAAGGGGGCACGATTTGTGTTTAAAAACATTGAAATCATTCCGTCTTACAGTTGAAAGGATGGTTAGAATGCCGGGGTTTGAAGAAAAGTGGAAATAAATATGAATTAATTGAAAGGTATGCTATGAGTAGATCATATACTTAAATAATTATATTAAAAAGTGTTCAGTCTGACATGTTTACGTTTCCTTTCAAAGAACAGTTGTTTTGATCACGTGAATCACATGATAAATGTCAAACTGTGGAGCTAAATCTTGCTTACTATATAACTACTTATTAAATACTTTTTACCTTCCGTCACCTTTAGGTAAGGAAGGTATTGTCTTTGGTCAAAAAATTCGATGATGAGTTTTTAATCAATAAGCACGTTTTAGGGTCCCTAGAATACGAATTTACTATTTTTACGATGATGTCTGTATGTGTGTGTGTGTGTGTGTGTGTATGTGTGGATGTGTGTGTGTGTGGATGTGTGTGTGTGTGTGTGTGTGTGTGTGTGTGTGTGTGTGTGTGTGTGTGTGTGTGTGTGTAACAAAATTTTCGTCTGCGATAACTCTAATACTACAGTTACAAAAATTATAATTTTTCGTGTACTTCTTCGTTACAGCCATATGAAGAGCTGATTAGATTTTGGTTACAATTGGTCAACCGGAAGTACCATCATTTGAAGATTTTAACAGTTTTTATTGAAAAAACTATGTTAAATACAATTTTTTCACATTTGATGTTATTATAAATATTAAAGAATATTTTATTCTCTATACGATTTGACTGCATTTTGTACTTAATATTAAATGGATATAGAGTTAAAAAATTATAAAGAAATTAAATTTCATAAAGTAGCTATAGCTATGAAAACAGCTACTATATTAAGAAAATTCTGATTGAAAGATGTCAGTGTCAAGTGAAATTGACATAGTGTGTTTGTCATAATTTTTACTGGAATGTAGGATCTTTTGCTTTCTGTATGGAATTTGTATAAAATACATACAACTGCTTTAAGGTAATGTACAAGAAATAGAATATTTAATTTAATAATAATAATAAATCTTTTATTTCTGCAGATGCATTATACTGCATATAGACAACGTCACAAAATAATAATTTTCTGTATGAAATTTGTATAAAATACATGCAACTGCCGGAAGGTAATGTACAAGAAATAGAATATTTAATTTAGCAAGGAACTTTCCGTATGAAATTTGTACAAAATACATAGAACTGACGGAAGGTAATGTGCTGGCCACATCAGATTTTTTATTCACTAGATGGCGTCTAAAAAGTCTGAATTGTATAAGTCCCCATTAAAAAGAATATTTTAGCAGTTAAAAAAATCAAAACATTGGTCTTGTCACCGGAACATTGTCCTTGTCAAAATGACATGC